>AP027103.1:47452173-48052173 GCA_028142955.1 Pinctada fucata
AAGAAATTTATGGCATTTTAAATGAGAGCACCTGCTGATCTTTTCGAATTCACTTTTTCTTTTATTTATTGGAATAAGTGACCCCAAAATTGACAAAAATTTTGTCACCTTTTTATCAATAGTAAGATTTTTATGGCAAAACTCTTTTTCCTTTACTCAGTTCTACTCAAGAACTATCATTTAAAACCATAATCAATCCAATTTTATTGGGTAAAATGTACATAAAATGATGGAAACAAAATAGTAGTATAAGGTCATGTTTTTGCACATTTTAATTTTCTTGACAAGAGTTAACTCCTCCTTGCTTTGGCATTGCTATTACGGGAATGAGACGGGTTTTGCTGAGAAGCAGGAGATGCTTACTGTCTCCGGTCACCTGATCTCATCTCCAAACGAATTAAGCTTTTTTCTTTTTCGCAAGGAGAGAATGTGTTAACAGAGCAGGAGGAAGACTTAGAAACAGATGCATCTGAAGATGACTCTGATGATTTAAATGAGGAATTTGTTGAAAAAGAAATTGAATTCATGTAAAATGTTCAAATTAGTGGAATTATAGAATGACACCTCAGTTTTTCAGTTCAATGATTTCGGGCAAGTAAAAATGGTGTCGGGCAACCTGATATTCAAAGCAGGTTGCCCGAATGACAACCAAAGATTTTCACGAGTTTCAAGGCCTGTAAATAGGACATACAGATGTATTGTCACCTTTCTAAGGAAGAATTTTTGTTGGTAAAAAGTAATTCATGCATTCAGTAGAAATTAAAAAAACAAACAAACAAACAAAAAACAAAAAAACAAAAAAACCAAGTTATCATTTTTGTTTCATATTTTGAACCAAAAAAAAAAGTTATCTTTTTTTTTTTTCATATTTTGAACTGTTGAATTTAAGTTATACCAATTTTTATTATTTTATTATTCATATTTTTAAAAATTATATTCATATTTATAATATTATTCGAATTAAAGTTATCCTTATTCATGATTTTCTAAATTAAATAAAAAGTGTATGGGTAAGTAGAAATAAAATAAAAATCATATACAGTCTAACCTGTATTAAGCAGTCACCAAAGGGATACCATGAAAGTGACCTCTTAACAGAGGTGACCTTTTAATAAAGGTTTTTAAATAATCATGCTAAAGTACACAAACTGGAATTTTCTGTTTCATGTATTGTATTGAACAGATACATGCATTAGTACATAAATAATGTCATTTCATTTATTTTTTTATCATTGCTGACATGCATTTAGTAATGAAATCTTTTGTCTTTTGAAATTGTTGGCACATGAAATAAAGGTATGAAGTGTCATCATAAAATGATGAATAAAACGGTCAAATGCAAAATGTACGTATGATTTTAAAAAGTTCCTGATGTCTGTCTGTCTTCTATTCACAAGAGAATAACTTAATTTTTCAACCCAGTCTTGAATGACATCATTGCCATAGTCGTGCACCCCTTTTAACCCTCGTGGTACCAGGGATATACGTCCCTGGTGATACCGAATACGATTTTATTACGTTTTATAAACGCTGAGAGCCATCCGATAGATGTTTTAAAGATAATATCGAAGTATTTTACAAATAATAGGGCCCATCTTTTTAATAATGAAAAGAAAAATATGAAACGGTTGGCGGATTCATGAAGAGAGCCCCCCCCCCCCTCCGACACGGACCCAAAATTTCCCAAGAACAAGTATATTTTGACACACTTTCAGTAAAAATAAAATCGGCAAAATTCGCTCCTTGACCCCGGCAAACGGAGCGCGCTAGATTCGTCACTGTAAAAAAAACCGAAGGTCTCACAAATAAATTGACGTAAAAATATCGGCAGATTTAAACGTAAACAGCGTAGATCAGGTAAGTAAATTCCTCAGTAGATAAGACTTTAAATGGAAGCATGCGGGCGAATCATAAAATGACTATGTATAGTGAGTATTTGACCGTGAATTTGTTGGCCTTTTAGGACAAAGACGTTACAGACGCGAGAAGAAATATTACGCGCAAAATAGATACTGGACAGTGTTCGTTCTTTTGATAATGGGCCACTGCCTGAAACCATTTTCACGTCAAATCGTTGCCGGACTTTTGCTTTTTTTTCTTTTTCGGTCTCCCGCAACATCATGTTCAGCCGTTCCGCTACAAATTTCAGCCTTCCGTTTTAAGATTCGGGACCTTGAGTCCTCAAACACCTAGTTCGATCGCAATAGGTGATTGGTCTTGCACTTTCCAATAATTTTATTGCGTCTGAACGCTCATTTAAAAAGTTAAAACCTTCCGTTTTGATTTATTTGTTGTTGTTGTGATAGTTTTATACCTGACGACGAGTTATTAAGTACCCGATTACATACAAACAGTTCAATCAATTACCGCTGACCGCTGCAGGCCTTGGATGCAATGTTTGTACAAGTAATTTGGGGCAATTACGGGGGACAGTACTGTTGAATTTTGAAGTCCAAGCCACCGACCGCTTAATTAGAGTCGAATCGGCGACTTGGGCAGTGAAAGGGGTGACCGCTGACCGCGTTACTGAGGTGACTGCTTATAAGGGGACAATATCAAAATAAAAATGGTCGGGAGGGATTCAGAGTGACCGTTAAGAGGAGGTGACTGTTTAACAAAGGTGACCGCTTCTACAGGTTAGACTGTATTTACATACTTATCATTTTGATTTTATATATAAATTTCTTTAAAAGAAAGAAAAAACCATAGAGTAACTGGAAATAGAACAACAATTTCATTCTTTCATATGATATAAATCATTTTGATTTGTTTACAGTTTACCAATTTAACTATCTGAATATATACAGAAAGTTTATAGATCAACTCCGTCTTTGCATACGTGTTTGGTGCCAGGCATCTTTCCTACGGACTTTAAAATTCTAGGTTTAAACATTTTTTAATGAAAGAAATATTTGTGATTTATGTTCGGCCATGGACTCCGACCTCCTAATTTTCAAAGAAGTCGGTATTTAAGCTCCTCTTGTTTCTCTAATTTATCATATTTATTTTATTTAGGCCTGGCCATATAAAATTCATTCGTTGTTTCCCAGACACCACAACACGCTATAATTTTTCACCGACGAGACGTACGTTTTTATGATAAAAAAAAAAATCCGTCATGCCTAGTTTACGATCGCTGGTTAATTTCCGATCGCATGTTACTATCTATCTATCTATTTATCTAAGGAAATAACATTGTCCTGTAAATCCGTCTTTAAAATAAAAAATGTTCAAACGTACAATCAGCGCGCCGTGACAAGTCATTTTACGGCAACGTCTAATCTGCGAGTATAAGGTGTACGATAGAATAGAATGCTTTTTTAAAGACTTTATTCACGCACTGTAAATAATATTCTAAGGAATTCTAAAGATATTTTTCACGTGGACGATTCAGCTCGAGCTATTGGTCACTTGTCGGTGAAAAGATGTTAATTACATGTAAAAGGCTCTGTTCGCGTGCGCAATACATTTTTATTTACTTTTTATGAAAAGTTACTAATCACTTTTCTTTTCCGTCCTCTATTCTATTCGTTTTACTTTATCTTTATTTATTTCTTTTTTTATTCGCCGTACCCAAAATAAGCTGAAATTTAAAAATTAAGAGAGTGAATATTAAGAGTGAGAGAGACAGAGACAAAGGGGGGGGGTGAACTATACGGAATGCCATATCATCAAAATTGACAATAGAATATCCCCTATAGTAATGACTTATTCCATACCAAAAAAAAAAACCCCACAGATATCCCCGACTCACAACACTGTCTACTGTATTATAATTCTAAAAACGGTAAATATCCCACCCATTTATTTTCTTTAAAAAAAAAGGGGGGGGGGGGGGGGGGGGGGGGGGGGGGGGGGTTCGTGCGGGCGCGGTAATGCGATTATATTTTACAGGTACGCAGGTACAGTAATCTTCTATCTTCTGGCAGAGGGGTTGACAATCAACTTGTTTTTCACACCTTTTTGGCTGACTGCGCAGAGTATAACGACTGTCCTTTGCTTTACTGTTTTGATCATTTTATATATGTCTTTAAAATTAATTAGAAAAAAAGCCCCCTACGGCATTGCCGGTAGCCTAGGGGACTAACAAAAAAAGGGGGGGGGGGGTTAGCTAAGTTTACAATTGCTTTTGAATAAGGGTGTTCAGGTCTACGTGCGGTAATGGAAATAATTTGGTAATCGCTGTTATCTATGTACTTTGAGAAAGACAACAAAATTAAACTATTAGGTCCTAAGAAGCCCCCCCCCCCCCCCCCATCTTAGGACCTAATCGTTTAATTTTGTAGAGTCTTGTAGTCTTTTGTAGAGTTTTGCAGAGTTCTTGAAATCTTCCATTAAAATGTCGGACATTTAGGGATTTTTATCTGTCCAAATAAAAGATATGACGTGCGATTTTATCGGACCCAAATTTTTTTTCATCAGCAAATCCGCTAAAACCAATACATTTCACGAACTCTGCTTCTACATTTACAACACTAAAAAAATTTTACTATTCCGCCGTTTTAGGCCTGGCCATTCCTCGACTCCGCCACCTTCTTACTTTTTTTTTGGAGGGAAGGTAGACTGCGACTTTGTTCTTAAATTAAAAAAACATATCGAAAAAAACAAAATTACCGGCCCGAAGCGCCGACATAATATTCGCTATTTTATTATAAAAAAAATATTATGAAAAAAAAAATGTAATTGCAGAAATATGCCGCAAATACATTTCACGTAACTCTCTCTTTCATTCCCTAATATTTTACAAAAAAAGCAAGGGTAAAGTGTTGGGGGGATTGTCTATTTATCATGTTTATCTTGATATTGAATATCTGTCGATACCACGACTCTCTTTCACACCTGTACGGCTCACTGAACGCCACTTTAATAATCTCCGGCGACGTAGACTGCACCAACTAAAATAGCGTAGTCGCCCGACTTGCCAGGTTTTGAGAACATAGTAATGGTACAACCCCCCCCCCCCCCCCCCCCCGCTTTCGTATCCGATGTACTCCATGCTGTAAATTCCTAGACTGTGGGATAAGTACACGACTGAACGTCAGTGAAATGTCCGTGATGGTAAACTTCAAAGATCAATATATTATATTAAAGGTCCTATTTAGACGGGAAATTAAAAGATGATAAAGTCTACGGTGTCGTTTTTCTAGGGACCAATCTTGTAAAACTAATAAGATTGTTTAAAAGACATAAATACCGCGCTGTGTTTATTGATTTATACCTGGTTCCAGGTGTTAAATGTCTTGTAGTCCACAACAAGCTTGTATTTACCAGAGAAACGGCTTTTGTGGCTTCTACCTGTACTACGCACGTACGTTAATCTCATTTTCCGTCGTACTTTAAACATGTAGGCCGTAATTTTCCTTCATTACGTGTTACATTATCAAAATACATGTGTACATTGTATATTGACATACTGACATACCCCGCGCTACGAGAAAACGTTTACACGTATTGCTTGATTCACGTCGTACCGTCACGTGTCATAAGTTTATCGCGTAACGATATAAATGTTGTTGTCAGTCAAAAAAAAAATCTGACTGTTACAGGAGCGCAAAATAATTTACCCATCTTTAGTATTTATGAAAAAAAATCGTGACGTTTTTTACTTAAAATCTGGGAGAACTTGATATACAAACACTTTATGACTGTTTAAACGACATAAAATATATATCATTATCAAACTCCAATACCCCGGCCTTAATTGTGAGGACTCTAAAATTTATAATTCCCGTGTTTTATCTAGTTCATAATCTGAGGCGTGGGAAATCATTGTCCGGAGAAGTCACCTAAGCTAAACAGATAATCGGATTAACGCAGGGGTATATGTTGTTTGCACAGGCAGCGTTACCGGCTGAAAGTATTGGACAAATTCATGAGAGGGGGGGGGGGGGGGGGGGGACACCGACCCTGAAATCGATTCTTTGACATGTTTGAAAAATATGTTTCAATTCTTAAAAAGCTTTTCTTTAATTGAATGAAATTTTGTATAATTACAAAGTACAATAATTTTTTTTTATAATCATGGTTTTGTTTTTATGTATATTATTGTCTTTCAGATATCCATATGTAAAAAAAAAAAAAAAAAAAAAAAAAAAAAAAGCAGAAAAATAAAAGAAAAAGAAAAAGATAATTATGTATAATTATAAACTAATTTTATCTTATATTTTAGCATGTTTTAATTTCAGTTTTTGAATGTCCAATATGTGAAAAAAAAAATAAAAAGAAAAAGATAATTATGGATATTAGAAAGAAAAAAAATGTATAATTATAAACTAATTTTATCTCATATTTTAGCATGTTTTAATTTCAGTTTTTGAATGTCCAATAACAAACTTCAATTTATTATAAAATTAGTGGATATTATAAAGTTTAAATTATGAAATTAAAATACTCTTTTATACATGTTAAAACTTCAAGTGTATGTTAAGTTTTGAAAAATAAACAGAAAACAGCCTTCATACATGTAATGGTATCTAATATTTCCTTCTAGTATTAATGCCACTACCTGGCCTTTTGTCAGGGTAACTTCCACACCTGAGCGATTTTCACACCTTCCATCAGAGGGGCATATAGCAGCTACAGAGGGGGATGGAAGTGACAGAGGGGGAATACAATAACACTGTGTTTTCTGATTTACCTGTAGAAAACACCTGAAATAAATACACTGCGTTTTTTGTTTTTTCCCGATTACACCCGGACCTGTCTGTAGGTCAAAGTCCAAGGTCAAGGTCACTAGGTCAAATGTTACGGCATAAATTGAAAGGTCTTGTGATGGGCAAACTTCATGTAAAATATAAAGTTTCTACTGCATATAGTTACTTAGATTTTGCCTCAACCAGAAACTTTAACCAAAATCTTTAACTAGGTCAAAGTCCAAGGTCAAGTTCACTAGGTCAAATGTTATCGCATAAATTGAAAGGTCTTGTCATAGGCAAGCTTTATGTATAATATAAAGTTTCTACTGCATATAGTTCCTTAGATTTTGCCTCAACCAGAAACTTTAACCAAAATGTTGAGGGCTGACGGACGGACGGACATCGTTAATCTATAGGCCGGAATTGCTTTGCAATCCGGCCAAAAATGACCACACCCATTTTCCTACCCCCAGGGTCCAGGTTGGGACTGTGCACAAGATATCGATGCTATCACGTAAATGCGCGACTGTCCTTTAAAACAGTGTTAAATTCAGTCACGTGAATACGTATGTGAGAAGTTCTCATCATGCTTTTTTTCTTGTTATCGTTTAACTCCGTGTCTTCGCAATAAGTCGAGTTAATAGACAACTAATACGTTCATTTCTTTGTACGAAAATGGTGAAATATTCCTATTCCATATGAGCATTTTCCGCAAAAAAGACTTTATACCATATGTGGGTTAGAAATTGCCCTTATTGCATCCCATAAATATAGGTACAGTCTAACCTGTATTAAGCAGTCACCAAAGGGATACCACGAAAGTGACCTCTTAACAGAGGTGACCTTTTAATAAAGGTTCTTAAATAACCATGCTAAAGTACACTTGTTCATAATACAAACGGGAATTTTCTGTTTCATGTATTGTATTGAACAGATACATGCATTAGTACGTGAATAATGTCATTTCATTTTTTTTATCATTGCTGACGTGCATTTAGTAATGAAAATCTTTCGTCTTTTGAAATTGTTGGCACATGAAATAAATGTATGAAGTGTCATCATAAAATGATGAATAAAAAACGGTCAAATGCAAAATGAACGTATGATTTTAAAAAGTTCCTGATGTCTGTCTGTCTTCAATTCACAAGAGAATCACTTAATTTTTCAATCCAGTGTTGAATTACATCATTGCCATCGTCGTGCACCCCTTTCAGTCCTCGTGGTACCAGGGATATACGTCCCTGGTGGTACCGAATACGATTTTATTACGCTTTATAAACGCTGAGAGCCATTCAATAGATGCTTTAAAGGTAGTATCGAAGTATTTTGCGAATAATAGGACCCGTCTTTTGAAAAAAAACATAGGTAATCACAGATTACGAAGCTCACCTCGTGACAGCAAAAATTCAATTCAAACATATTTCTTAGTACATGTATATTGGCTTTTAAAGGCAAAACCACTCAAGCAGAAAAAGAAGGTTAAGGTCATTTTATGAAAGTTTGATCAAAGATACATCCAATATGCAAGTTTGGTACATGTAGCAGTTATACTTTGCTCAATATTGGCTTTATAGAGCAAAATCACTTTCGCGGAAAAAGTAGGTCGAGGTCATTTTATGAAAGTTTGATCAAAGATACATCTAATATGCAAGTTTGGAACATCTAGCACTTATACTTCGCTCAATATTGGCTTTATAGAGCAAAATCACTCAAGCGGAAAAAGTAGGTCAAGGTCATTTTATGAAAGATTGATCAAAGATACATCCAATATGCAAGTTTGGTACATGTATCACTTATACTTTGCTCAATATTGGCTTTTAAAGGCAAAATCACTCAAGCGGAAAAAGTAGGTCGAGGTCATTTTATGAAAGTTTGATCAAAGATACATCTAATATGCAAGTTTGGAACGTCTAGCACTTAAACTTTGCTCAATATTGGCTATTAAAGGCAAAATCACTCAAGCGGAAAAAGTAGGTCAAGGTCATTTTATGAAAGTTTGATCAAAGATACATCCAATATGCAAGTTTGGTACATGTAGCACTTATACTTTGCTCAATATTGGCTTTTAAAAGCAAAATCACTCAAGTGGAAAAAGAAGGTCAGATGCTGCATCCGATGCATGGGTCCATCTCGGCATCCAAAGATGAATCACTTGTGCAAGTTTGGTTACTGTAGCATTAGTACTTTGTCAGATACTGAGCTACCCCAAACTTCATATCCAAATCACTCAAGCGGAAAATGTAGGTCAGATGCTGCATCCAATGCATGGGTTCACCTCAGCATTCAAAGATGAATCACTTGTGCAAGTTTGGTTACTGTAGAATCAGTACTTTGTCAGATACTGAGCTACCCCAAACTTCTTAACCAAGTCACTCAAGCGGAAAATGTAGGTCAGATGCTGCATACGATGCATGGGTTCACCTCAGCATCCAAAGATGAATCACTTGTGCCAGTTTGGTTACTGTAGCATTAGTACTTTGTCAGATACTGAGCTACCCCAAACTTCTTAACCAAGTCACTCAAGCGGAAAATGTAGGTCAGATGCTGCATACGATGCATGGGTTCACCTCAGCATCCAAAGATGAATCACTTGTGCCAGTTTGGTTACTGTAGCATTAGTACTTTGTCAGATACTGAGCTACCCCAAACTTCTTAACCAAGTCACTCAAGCGGAAAATGTAGGTCAGATGCTGCATTCGATGCATGGGTTCACCTCAGCATCCAAAGATGAATCACTTGTGCAAGTTTGGTTACTGTAGCATTAGTACTTTGTCAGATACTGAGCTACCCCAAACTTCTTAACCGGACGCGGACACGGACGCGGACACGGACCGTGGGGTTATAGCATAAGCTCACTCAACTTCGTCGAGGTGAGCTAAAAATGCAATGGTTGGCGGATTAAGAGGAGAGGCAGGGTCGTCGGGCGTCCCCATCCCCTCCGGCACGGACCCAAAATTTTCCAAGAACAAGTATATTTTGACCCACTTTCAGTAAAAAAAAAAAAAAATCGGCACAATTCGCTCCTTGACCCCCAGCAAAGGGAGCGCTATCAGAGATTTTTCAGGGTATTTTACTTTGGGTCCAGGGTCCGTTAGAATTGGGAAAAAATCGCTGCGTTTCAATGAAATTGGGAATTTTCAACAGTTTAGTTGATTCTTAATGGAATAAATCATTACACAGAGATTTATAACTCCTTCTTATTCAAAGTGTCTTCAATAAAAGAAACAAACAATCTGATTAAAACCAGATCTCTACATGCTCCCGATTTTGTTATGTCGCGTAAAGTACTAGTAAAGCCATCTATACTTTAGATTGTGCTTTAAAGGACATCAACTTCTAGGATCTGGAACAGGCGTCTGTTCAGAGTCAGAAGGGCTACTTTAATGATCATGATCAATCGGCATTCAGATTCAAACTCAAAGTCAGTGTTTGACGGGAGATATTCTCACTGTCCAAGTCGCCCCCATTCTGTTCACTGAACATAAACTACTTTCTGTTATTTCTTTTATAGTCACTATCCAAAATTTTATTTTGAAGAACGTATCTATCCTCTACAAAGAAGAGGAGAACACCCTTTTGTAATTTTTTGGTATCAGATTTGCTGTTGTGAGACGACATGGTCCTGGGGTTCCCAATACTGGAGATACAATTTGATGACTAAAACGTAAACCTATACCGGATATAAGATTTATGACCAGTTTACATATCGATCGTTAATGTCGTATTTCTGCTAGGTATTTCAGTCGTCATTATTTTGCTCTTTATTGAAGAACACTTTATCAAAAAATTAAAAGGTTCAAATTGGGAAAGGAGCTGTTAAGATAAGGCGTAAAATCAGCCCTGAAAAGTGGAATTTTGAAAATTGAAATTTCAAGAACCTTTTTTGGTAAAATGTTTACCTATAAGGCATCCCATCAGAATATGAAGTTATTTTGTATCTGTTTTGCATAATATTGCTAATTTTGGGGCCAAAACTTATCTTTTTCTCATAGAAATCAATAGAAAGCGGAAAAGTTTTATTGAACATTGTTCCCCCCGGATATACAGAAAGCCACTTTTACTGGAGATGTGTATCCATGATACAATTTTTTTTGCAAAGTGGGGTTCTGTATCTCCGGGGGGAACACTACCCCAGAGACGAAAAACTAAAAATGGAAAGGGGGGTGCATTTTTTAAGAATCGATCTTTTTGACCATTAAATATTGCACATTCGACTATTTTTTCTCTTTAATCCATCAAACATTGTGTACTCAATATGATTGAATGAAAGATACAAGAACTAGGAACGGAATAAGCAAGAGTGATGTTCATTTCTCCGTCAATGTGTATTTCGCGCTAAAAGGCTTACATTGTAGCCATTGAATGAAGTTTAAGTTCCGGATTTCATTATTTACCGATTAAAGGAGATAGAACGTTCGAAATCTAGTTCTGATACACAATGTAGACATATTTGATGTCTTATAGCTTATGTTTATCCATTTTAGACAAAATATTAAAAAATGTATATGTTTTTTTGTCGATATTATCGGATTTTCTATCCGAGCACCCCTACCTCTTTCGACCTTAATTTTACAACCTTAAGAGTTCCTTAACATAATGTAAAACATGTAAAAGTTCTGCAAATACATCATATTTCAATAATGATTCATGTTTTTCTGTATACGATTCGCCATGCGCAAGAAATAAGTCACGAGATTCAGGGCCAAATACGGCCCTTATCTTAACAGCTCCTTTCAATCATAAATTGGGAAAATACAGGTCATTTTGGCGTTGGGAATGGGTCCGATAATCGGACCCAAAAACGGACTTGAAAAATCCCTGCGCTATAGATTCGTCACTGGAAGAAAAACCCCAAGGTCTCATAAATAAATTGACGTAAAAATATCGGCAGATTTAAACGTAAACGGCATAGATCAGGAAAGTAAATTCCTCGGTAGATAAGACTTTAAACGGAGGCATGTGGGCGAATCATAAAATGACGATGTACGTGATGTATAGCAAGTCATCAATATAATTATTTGACCCTAAAATTGTTGGCCTTTTAGGACAAAGACGTTACAGACGCGAGAAGAAATATCACGCGCAAAATAGATACTGAACAGTGTCCGTTCTTTTGATATTGGGTCACTGTCTGAAACCATTTTCACGTCAGCACGTTGTCGGACTTTTGCTTTTTTCTTTTTCGGTCTCCCGCAGCATCATGTTCAGCCGTTCCTCTACAAATTTCAGCCTTCCGTTTTAAGATTCGGGACATTGAGTCCTCAACCACCTAGTTCGATCGCAATAGGTGATTGGTCTTGCACTTTTGAATAATTTTATTGCGTCTGAACGCTCATTTAATAAGTTAAAACGTTCCGTTTTGATTAATTTGTTGTTGTTGTGATAGTTTCATACCTGATGACAAGTTATTAAGTACCCGATTACATACAAACAGTTCAATCAATTACCGCTGACCGCTGTAGGCCTTGGATGCAATGTTTGTACGAGTAATTTGGGGGCAATTACCGCGGACAGTACTACTGAATTTTGAAGTCCAAGCCACCGACCGCTTAATTAGAGTTGAATCGGCAACTTGGGCAGTGAAAGGGGTGACCGCTGACCACGTTACTGAGGTGACTGCTTATTAGGGTACAATATCATAGTACAAACGGTCGGGAGGGATTCAGAGTGACCGTTAAGAGGAGGTGACTGTTTAACAAAGGTGACCGCTTCTACAAGTTAGACTGTAATTACATTTTGACAAGAGATTAACACCATGCGATTGATTAATACTGATCATTACAACTTCTGGTAAACATGTGGAGGGAAACATAAAGTTAAACAACTGAATTTTCGAACACGCAAGAATTTTTGGGAAATAAAGCTTTATTTTTAGGGACATATCTCCTTTTTACAGCTGTACCCATAATTTTTTGAAGCCATTCTGTCACTTGGATCATCGTTTCCTGGAAATTGCCGATATAGAGGGGACAATTAAATGTCAGAAGTCAATTTTTCATGAAAAGACCATATTCGGACTAATTGAAAAAGAATATAAAGCAAAAATGTCAAATTAAGGCCTACAGACAGGTCCGGGTGTAATAGGGAAAAAACAAAAAACGCAGTGTATTTATTTCAGGTGTTTTCTACAGGTAAATCAGAAAACACAGTGTTATTGTATTCCCCCTCTGTCACTTTCATCCCCCTCTGTAGCTGCTATATGCCCCTCTGATGGAAGGTGTGAAAATCGCTCAGGTGTGGAAGTTACCCTGACAAAAGGCCAGGTAGTGGCATTTATACTAGAAGGAAATATTAGATACCATTACATGTATGAAGGCTGTTTTCTGTTTATTTTTCAAAACTTAACAAACACTTGAAGTTTTAACATGTATAAAAGTGTATTTTAATTTCATAATTTAAACTTTATAATATCCACTAATTTATAATAAAATTGAAGTTTGATATTGGACATTCAAAAACTGAAATTAAAACATGCTAAAATATAAGATAAAATTATTTTATAATTATACTTTTTTTTCTTTCTAATATCCATAATTATCTTTTTCTTTTTATTTTTTTCACATATTGGACATTCAAAAACTGAAATTAAAGCATGCTAAAATATAAGATAAAATTATTTTATAATTATACATAATTATCTTTTTCTTTTTCTTTTTTTTTCTTATTTTTTTTTTTTTTACATATGGATATCTGAAAGAAAAAATATACATAAAAACAAAACAATGATTATAAAAAAAAAATTATTGTACTTTGTAATTATACAAAATTTCATTCAATTAAAGAAAAGCTTTTTAAGAATTGAAACATATTTTTCAAAAATGTCAAAGAATCGATTTCAGGGTCAGTGTCCCCCCCCCTCATGAATTTGCCCAATACTTTCAGCCGGTAAAGCTGCCTGTGCAAACAACATATACCCCTGCGTTAATCCGATTATCTGTTTAGCTTAGGTGACTTCTCCGGACAATGATTTCCCACGCCTCAGAATATGAACTAGATAAAACACGGGAATTATAAATTTTAGAATCCTCACAATTATTGCCGGGGTACTGGAGTTTGATGTATATTTTATGTCGTTTAAACAGTCATAAAGTGTTTGTATATCAAGTTCTCCCAGATTTTAAGTAAAAAACGTCACGATTTTTTTTTTTCATAAATACTAAAGATGGGTTAATTATTTTGCGCTCCTGTAACAGTCAGATTTTTTTTTTGACTGACAACAACATTTATATCGTTACGCGATAAACTTATGACACGTGACGGTACGACGTGAATCAAGCAATATATGTAAACGTTTTCTCGTAGCGGGGGGTATGTAAATATAGAAATATACAATGTACACATGTATTTTGATAATGTAACACGTTTCATCATACATTTAATGAAGGAAAATTACGGTCTACATGTTTAAAGTACGACGGAAAATGAGATTAACGTACGTGCGTAGTACAGGTGGAAGCCACAAAAGCTGTTTCTCTGGTAAATACAAGCTTGCTGTGGACTACAAGACGTTTAACACCTGGAACCAGGTATAAATCAATAAACACAGCGCGGTATTTATGTCTTTTAAACAACACCGTAGACTTTATCATCTTTTAACTTCCCGTCTAAATAGGACCTTTAATATAATATATTGATCTTTGAAATTTACCATCACGGACATTTCACTGACGTTCAATCGTGTATTTATCCCACAGACAAGGAATTTACAGCATGGAGTACATCGGATACGAAGGGGGGGGGGGGGGGGTGTACCAATACTATGTTCTCAAAACCTGGCAAGTCGGCGACTACGCTATTTTAGTTGGTGCCGTCTACGTCGCCGAACCCCCCCCCCCCAGAAGAAAATCAATGGATGGGATATTCACCGTTTTTAGAACTATAAAGCAGCAGACAGTGTTGTGAGTCGGGAATTTCTGTTGTTTTTTTTTTTTTTTGGGGGGGGGGGGGGGGGTCTGGAATAAGTCAGTACTATAGAGGATATTTTATTGTCATCCCCCCCCCCCCCTCTCTCTCTCTCTCTCTCTCTGAATATTCTCTCTCTTAATTTTTAAATTTCAACTTATTTGGGGTACGACGAACCAAAAATAAATAAATAAATAGAAATAAAGTAAAACGAGTAGAATAGAATAGAGGCCGGAAAAAGTGAATAATAACTATTCATAACCAGACTTGTCAGAATGACAACATAGCTCGCCGGTGGCAACCATATGTAAATTGCAACAACAACAATAAAAAAGGTCTTATCATAAGGAACGCACATGTGAAATATCAAAGCCCTATCACTTACCAATCAAAAAATATGGCCAACCTTAAAGTTTTTCAAAAGTAGGTCAATCATCTCCAAGGTCAAGGTCACAAGGTCAAAAATTTTGGTATCCATGGAAACGTCTTGTCACAAGGAATACACATGTGAAATATCAAAGCCCTATCACTTACCATTCAAAAAATATGGCCAAGGTTAAAGTTTTTCAAAAGTAGGTCAATCATCTCCAAGGTCAAGGTCACAAGGTCAAAAATTTTGGTATCCATGGAAACGTCTTGTCACAAGGAATACACATGTGAAATATCAAAGCCCTATCACTTACCATTCAAAAAATATGGCCAAGGTTAAAGTTTTTCAAAAGTAGGTCAATCTCCAAGGTCAAGGTCACAAGGTCAAAAATTTTGGTATCCATGGAAACGTCTTGTCACAAGGAATACACATGTGAAATATCAAAGCCCTATCACTTACCATTCAAAAAATATGGCCAAGGTTAAGTTTTTCAAAAGTAGGTCAATCTCCAAGGTCAAGGTCACAAGGTCAAAAATTTTGGTATCCATGGAAAGGTCTTGTCACAAGGAATGCACATGTGAAATATCAAAGCCCAATCTGTATTGGTTTAAAAGTTATAAGCAAGGTTAAAGTTTTTGTGCACGCGCACGCAGACGCAGACGCCAACGCCGACACCGGGGGTATGACAATAGCTCTCCGGACATTCGTCCCGGCGAGCTAAAAAGCAAACAAAATGTATTGCGCACGCGAACAGACCAGCCTTTTTAATACATGTAATTTTCATCGACAAATGGCCAGTAGCTCTGAATCGTCAACGTGGATAATCTTTAGAAATATTTACAATGCGTGAATGAAGTCTTTAAGACAGCGTTCTATTCTATCGTACACCTTATACTCGCAGATTAGACATTGCCGTAAAATGACTTGTCACGGCGCGCTGATTGTACGTTGGAACATTTTTTATTTAAAGACGGATTTACAAGACAATGTTATTTCCTTAGATAAATAGATAGATAGATAGTAACCAGCGACCGGAAGCTATGCATGACGGATTTTTTTTTCATGAATACGTACGTCTCGTCAGTGAAAAATTATAGCGCGTGGCGGTGTCTGGGAAACAAAGAATGAATTTAATATGGCCGGGTCTACATAAAATAAATACGATAAATTAGAGAAACAAGAGGAGAGCGATTGCAAACTCGAATACCGACTTCTTTGGAAATTAATAGATCGGAGTCCATGGCCGAACATAAAGTACAAATACACAATGTATTTATTTCAATAAAAATGTTTAAACCTAGAATTGACACGTACATTTTTTTGTACATGTATGCAAAGACGGGGTTCATCTATAAACTTTATGTATATTGTCAGATAGTTAAACTGGTAAACTGTAAACAAATCAAAATAATTTGGGCCTATTTGTATATGAAATTTTTGTTCTATTTCCAGTTACTCAATGTTTTTTTTCTTCCTTTTTTAAAGAAATTTATATATAAAATCAAAATAATAAGTTTGTAAGAATATGAATTTTATTTCATTTCTACTTACCCATACAATTTCTTCTTAATTTAGAAAATCATGAATAAGGATAACTTTAATTCAAATGATATAATGAATATGAATATAATTAAATATGAATAATAAAATAATAAAAATTGGGATAACTTAAATTCAATATATGAAAAAAAAAGTTTGATGAGTTTTTTTTTTTTTTTTCTTTTTTTTTTATTTCTACTGAATAAATAAGATTTTAAACAAGTAAATTTTTCAACAATAAAAATTCTTTCTTAGAAAGGTGACAATACATCTGTGTGTCCTGTATAGGTGAGGGGAGTTGTTAATTGGCTCAGGTAATAAACATCCCCAATAACACCCTACTACAGGTAAAGTCGCTCTAGGATGGCTCAGGTAAAAACACCTGAAAAACACTGCGTATTCTGATTTTTTCTGCACTGTGTTTTTTGTTTTTTCCCGATTACACCCGGACCTGTCTGTAAATTGATAATCTCCCTTGTTCCAAACACTTGAGTCACGCAAAACCGTGACCATTACAGTCGCTGGTTTAAAGGACAGTCGCGCATTTACGTGATAGCATCGATATCTTGTGGACAGTCCCAACCTGAGTACTTGTACTTACTGTCCTGTTTACTAATTCCAGAGCACCCTGTTTTCCCGGTTTTCTCTAAAATATGATAATGTCATCTTCCAAAAAGGTATCAATTTTATAGTACTCCTTTAGTCGTAACAGAAAATACCATTGTTTTGTCTTTAAGTCAGCTAAGTTAGAAATAGGACGGAAAATAAAAAGTCTACGGGGATTTTCTATAGTCATGATAGTAAAATCGCTGAAAATGTGTGACGTCGGAGGCTTTGACGTCACTGTTTACTATTGTTGACACGGAGAACAATATGGCGGCGGCTTGAAATTAACATGGGATTTTCCCGTAGACATTTTATTTTTTCATATTGCGGTTTGAAGGCAGCTAATAGGGTAAGTTGAAGTTAATTTCCAGTTACGACTAAAGGGGGTCAATTCTCCGAAACAATAATTTATAGCAAAATTCTTCAGACGACAGAATAAATCGCCCAAACAGGGTGCTCTGGATTTAGTGAACAGGACAGTAGGTTGAACTGTAAATAGATCAAGCTGTCTTGTAGGGACCGACAAACACCACTATATTACCTTCAGGAAGATCCTCCAGACACTCGAAAGTTATTTCAAACTGAAAGGGGTTGAAAAATGGTGAAGGATTGTCTAAAACTACGACGTTACAGATGTTTACTTTAGCCATGTTCGACTCGTTCTACTGCTTTTTGCTGATGGCGCGCAATGGCACCTGCTGAACAGTGGATGGTACCAGAAATTTGATTGGCCGAACAAAGAGCGCTAATTGTCTCTCCTATTTTCATTTGCTAAAGTCTTACGCATGAGCGAAGTCTGTCAACTTCCTGTTGTCTGTCAAGGTAATCAAAATTACTTTTATTGAAAATTTTGACCCTAAATATCAGGTGAAGTATAGCCAACATCTTTATTTTTCTCCCTTTTATGAATAGATTACATACAACAAAAAAAAAGCAATCAATATAGTAAGTCAGAGGAAACTTGAGCTACAGTGCACTATTTCGATAGACGATTTTCACATTACAATTTTACACAGGCCAAGACCCGACATCATTACATTTGACGTATGTTTTCACTGGGACTTAGAAACAGATATATGACGTAGTAATAAAACAAAAAACGTCAAAAAGTTGTGATGTAGGGCGGGTCATTCTATACATGAAGTAGTTCGCAGGAGACGGACTCGGGGAATCGAACCCTGGCCGTCCGGGTGATAGTCAGACTCGTTGCCGAGTGAGCTAAAGGGACATCCCAATAGCCCAGTCTTAGAACTTGTACTGAACTATTGGTATCTGCTACTACCGGAACCACTACATCCTTCCCCCTTTTCTGTTGAGGGCCGTGGATGTACCCCGCTGTGTGGCCACTCTCCAACCCCTGGCAGGGTTCTGCCTCCTCTCTTGCAGATCGAGCTGGCCCACACACACCAATTGTTCACCTCGTCGCCAATGAAGTAGTTTGCAGGAGACGGACTCGGGGAATCGAACCCCGGCCGTCCGGGTGATAGTCAGACTCGTTGCCGAGTGAGCTAAAGGGACATCCCAATAGCCCAGTCTTAGAACTTGTACTGAACTATTGGTATCTGCTACTACCGGAACCACTACATCCAGATCACAGGCGCATGTAGAAAGAGCGTCAATATCTTGGATCATGATACCCCTTTACAGGTCATAATGGAATATATGTATAGAAAGACAAGGCTTCCGATGAATTTTCAGCTAGAAGTAGCATCTGAAATGTTTCCAATTGTCATGTTTGAAGGGCAAAATGGGGTATGACCATAAAGATTTATTTGTATACTTCGTAGAAACATCAATAATTCACCCAAAAAGATCTCATAACATAGCCTAATCGTCTACCTAAGTGGGACTGTTTTCTACTTTCTGTCTTGAATCTCCATTGCCAGAATGGACAAATACTGATTCATTCAGAGGCTTTACTCTGCTTACTGTAAGCAGAGTAAAACACCTGGATGATTCAGACAAGCTAATCTGGCAATGGAGGTTCAAGACAGAAAGTAGAAAACAGTCCAACTTAGGTAGACAATTAGGCTATGTTATGAGATTTTTTTGGGTGAATTATTGATGTTTTTAGGAAGTATACTAAGGCCATGTAAAATAAAATCTATGTTTCTCAGACACCGCCGCGCGCTGTAATTTGCCGCCGACGAGACGTTTTTATTGCAACTTCAGAAAAAAATATCCGCCGTGTCTCATCCTCGATCGTCGATTAAAAACGAAGTATCAATTTATTTCATTGAACATGTTTATTGTCCTTTAAAATCGTCAAAACTGTACCTGATGAATAAATACTTTTAAAAGCCCGTGTAAATCACGGCGCGTTCCGTCTTTACGTTACGGGTAAAGACTTTATCCACGCGTCATTTAAAGGGAATTGTATAGGATACACTAACAACGTGCCGCGGACACTTGGACGGCTGGCTATTCGCGTGTTTAATACATCGAGTATTACATATATTAAAACGTTCGTATAATTTTCTTTATTGATCTCCACAGCATATGTAAATACCTATGCCGAACAATAGCAAGTGTCCATTGTAATACTTGTAAAAAGTATAAACAAGGACCGCCGACGAACGCAAGAGAAACGTAGTTAAATCCTTAAATCTATGAATAAAATAATGTACCCGGGCCGTGAACATTATTTTATCAGACGGTGGTTAATGCTGAACACTTCATTCGATTTCTAAAGATTCTGCTTCATCTAGACTTAACTTCCGAAGATATACGCTATCAGCCAAATTTTTATTTACCATATGAACGGATCCATCCGAGGAAGTGAGGGGTCGTATTTAATTTGAACTGGGTTTAAACAAGATGTGAGCAAATACTGTAACAGCCGTCGAGTCTCGTACGCGATTCTACTAAATACTCACGGCAATCAAAACATGTCATACTTCGTATATCAAATTTTGAATTGATTAGCTTCTTCCATTCAGACAGATGAGCTACATCTTCCCGTGCTCAGAAGGAATAGGTTATTTTACTTTAAAAAAATCAACTTATTTACAGGAGAAAGCCATAAATTTTAATGTACATGTACCATCATTTTCTATGAAGAAAAACGGGGGGGGATTTTTTGCCTACATGAATAATTGGGGAGGGGGGGGGGGGGAGGGCAGTACAGACGACTTCTTTGCCTTACATGAATAATAAGAGCACTTTTGATGGAAATAAAAAACAAAAAATAAAAACCCTACCTACCTTGCCACTTTTTTAGACCCAATTATCTGAGAAACATAGAATTTATTTTACATGGCCTAATCAATCTTTATGGTCATACCCCGTTTTGCCCTTCAAATGCAAAAAAATGCAGAAATGCTACTTCTAGCTGAAAATTCGTCGGAAGCCTTGTCTCCCTATAAGATACCAGTATTCTCTTATGACCATACAGGATATTGACGCTCTTTCTACATGTGCCTGTGGTACAGATAAAGTCACACATGAGTCCTAACAATTCCATACCTGTCAACTCTCCCGCATTTCGCGGGAGACTCCCGCGTTTGATCCTTATCTTCTGCGTTTGCATTCCTACCGCGGGGGAGACTGAAAACTCCCACGTTTCGATCCTATCACCCGATTCCTCCCTCGCTTCGCATAACGTAAGAAAAATAACTCTAGCAGATCTAGCAACTTTCATACTTCATACTAAAAATTAAAGTTTGTTTACAATGTGAACGATGCTGATTGTTTGTATTACAATTAGTAGACGGCGTTTATTTGTATAGATGCGTAAGGGTAATTAATTAAGCTGTGAAAACAATTTAATTGATCATGTAAGCACTTTTATTGACTAAATATTGTATAGCACTGATTGAATTTCTTTCTGTCATTCTCTATATATAGATAACTTATGTAAAGTTCCCTTCTTAGGTCACGTACTGCACTAAGTAAGATCTTCCAACCGTTTCAAAGAAAAAGAAATCCGAAAGATAAATTAGAGTCAGTTAGGTGTAAAAAAATTGGTTACGGCAAGCTCAGTTGGGCCCAAACATATGTACTGTCATGAAAAAAAAGATTAATCAAACTCTTTTTACCAGAAAAAGTACTCATGCACAATGAACAAATGCAGAACAAGAAGTAATAATATACAATCAATGAATCATGTTTCATGGAAATTTCTGTCATTGTAGATACATTTTCTTAGACTTGGTATGGTTACATTCAATGACATTTTTTGAAAGGTGGTTCACACGACATGTTGCAAGTTATAAAAAAATGTCGCGAAAATGATTCATGTGCAATCTCCCTCTTTATCAACTGCCAAAGAGGGAGATCTCCCTCTTGAAAAATTCAAAGTTGACAGGTATGCAATTCAGATTAAAAATTTTGATTAATTTTCATCCGAACAAGATTTTTTTTTTGATAATCATAGATCAGAAGATTAATAAATTATTTACTAAAAAGAAAAGTTAAAACAACTTTCAAAGGTACAAAAGGTCTCATCAAGATCAAACTATGAATCAACTATTTTTGTCAAAATTTTACGCAAACGAGTCTATCATGCTTAGAAATTAGAAACTGGCTGGTTACAATAGTCACATATGCCCTCACTACCGAGCTATGATCAATTATTGCTTATAAAATGGGTACCCTAATATAACCTACTTTTCTCCGTAGAAGACCAATTGCGAACACGTGTAAGCACTTATTTGCATAAAGCCAGTACTGTATCAAAACAGAACAACATGGCTGACGGATAACACGTGGGACGAAAAAGAATCGACAATCGGTGTTATCAAAATATGAAAAGAGAAATGTAATGAACAAATGGTATTGGCTTAGTATTGGAAAGTTATTGAGACCTAGCATAGAGGGCGACCGTGAAATTAAAACTCTGACAAGTCTGAGGGAAAATTAGCTAAAGGGATCTACAGTGTACATGTACATGTATAGTTCTTGTTTATTTTCATCTATGAGAAGTATATATATAAGTTTGACGTGTATATATATCCACAGTAATTTTGTATATAATATATATATATTCACAGTCTAAGTCAAATATTAAAAAAACGAACAAAAAATCATAACTAAACAATGCTAAATAAAGGTTAATTTTCATTCAGGATTTGGTAAACAAACGCACATGTGTATAGCAGACTACACCTGCCCCCCATTCAAGCTGTCATACACTATTACACATTGTTAGTCATTTAAAAGTGTTCAATTATCCATGCTCAAAAAGGAACATGGTATCTATACATGATATCAACCTTGTATTTGCAATTAATGAATATTAGTGAGTTAGTTTTTGAGAGAGAATTTCAAAAAGACTGTATACGTGGTTTACTACATGTTTCGTAGTAATCCCATGATGTGAAGTTCATTCAAGCGATTGGCTGATCGTTGTAGCGTGTTCACTTTGACCTTGGTAAACGTTACATATTTCTACACACAATATATGCAAATAACAATTTCTGAAGTTTACCGAAATTGTGTGTACTAGAGAGTAAAAATGTCAATAAAACAAAAATGTGAGAGATATATTTCATGTTAGTAATATATAGATGTTAAAATGGTAGTAACTAAAATCTATTTACCAGTCAGGGGTGCTACTTCAACAAGTAATCAAGAAAATTACTTCTACATGTAATTATCTGACTGATATCAAATGTACCCATGATTTCACATAAAAAGTTAAATAATGTTTTATTTCCTATAGCAAGTAAGAAAATACAGCAGTAGAAGGCAATAGCACTTCCATCGTTTTCATAAGGAAATAACTTTCTCAGAAGAAACTGTTTCAGTTAAGAAAGATAGTCGAAATTGTAGCTGAATTTCACTTAAAAAGTTGCAAATTTGTGAAAGTTTGTAACCTTGTAGATTTTTATATAGAATTTTCATCCCAATAGCAATAATTTTTCCTGTAAATTCAGACTTTCCTTTTCAAAATAAAATTTGAATTTCAATTACGATAATTGCTTAAAGCTTTACTCCTTTCCTTTAAAGATAAGCCCCATTCAATAAATATTACTGAAACAAGTAATTTTAAGGAATGGTATTTACCTTAATATTTCTGTTACTGAAGCAATTATTACTGATTTGAGTAGTCCTAATAAGAATTAAAAGATTGAGAACTTTTAATTTGTATGCTGCCATCATTACAAACCATCGAATGCCCTACTTTTTATGTATATTACTTGTAGAAGTAACATTTTGCATGGACATAGCAAGTAAATCAGTTACTTTAAGAAGTAATTATTTCAGAAGGCAGAATTAAAAAGTTACTTGAAAAGGTAATTTTTTTAATTACTTGTTGAAGTAGCACCCCTGACTGTTTACAGTAAAACTTCATTATTGACAGTTTAATCCCTGTTAGACTATTTGTACCTTTAATCTTTTTATGACAAAAATTCCTTCAACATGTTCAAAGTTTAATGCAATGTACGGACTTTAATGTCGGTGACCAACCAGTTCAGGCTTTTGTTTCTCATCTTTACCATTTGTAATTGCAATGCATTTATAAAGATTTTGGATGATAATTTGGTCAGTGAGTTTTTGTGAGGACCAATTAATAATATTAAAGATAAACAGATTTGTATGAACAGAATTAACATTATGATTAGAAAAGCGGATTTGTACAATGTACATCTGTCGATTTAAAACTAATTCCAACTTGATCCAAATTTTATTCCAGATCAAAGCTACATGTTAAGATGATATGGTCAACAGACAGATTTAACTAACAAGATAGAAAAAAAACCTCTACGAAACCATGTTAAGCAGGACCAGTATTGATGAGGCGAATCGCCACCTTTTGGCCATGCATGAACGAGTGTCCTACCTAGAGAAAGTCGTACAGGAGCAGAACCAAGCTCTTCTTGACAAGGACTCTCATTTACAACACAAAATGGCAGAACTTGAAAGGATCAAAGTGAAAGAAATTCAAGTAAGACTATTTTATTTTTTTGACATTTGGAAGAAAACGGCACCTACATGCAGAAGGAAATTTTTCATATTATTGTGCTCGTCATACAGTTTCTGAGAATTTATTTTTAAAAAATGCTTGATTAACATGATTAAAGTAAATGTACATTCATTAGCTCAAAGCCTGAGGTTGATATAAATATTTTTGCGTAACCTGACCATTATCAAGTTCCTGAAAAGTATCGGTTTCATTAGATATGCCAAAAAAGAAAAAGAATGGTTTGGACCAATAAAAATTTAATCCCCAAATGTCCAGCATTTTATAGAAGTTTTTCAAGGACTCTGCTTTATTAATGTTAATTCAATATGATTAGTGATATATTATAAACTTTTTAAGCAAGAGTACATTTACTACCAAAGATTCACAGGGTGTAAAAGCAGATGATATAGTAAATGCTCGTTCAAATACATTTATATATATACTAAAAGTCTATAGCAGTAAATACATTATTCATTCAAAACTTATCTGCATATATACATTATTTTCTTATTCAGAATATGAAAGGTCAGATGCAGGATTTGCAGGAGGAAGTTTCACAGAAAGATGCCATCATACAACGGCTTCAAGAAGAAGCGTCATCCATGAAAAAAGTCTATGCATTTTTACCTCATCTCAAACAATTGGTGAACACAATGGAAAATACATGTCCCGAGCAGTCAGAGAATAATACACTCGTAGACGAACAAGGTGACCATAGAGTCAATGGCGTCTTACCAGAGGGAAGCAATTTCCGGCTAGAACCTATGAATGTCTCTTCACTAGCAAAGCATTATGTAACAAATCACAGGTCAAGAAACTTCTCTATATCAGAAGATGACAGTGACTTAGAAGTAGATGTTAGTAAATCGTCCACAAGTACAAACAGGGAAAACAGTATAAAAGAGGAATCTCAACAGAAAGACGGCAAGGATAAAGAATATTATTTATGATTACATGTATTTATTTTTATTAGATTAAGTGATCTTAATATTTAAAAAATATTTGATGGATTTAGTATACTATATTGATATGCTATGTCTTTCTTCAAGAATTGAGAACATGAGTTGCATTGCACCTGTCAGTTGATTCCTAAGTATACAATAGATCAAGAGAAAATGGGGGGGAGGAGAGAAGTCAGTCTTTTTGATTTTACAGGCCTATGTTCGATTTGTGCAGGTATCTGACGTGAAAACATTGTGACGTCATTTAATTATTTTGAAAACGTCATATATGTAACCCTGTTTCCCTGAATTTCATGCCGGTTTCCATAGAATTTGATGATGTAACAATGCGTTGATGGCAGATACCTGCACAAATGGGAAGTAACTCTGTATTTCGAAAAGACCGAATTCAAGCCCTCAAAGGAGAATTATGGGGCTTTTGCACAATATATAAATGTTCTTTCAGCTAATATTCCAGAGTCTTTTAATATGCTACTTTTGATAAGATATTCATTTTTGTCCCTTTTTGAGAGGTGGGAGACTGATCCATGATTCTTTATACCTGAAATTACTTAGGACAATCAGTTTTGAGGAGAATTTTGAATTGAATTACTCAAGAGTACCGACTGTGTAGTATGTATGTACCGAGTACATGTATATATGTGTATAGGAAAATCTGCGAAGAAATTTTGACATCAGGAAATTTGATAAAAACATTTGATTTGCCATTTGGAAGAGTAAATAGAAGTCAATGTAGTGCAATCAAAAACACAAAAACATACAATATAATACATGTTATAAGGTTTTATTTATTTATCAGAACAATACTTTTAGAATTCCATGAGAAAATAATGTAAAAATAAAAAAAAGATTGATTTTTGTAGGGCAAATGGATACCTATGTAGTTTGAAAGGTAAAACATCCAAGTAAAAGGTAAAACATCCATGTATTTTAAGATGGGATTTGATTGGTACATGTATGGAGCATAAATATTATAAAGTTTTTGTTTTCGTTGAAGTGCTACTTGTTAAATTATATAATGTAGAAGTTGGCATTGAATCAGGTGCAATTATGTGTGTAATCAGCATATATCAAATATATCTAGAAATGAATCATTTTGATGTGTACGAGTGTAATAGAATCTAGCACCACTTTGAGTTCTGGATAGAAAAATATCAGTCGAGGGTGGGATTGATCAAGTACCAACCGAGGCGTTAGTCGAGATTGGGACGTTGATCATCCGACCGGAGACTGACATTTTTCTATCCGGAACTCAAATGTGGTGCTTGATTATTTTTCTCGCACATTGAAACATTCAAAGTCCTCTTGTTTACACATCAGAATGACTGAACGTCATGCTAAATGTATGTGCACATGAAAAAACATACGTCAGTTTGTCTGTGGCATCATAAAAGAACTCAACAGTGCCAGATCAGGGATGCCGTAGTCCGACTTGCTGACCTACGACGGTGTTATCTGTTTTTTCGTCTTCGGTCTGACTGCTATGCATAGGCAAAACTTGAGAATTTCGGTGCGAAAATAATTTTGGCAAGTCATCCTTTTTTTTTGACAAATTCCAGTCTCTTTAACCAAAAAATAAGTCACACAGTCCTCCTGCCCCTAAAAAATTCCCTCTAGGCCTGGTTTCACCTCTGCGCTTGACAAAATGTAGTCGATCAGAGGAAAATCGGAAGAGAAGAAGAGGCGAAACTAGGCTTGGAGGGGACATTTTAGGGAGAGGAGGACTGGGTGACTTCTTTTTTTGATTGAAGAGACTGGAATTTGTCAAAAAAGGACGACTTGCCGAAATTATTTTCGCACCGAAATTCTCAAGTTTTGCCTATGCATAGCAGTCAGACCGAAGACGAAAAAACAGATAACACCGTCGTAGGTCTGCAAGTCGGACTAGGGATGCCGGATCGAATTCTCCAGCACCGCTGAAAAGGGGAATCAGCCTATCCAATGTGCGAGAAAACTTAACCTCGCTAATACATTTGTATCCAGATTCAGATTTCAAAAATTTGATTCTTGCATACATATACATGATTGTATACATGTACTTGTATTTAATTTTGCATAATTTGAATTTTAAGAAATCTAAAGAAACTTTTAGCTGGAAATTATTTGTAACCCATTTCAAAGAATAACAATTTAACATTCTTATTGCATGCATTTACATGTAGATAAAATGTGTGAGTATAAGTGGAAGTACACTCACATACATTTTGACCAAATACTATATACATGTACTATGATGGCAGATTAATTTTGATTTTTCTGTTGAATGCTTAAAGCTTTGTTTTACTCTTTTGATTTATCTGAAAACATTCATGAAATTGCACGTACAAATGTTTTATAGAGTATGGATACCTTATAATATTCCTAGTTCTAGCCTTTTATTTAAATTTATGCAAATTGATATACTGTATATGTTTCCATAAGTAAAAATCCAGAGTGCGCTTGAATGAATAATACATTAGATTTTTATGTTAATCACATTTTCTGTAGATGCATACAGTATACATGTATGTATTTGCATTTAGTAACTTTAAAATAGTAATATAGACATGCATTTATTATGATAACTTACATTTTTCATAAAAACGCCATATTTATTGTTGATTTATCATAAAAAGCATTTTAAGTTTTTCATCTATAGCATAATATTTGACTTCTCATTGAAGCAAGTATCATCTCTTAGTGCAGATGAAGCTGATACAAAAGTGCTAATTCAAGACATTTGACACAATAAATTTTAAAATACATAACAGAGAGAAATTCATGTAACTCAGGCATGTTATAATTTTTCTCACCTGTTTCCACTCAAATTATGGTTGCTTTGAAACAAGCACCCCAAAAATAATAAAGGTTGAATTATTTGAAACTTGTCAATGAATTGATAAATGATTACATGGATTATAGGAACATGGTATGTATAATCTGGCAATGCAGAACATTCAGTTTATCTAAAATTTCGTGTAATACAAATTATTTTTCACAAAAAGGGGAATGTGATGCAGTGTAAGGATGCCTTAGCTACGAGTTTTATCCAAAATAAGAGAGGTAATGTCCTTTCATAAAGCTGTAAAACGATCGGTGTGATTCGTGTAGATGAATGTGAAAGTAGAATGCCGGTCGTGTTTGTGCGTTACAAAAAGCTAATATTCACCTTATTTTGGATGCAACTCATAGCTAAGACATTCTTACACTGCATCACATTCCCCTTTTTGTAATAAATTATCTATTTTGCGCAAAAATATAGAAAAATCAATTGTTCTGCGTTGTGAGATTACCCACCGTAAAGAATCTCTTTTAAATAATTCTCATTTTCTGCAAAACAAACTTTTTTTGTCTTTTAGATTAATTTACTCCATTGATACAGCTGTTCACACTGACTCATACTTTGTTTGAATATTTATTGTAGATTTTAGGAGATTGTAGAGTATACTTGTGTTTTAATGTTACAACAGATTCAAAACTGTGATACATTGTATTATTTGAATTTATGTTTTCTCAGATTTTATGATTTACATTGTAGTTACATGTATTGTGAAATTATGTATACATGTTTTATTTTGTGCTGAAACACACACTGCTGTAATGTGCTGATACGCAATTATTTCTATTGTATATTGTTTATTGCAACCAGCAAACTTCTGCTGTCTTTGGTTAAATGTATTATATTTACATTACTAGTAGATTCCCCATGTTAAACGCCTATTAGGCAACTAGAATTATATTCCAATAACTTGGGTTGCTCACGTGCAAGTTTTGCAAGTAGGGAGAATTTACCAACGTTCAAATACATTTAACACTAAAACAGGCAAAATATGCGAAGTGCATGAAAATAAAAATGACAGATATTTAGAATAAATGTAAATATAAGTAATGACTGTCTTACTTTTGGTGTTCATGGGTGTATAATTCTGGTTGGACACGTGCAAATTTTCCGAGAATCGCTTCGCGATTCACGGAATTTGCACATGTCCAACCAGAATTATACACCCATGAACACCAAAAGTAAGACAGTCATTTCTTAATTACCTGTACATCCTTGGCCTAAAAACCTGTGAGGGTGACACAAGTTATACCATGTCTGTCTGTCCATCTTGACTGCATACATGTTTGTCTATCGGAACATTCTTTGGTTCCCAAGTACTATAAACTGCTCCGTTTCTTATCCTATAATTGTAGAATACTTTATGCATAGTTTGCCCATGTTTTAGGGAGGACCTCTTTGTTTTTGGGTCAAAGATCAAGGTTAAACTGAGTGTATGTATAGACCAGTGGATTTTTGCACCATCATTTTAGAATTCTAGACCTATAATGACGATGGTTCACGTATTATTTTGAAATAGATGTACATGTAAAAAGATTGATGTACATGTATGTTGCAAAGGTCATCATAACTCATCAAATTCTTGAACTATTCATGCAGAGTAAATGTACTTCACTCAATTTTCTATTAATTTTTGGATCAAAAGTTCAGAGGTCAAGGTTATTGTTAATTCTCCATACAGGGAGAGCATCCAATAAATTACATTATCAAAAATATGGAATATCAATTTCGCCATCAAGTATACAATGATTTTCCGAGCTTCTCTAGATCTTGAAAGCTGACCAAGTAGTATGTACATTGTGTAAGAAAAGACGAAGTACTAAGTGCGTGCACATGTATGTATGATGGATATCAGTGCCCAGTTTCACTAAAATTCTTACGAAAAATTTCAGGAATTTTCGTAACTTTCAACATTAAATAAAAGCTTTAATTCTTTTTTTAATGTAGATTATATTGTGCTTTCTGATACCACTTCTAGATACTAAATATAAATTCAGAAACAAAATATTGCAATTCTGTGTCTGTAAGAGGAACTAAACAAAAGTTATGAAAATTCCTAAAACTTTTCGTAAGTATATTAAATTTGTGAAACAGGCTGCTGGTCTGTAACAATTTTCATTTAGAGTTCAATGTGTTACATGTTCTTGTTATTGAAATTCTAAGAACAATGTTGTCTTCTATACTTGTAATGTTTTTCTACAAATTGTATAATGATAAGAATTTTCCACTTTACATGTACATGTATCATACTAGTACTCTTGTAAGCATGTCGTTTATTATCTTTACGAACCTGGCAACTATAAGAAATATGATCAAATCAGAGGAGTTATTTTGAATCTTTTTTGCAGTTCAAGATAAAATATAATTGTCTTTTACAATATGGCTTCTAAACCATTTTGAAGCTTGTAAAAGAAATGAAACATTCCATAGATATTTTTTGTCATGTTGAAGTGATACTTGTGGTTGTTGCAATAAATCTTAATATGATAATACTTCAGTTTCTTGATTTCTTTATTTCACCTCTCCAAAGTGGACAAAGAGTCAAAATAATGTTTAACTAGGTCAGAATTCTTGTAACACATGTATATGTTTTGAAGGGCATATTTTGCACCATTTGTAGTGCTCTTGTTGCCAAATACCTTTGGCCTTCATTACCTGCTTGAATATTAAATTTCCTAATAAACAAATGAATTAAAGAAGATCCTGACGATAATGTCAACAGCACTCACAATAAAGCACAAAATTAAACATCGACGAACCCCCAGCAAGCCAGAGGTGGGACCAGGTGCCCCGGAGGAGTAAGCATCCCCTGTTGGCTAGCCGCACCTGCCGTCAATGTTTACGAAGCATGGAAATGAAAATATATAAAATTCATGCACTGTCTGACGTTATGTCTATATAGAAAGTGCTATGGCGACAATGTCAGGGAAGTATATTCAAAACACTTACTGTCAAACCCCTCGCGGGGAACTTTTTTACGAGCTCCACACGGCAAAGGGCATAAGTGTGACACAAATGAGTTAAAGAAGATCCTGACGATAATCTCAACAGCACTCACAATAAAGCACAAAATCAAACATCGACGAACCCCTAGCAAGCTAGAGGTGAGACCAGGTGTCCGGGAGGAGTAAGCATCCCCTGTTGGCTAGCCGCAAGTTGAGTTTTGTTCAGAAATTTTGCCCATATTCAAAGGTGCAAGAAAAAGGTAAAATTTTGTCCAGATGTTTTTTTTTTACCCTTGCATTTGTGATGGTTCAGGTATCGTGCCCGGTTAGCTCAGTCGGTAAGGGCGTCTGCCCTGTAAGCAGAAGGTCTCGGGTTCAATTACTGGACCGGCCACATTTTCAATTCTGCCTGTCACAGTATTTGGTGCTGTCAGAGTGAACCTCATGAGTTGCTCGTGGTTTAGGGCAACTATGGGGAAGAACCAGGGATTTATTTGTCTTTCTTTGTGAGGTTTCTGGTTAAGAACTTTAGGAAACCTCAAAATTTTGCGGGGTGGAGTAAGATGGTTCGGGTATCGTGCCTGGTTAGCTCAGTCGGTAAGAGTGTCTGCCCTGTAAGCAGAAGGTCTCGGGTTTGATTCCCGGACTGGCCACATTTTCCATTCCGCCTGTCTCGCATTGATTAAAGTTTCACATAATTCAGGCTTTGAGCCATAAGAATTTTAAAGATGTGTCACAGCTTTGAGCAAAAGTTGCATTTTCAAGGTCATTAGTTTGGCTACCAGATAGATTTTACAAAGTCACGGTCCTGTTACCCTATGTCACTTTTGCATCATAGAAATTATTAAGTATAGGTCCACGTTTTATTTCTGTTTTGAGACATATATGTGATACAAATCAAACATATGACATTCATTTCTTAAGGTAGCGATTATTTACCTCATAATTTATAAAGGATTATGAAGGGAAAAAAATGGCGGGAAAAATTTCTCTATATAATTCAACCAAATTTGCTACCCCTATAACTTTCTTCACCATCCAAGTATGAGGGAAATTCCTTCAGAACATTCATATGGACGCTGACCTGAATACATTTTAAGAAGAAAGTTCCGCAAAAAATTTAAGGTTTTTCAACCGCCTGATCCGGGCCTTGCTTTTGTCCTACTGTCCTGTTCACTAATTCCAGAGCACCCTGTTTTCCCGGTTTTCTCTAAAATATGATAATGTCACCTTCCAGAAAGATATCAATTTTATAGTACTCCTTTAGTCGTAACAGAAAATACCATTCTTTTGGCTGTGCGTCTGCTAAGTTAGAAATAGGACGGAAAATAAAAAGTCTACGGGGATTTTCTATAGTAAAACCGCTGAAAATGTGTGACGTCGGGAGCTTTGACGTCACTGTTTACCATTGTTGACACGGAGAACATGGTGGCGGCTTGAAATTAACATGGGAATTTCCCGTAGACATTTTATTTTTTCATTTTGCGGGTTGAAGGCAGCTGATAGGGTAAGTTGAAGTTAATTTCCAGTTACGACTAAAGGAGGTCAATTCTCAGAAACAATAATTTATAGCAAAATTCTTCAGACGACAGAATAAATCGCCCAAACAGGGTGCTCTGGAATTAGTGAACAGGACAGTAGAGTGGTATTGAGCATAAATATGAAGTTTCATTAAAATCTGAGACTATGCGTGCCAGACCTATATGGGATTTTTTTGTGATTACAGAGAATTGCTCTTAATGCTACTAACTCGAGGTCATAAACAAACATAGGTAATCACAGATTACGAAGCTCACCTCGTGACAGCAAAATTCAATTCAAACATATTTCTTTATACATGTATATTGGCTTTTAAAGGCAAAATACCTCAAGCAGAAAAAGTAGGTCAAGGTCATTTTTGAAAGTTTGATCAAAGATACATCCAATATGCAAGTTTGGTACATGTAGCAGTTATACTTTGCTCAATATTGGCTTTATAGAGCATAATCACTCAAGCGGAAAAAGTAGGTCAAGGTCATTTTATGAAAGATTGATCAAAGATACATCCAATATGCAAGTTTGGTACATGTATCACTTATGCTTTGCTCAATATTGGCTTTTAAAGGCAAAATCACTCAAGCAGAAAAAGTAGGTCGAGGTCATTTTATGAAAGTTTGATCAAAGATACATCCAATATGCAAGTTTGGTACATGTAGCAGTTATACTTTGCTCAATATTGAATTTATAGAGCAAAATCACTCAAGCGGAAAAATTAGGTCAAGGTCATTTTATGAAAGATTGATCAAAGATACATCCAATATGCAAGTTTGGTACATGTATCACTTATGCTTTGCTCAATATTGGCTTTTAAAGGCAAAATCACTCAAGCAGAAAAAGTAGGTCGAGGTCATTTTATGAAAGTTTGATCAAAGATACATCCAATATGCAAGTTTGGTACATGTAGCAGTTATACTTTGCTCAATATTGAATTTATAGAGCAAAATCACTCAAGCGGAAAAATTAGGTCAAGGTCATTTTATGAAAGATTGATCAAAGATACATCCAATATGCAAGTTTGGTACATGTATCACTTATACTTTGCTCAATATTGGCTTTTAAAGGCAAAATCACTCAAGCGGAAAAAGTAGGTCGAGGTCATTTTATGAAAGTTTGATCAAAGATACATCTAATATGCAAGTTTGGAACATCTAGCACTTATACTTTGCTCAATATTGGCTTTTAAAGGCAAAATCACTCAAGCGGAAAAAGTAGGTCAAGGTCATTTTATGAAAGTTTGATCAAAGATACATCCAATATGCAAGTTTGGTACATGTAGCAGTTATACTTTGCTCAATATTGGCTTTTAAAAGCGAAATCACTCAAGTGGAAAAAGTAGGTCAGATGCTGCATCCGATGCATGGGTCCATCTCGGCATCCAAAGATGAATCACTTGTGCAAGTTTGGTTACTGTAGCATTAGTACTTTGTCAGATACTGAGCTACCCCAAACTTCTTAACCAAGTCACTCAAGCGGAAAATGTAGGTCAGATGCTGCATACGATGCATGGGTTCACCTCAGCATCCAAAGATGAATCACTTGTGCCAGTTTGGTAACTGTAGCATCAGCACTTTGTCAGATACTGAGCTACCCCAAACTTCTTAACCAAGTCACTCAAGCGGAAAATGTAGGTCAGATGCTGCATCCGATGCATGGGTTCACCTCAGCATCCAAAGATGAATCACTTGTGCAAGTTTGGTTACTGTAGCATCAGTACTTTGTCAGATACTGAGCTACCCCAAACTTCTTAACCTAGTCACTCAAGCGGAAAATGTAGGTCAGATGCTGCATACGATGCATGGGTTCACCTCAGCATCCAAAGATGAATCACTTGTGCCAGTTTGGTAACTGTAGCATTAGCACTTTGTCAGATACTGAGCTACCCCAAACTTCTTAACCAAGTCACTCAAGCGGAAAATGTAGGTCAGATGCTGCATCCGATGCATGGGTTCACCTCAGCATCCAAAGATGAATCACTTGTGCAAGTTTGGTTACTGTAGCATTAGTACTTTGTCAGATACTGAGCTACCCCAAACTTCTTAACCGGACGCGGACGCGGACACGGACGCGGACGCGGACGCGTGGGGTTATAGCATAAGCTCACTCAACTTCGTCGAGGTGAGCTAAAAATTGTGTATTTCAACCTGATTGGTCAAACACACAGATGGCTGCCAATACAATGGATTGTACATGTATTAGCTGACACCTTTAAAAGCTGTTACACAGAATTTCATTCATCCTGAAAGCTAGCTTTACACAATTTTAATTTACCTTGGTTACCTTGGTTACACAATTTTAATTTGTGATGAAACAGGGCATATCTGAGAGATATACCGTTAAGCATCATGTTATCCCCTGCACTGAATTAATAATGATTTTACAGAAATGTTGCTGAGGACATGAATGTAAAAAGTCATTTGTCAAGGTCATTACTGTGACTATCATTTAGATGCTACGTGACCTTGAATCAAGGTTAAAAAAATCAAGATGAAAAAGACTGCTTGAAATCTGGTCAATGACACATTTTCAGACCTGCCTAACAGTTTCTCACCATAAGGTGAAAAAGGGTACTTTTGGGGACTAAAGTGTAATATAAACCACTAATGCAATTTTGAGAGAAAAATCCTCTTTCGTCCGCTTCGACAGTTGTTACAAATTAAATAAAACACCACTAAAGACGGTATGGCTGGATTGCAAAGTAAGTTTTTGTCACCAACTGGGTCAAGGTCACTAGGTCAAATATTACAGCATACACTGAGAGGTCTTGTCAGAGGCAACCTACATGTATAATATAAAGTTTCTACTGCACACAGTTCCATAGATTTTGCTTAAACCAGGAACTTTAACCAAAATCTTTAACTTGGTCAAAGTCCAAGGTCAAGGTCACTAGGTCCAATGTTACGGCATAAATTGAAAGGTCTTGACATGGGCAACCTACATGTATAATATAAAGTTTCTACTGCATATAGTTCCTTAGATTTTGCCTCAACCAGAAACTTTAACCAAAATGTTGACGGCAGACTAACACAGATTACAGAAATATTTCAGAGAAGTGTTGCCGGTCTCTTGAACCGAGGTCAAATCTTGAACATTGAGGTAAGAATTTTAAATTGATGAGACATTTGCTGAAAGGACTGACTAGGTAATTGAAAACATGATACCAGGTAATAGAAATTCAAATATTGTTGAAATGCTAAATATACAAAATATTCGACCCATGAAAAAAAAAAGGCTTTGTGATTTTGAATCTCTTTTTCTACATGTATATAAAGGGTCAAAGTTCAAAGTTAATAAAACCTAGGCAACGCAAAGCGTAGCATCCCCTAGCTCACATGGCATGTAAATCAATGTACTCGCCAAGGCTGTATACAACATACAAGGATTTTAACTATTTTTAATCTATGACCTTGAAAATCAATAGGGCTCTTCCTTCTGTCATGAGCAAGAAGTACATGAAGTTTGGAAAAGATAATCTCAAATGGAAAAGATCCAATCAAAACTGCAACCTCTAGGCTGTATACAAGGATTTTAATTATTTCCACAAGATTTTAACTGTTTCTAATCTGTGTACTTGACCTATGACCTTGAAAATCAATATGTCTTCCTCTTGCCATAAGGATCGAGTTTATGAAGTTTGGTCAAGATCCAATCAAAACTGTGCCCTATAGGCTGTATACAATGATTTTAGCAACTTCCTATCTGTGACCTTGACCTTTGACCATGAAAATGAATAGGATTCTTCCTCTTGCCATAAAATATAAGTGTATGAAGATTGGTAAAGATCCGATCAAAACTGTGTCCTCTAGGCTTTATACAAAAGTATGACGTACACACTCACCCTCACACGAACAATGGCATGACTATATACCCCTAATAAGTGTATGAAGTTTGGTCAAGATCTAATCTAATCCGAGTCCTCTAGGCTGTATATAAGGATTTTAGCAATTTCCAATTTGTGACCTTGACCATGACCAATGACTTTGAAAATCAATAGGGTTCTTCTTCCTCTTGACATAAGGAATAAGTGTGTGAAGTTTGCATGGTCAAGATCCAGCTAAATTTGTGTCCTCTAGGCTGGGACTCTAACAAGGGTTCTAGCCATTGGCATTGCTAATATGTTACCTTGACCTTTGAAATATGACCTTGAAAATCAATAGGGTTCTTTCTCTAGCCATAAGGAATAAGTGTATGAAGTTTGGTAGATCCGATCTAAACCGAGTCCTCCAGGCTGTAAAAAAGGATTTTAGCCATTTCCAATCTGTGACCTTGACCATTGGCCTATGACCTTGGAAAATAATAGGCTTCTTCCTCTTGCCATAAGAAATAAGTGTATGAAGTTTGGTCAAGATCTTATCAAAACTGTGTCCTCTAGGCTGCAAACAAAGTGTGATGTACACACTTACATGTACACATGTACACACTTAATTACCCTCGCATGAATGACAGTGTTACTTTATCCCCCTGCAACTATGTTGCGAGGGGATAATTAAATCAGATGCAGCAAGTGATGCAAATTTAATGGTAGTATGTCCAGAGACTGATTAACCCCAAAACCTTTAACCAGACACTGTTCGTTTACTTCGTCAAGGTGAAATCAAGGATTTAATTTGTTTACTTCATCAAGGGGAGCAATAAATAAAGTCTCTCAAGCTTCTTCAGAAGGGGGCTAAAAGTTGACACATTTCCATAATTTGGTAATATATAGTCATTTATTTTCCTATAGTACATGTACAAAATTTACAATGGATGATAAATAATGACTTCAAACAAGCAATATTGGTACATAGACTAGCATAAAAGATGTAAAAAATGTTGACATAAGAGAAAAAGCTGACAATTCAATATCCATACATGTGAAAAATACCTGTAAAACTAAGTACATGTACATATTATAGACATTATTACTTTTAACAATTAATACTGAGAGGATGTCAAATTCTTAAGTACATGTACATACAAATTAATAAATGCCAAACTTTAAACTTGAACACCTGTGCCTACACATTTTTTGAAATATTCACTTTGTACAGGTGTATGCAAAATTCAGCTTCAAAAAAATCTTCTTAATAAACATACATGTACATACATGTATGTATAAATGACAGCATATGTTTCCAATTATAATTTTTTTTTCAGCATTTGACAATTGTCGACATTAAGTCCTGGACATTTTTAAAAGCTAATACATGTACTCTCACCTTAACATATCGAAGCATATACACACGCAATACATTTTCTAAAATTTCACAACCAATATTTGTACGTAACACTTTTTTTCACGTAACTGAGATCAGATACACACATCTACAAGTATTGAAGATCATAAACATACATGTATATAGACAATTGGTGTAATGTGAATTAAAGTCTGATTATGCCTACTAAATAAGCCCTTTTCACATAACTGCGGTCCAGTTGTTTTGGACGGCAAAATACATACACATGTACTTTTCCCGCAATATGACGTCAAGGACAATCGATTTTTAACTGTGACGTAACGAAAGTCGGTACTTGCCGTCCACAAAACGTTAGTCACGCAGTTATGTGAAAAAGGCTTATTACACTAAAGGTTTTCTAACAAGGAATGTAATTGAATATAATGAGTATAATGAAAATTCTACATGCAAGATTAATATCATCAACGTCTACTACAAACTCATAGGGCTTCTGATTTACAATGTATGAGGAAAAGTTAAAATCTGTTATCAGATCTTCTAAATATGGTAACTAAACCATGAAAAGTGGGCTACATGTAAGTTATGTAACATTCATTGTGTTGGTCATCATCAGATTTATTTTTTTTGCAAGTTGGTCATTATAGGATTCACATGTATACTGGTACTTTCCACAAAATAAAGTTAAAATCAGATAACCTTTAAAGGCATTAGGGGTATAATACTCTACTTCCGGTTGTTTTGATAACAGAAAAATTTAATACCACGAAGTTGGCCCAAGATGCACAACTTTGGCAATTTTCATGGCGAGTTAATATGACATTTAAAAATATCAATTGTCTAAAAATATGTAAGATATGGAAGTACATGATATTTCGACGATATTTGTTATTATACCCCTAATACCTTAACATGATCTTTCAACCATGAAATGTAGGTCATTTTGACATTCTAGCACCTCATAGCTTTGTATACATGTGATAACCAACATGGCAATAATCCTCAATGCATATGCGGAGGGTATAGCACGAGTTTCCCTCCACTTATTTATTTCAGCTCAGAATCACATAAATACATGTACTGTAAACGTGGTTATTTTTGCTGTGGGAGAAATTTCACGATTATAACATCACATTCCCGATGAAAATGTCTTTCCCACTGTAAGAATGCAGCAGTGATATTTTCAAGTGGGGGAAATTTTCATGAAATTCCTCGATCCGCGTAAACGCAAAAATTACCCCCACGCGAAAATATCCATGTATTCTGTATGGAAGACAACTGATCATTTCTAATACATACAGTACACTCATACTTTTGAACTTTCATCACATTCAGAAACTCAATTAAAAAATCCAATCACTCAAACACTTGCACCACTTTGTTCATTTCAGCCTTTGGCCACTGTCCATTTGGTCGAGAATTGGGTGGACTTGACTTCCAATTCCAGGTTTTTACCGGTGTTGACCACCCCTCTCCATAGTTAGCCTTTATATACGGTAGGGAGGGACATGGAACTCGTACCCGTAAGTCCAGAAAACTTGTCCAGCAAAGTTTGAAGGACGGAAAAACATATCTACAATGTATAAAATGTTCGATAAATGTTTATCAGTGCATGGAACATTAAAAATTTGCTGGCTGTTTCATTCTGAAGTTAAAAGAATAGGGAAAGAATTCTTTTAAAAGACTCATCAAATGTCATGGTAAGTTAGTGAGAATATCCAAGAATCATTGTAAAAAAAACTGGTACCAATAAAAGACTTCTAGATGTGAAATACGAAAGTCACTGTAAACGATGCTGATATAGACAAAGATATTGGGGGAATAGCACTACAGTAAGCTCTATGAATGAAAAAGCTTTGAAAAATTATACTGACTTGAACTTCTTGCCAGTGCTTGCTTCTGTTCCCCCGTTCCACATGGTATTGCCTTCTTCATAGAAGAAAAAAATATCGAGTTTGATGTCACCAGCTTTGAAAGAAAGTTCATAGCTGTCGGACACCTAAAATAGATAAACACTTTATGTCAGTTAAAGCATTTACACCTGAAATAAATTATCAAGTATGTACATGTACAAGTAAAAGCATTACAATATCATCCAATGTATTACCAAGTAATATATTCATACATGTATCTCCACAAGTCGTCCTGTATACCTTATGAACTTTTGAATTTTGCGATGAAAAACAGAGTTTCCATTTTTTTCAAAAAGTTGTCTTCAATCAAAACTTTTCGTAGTGTGTAAAATTAAAACACACAGAAAAAAACAAAAAAGTGTTTGTAAAGCACCGATATCCCCATTTGCAAGCAGTATTTTGAAAGTACAGAGGACTCCTGTTAATCTGATAGTCTATTTGTCGGAAGATCATTATCAGATTAACAGGAGTATCAGATTATCAGGAGTTTGAAATTCCACGGAAATACAATAAAATAGTCCTCTTAATTGTACTTGAATGTATCTCAGACTTTATTATATGCCTTAATGTAATTATATAAGTACTTTCAAGCCATTTTGAATAGTTTTAAAGGGTAAAATACCAATTTCAAGGATTTTGATATGATAATCTATTGAAAATGACGTAAATATCATAAGGAAAATATCATAGTTGACGGAAAATCCTATCAGATTAAGAGGAGTTCTTAAGATTTTTGATAATTTCTATCAGATTAAGAGGAGTAAGTTTTGAAATCATATCAGATTAAGAGGAGTATCAGATTATCAGGTATCAGATTAAGTGGAGTCCTCTGTATAAGGTCTAACCTTGATACTAAAGGAAAGGTCTTGCCCCCAAAAATAAACGTGAAATATGAAAGCCCCATCACTTACCCTTCTCAAGATAAACATAAGGTCAAAGTCTTGGACAGACAAACAAACAGACAGATGGGACAAAACTTGTACACCCACCAATCATCATTATAGGAGCATACAACACCACAGAGCTTTTTTTCATTACAGACCTTGCCAAAGATGTGTTTCAGCTGAAGTCCTGCTTTCTCCATAGCGTCAACTATTTCTGGTTTATAGTCCTTTATCCAGACTCCGAAGTCTACATCTGTAGTGTATGGAATGATATCGCACTGCCGGAACCAACCTACAAATAGAAATAATTATTAGGTGAGTCACAAAGTCCTTCACATAAATAGCAAATACACATAATATACAGCTGCTAAGTTAAAGTGTTTTTCAGGATAAAATGCATGAATAGAATTACAATGACATTTCTTATTACTGTGAAATCATTTATTTTCATGGGGCCCAATATTTTGATACCAGTCCAAAGATCTCAAATAAGGAAACCTAATCAATAACAGTATCAGATTCTCGTGGACATAAAATCATGCTATTCAAAAAAGGACAAACCTAGCGCTGTTCCACTACTCAGCCAAAATCTCACACCCAAACTATCCAATACTTGTTTCCCTTTAGCAATTAGCTGTCGAGCTTTGCGTCTAAACTGCTGGGCCTGCTCTGTATTGTCCTTGCCATACTTGATAAGGAATGCTTGTGCTTGATCCTCGTCACACTCGACATATTCCGAATGAGCCGCTTGCTCCAGGAAATGCCTCGTTGGATTTGGAATGTTTAGTTTGATCCCATCAACTGTCACTTCTCTAAGCTTGAAGCTGTGTGAAGATATAATTTCAAAAAGTTTAAGAATGTTAATTAGATTCTAGGAAAATACTTTTTTTCTGGAATTTAGCTACATCACAGGGACAGCTCTTGGGTAAAAATATATCATTGCTGTTACCAATTATTTCACAAAAGTTGACCAAAGCATATTTTCTCTATTTTCAACAAAGTCAGGTGAATTCAGTAGATTGTCATAAATTGACAGCAAAAGACATAATTGCTGGTACTAAAAAAATTATTTTGGTTAAGTTTTATAAAAGATGGGAAATTTTGAAACACATTTTGAGTAATGTATTACTTTTATTATTATGGAATATTATGATTATAATTGTAGTGAAAATATGTAACAATTTAACATACTTTGGATTAATATTTTCAGGTACGAGTCTGTGAGTGAAAGTTGTCCTTTGTCTTTACATGTATGTTGCATAAAATGTTTGCATAAAAATAAAAAAAAAAATAAAAAAAATTGCTGGTACTATGTGAATTCCAAAGAAATATATTTCTCAACGCTGATAATTTTGCATTGTGTGATATCTATATCTTTAAAGAATAGGAAGCATAAATATGAGCTAATATGGACTTTTATAGGTCCCAGTAAGCATGTCTGTTCAGTTTAAAACATGCTTCTTTTGGCCTTTTGACTTGTTTGAACAACACTGATACATGTAAATAAAGGTGACATTTACTTGAATAGAAAGAAATTACTCAGAGTCAATGCCTCTCTTTCACATACAGGACATGTACAGTACATGTATTTACATTGACATACTTGTCAAAAGCTCCAGCTGTGCTCCCAAATACAAGATCAGAAGTGGGCATCTGTATTTTTGACGCCCACAGAAAGTCAGCTTTCCGTTTATAGAATACAACAATGTGTAATGTCGGGTGGGTGATGGTCATGTGTTGAAGGAAGATATGTGATGTGATACGAGGGTGAGACGATGGCTCGTCAATATTAAACTCAGGGTTGTCTTCCTTGGAATCTACTGCCAGGAAACCGTTTTTTCGGAAAGTCATCAAAACTTCTTCCTGAAAAACAAAGGGTTTGATCGAAGTATACATATACATTGATAAAAAGAAAATAATCATTGTGTGTGAATCTGAATATACATGTACCTATAATGAAACTCTTCTCCGAAAAAAAGAGAGATGAAATAAACAGGCAAGCCATCATTGTTAACATTTATGGAATTAACTAGCTTCTTGAATGGCATTCCTGCCAATCTGTCAAATGAGGGAGTAACCATTTCATTTGTTAAGGGGGGTAAGGGATACTTTTTGCAGGTGGATTATTGTTTGGACCATATCATTTCTTCTTCATAAATTCTTCTGACAGATTTTTTTTCAAAGCTTCCCCCTCCATCCCCATTCCCAAAAACCAAATAGTTTCTCTCTAATGCTGATTTCAAGATCTAAATCTTGTTCCTTCTTTTGCATCACATTAGAAAACATGGGGTAATCAAAGATTACATAGCTCGCCTATACAGGTTTTTTGTCAGAAACCAGGTTAAAGTTTTTGAAAAGTAGGTCAAAGTCCAAGGTCAAGGTCACTAGGTCAAAGGTCATGGTCTCAAATGAAAGGTCTTGTCACAAGGTATCTACATGTGAAATATCAAGCCCTACCCCTTATAGTTCAAGAGATATAGCCCAGGTTAAAGTTTTGTCTACGGACGACGACAACGACGACACCGAGGGTATGGCATTAGCTCTCCGGACTTTTTCGTCCCGGCGAGCTAAAAATCAAGTAGATGAAAAATACAGCTTCTGTTCACTCAGATACTATACCATAATGACGTAATCTCCCAGTACACCAAAGGAAACGGTCCTAGCTTTGATGTGACAAAATACAGCACATTTATCTTCATTGTCTGAGTAATTCTCTTGCTCCAACACTTTGTACAGTAAGTCAGGCTCAATGAGAAATATGGCTGGAACGATGTCACCCCATGTCATCAAAACTTTTTTGATAAGTTCCTATAAGAAAATAAATTGTAGATGCATGTAATTATCACAGCCTACAGAAATTCTGTATCTATGAATTAGGTAATCAAATACATGTATTATTACTTACTTGTACATTCAAAGGTTTATTTAAAGCTATGTTTGTAAACTTAAGTCCCTGCTCTAGCAGTTTGACCTTTGCAACAACATTCAATAAAAGAATGCGTGACCTCCTATGACCCTAAAATTAATGTGTCTTCTCATAAGTATCAATATATTGTACGCATCTTTGGATCTTGAATATACATAAATGTACCAATTAACTGGAAACCAAAATATGACCAAAATTGAAATGGATACCAAAATGTGAAGTCTACAAAGGTATTTTTCCTCAAAATGACCTCAACTTTTGGCTTTCACTTAAACCCAAAACACCCAAGCCAAATTTGGATCCATATATCATGTATATCAAAATTTGGTTTGGACAGGTGAAAAGGGTTTTCGCATCATCATTCAATATTTTTAAAAATGTATTTTTCCTGACAGTAATCTTAACCTTTGTCATTTTTGTCCCACAAATGTATTGACTCCATGCATTTCTTATCAATACATTTCCCCCCAACTGATAACAAGGAATATAAGTAATACATGTTATCATATATCCAAATTTGTTTAAGATTAAAGGAAGGGTTCTCATCTGAAAACTGAAAGTGTGATAAAATGATGAACACTAAGCAAACTCTTAATGCCATTACAATTTACATCGTTAGGGCATGAAGAAACCAGAAGTCTCTTATGAGACTGAAGCTCTCCTGGTTGATTTGTACATATACACTCAAGAGAATGTATACTAATAGTTATACAGTGTTTTACAGGGGGGATACAGAAATATATTGGGTCGATGAAAAAAGTTGTATTGGGCGAGGCAAAGCGGGATAAATGTATATATCAAGTTCTTTTTTTTATGAGAACCAATAACAACATGCCCATGTATAATTCATTTATTTCTAATTAATTTTTTTCATCAAAATTCAGAGCAAAATTATTTAAAAAAAAAACAAAAAACAAAGCCTCCCCCCCCCAAGAATATCAAATGAACCATGCCTTAGATTATTCTAGAATGTGAGAGAATTTCTAAAAATGAAAAATGTGTACATATAACATACCATATGTATCAAAACTAAAATAACAGATGTTTTTTTTTTTTTCGAACAATGTGGGTCAAAGGTCAGGGATGGGGTCAAAGGTTAAAAATTTGGCACCAAAAGATGAGCGTTCTCAAGATACATAGACATGCAATATACGACAGCTCTATTATCTTATACCCTTTCATCAGAATTTAGTTGAATGGAATGATATACTGACAGTCGGATGGATAGACAAACAGATGAACAGACAGACCTACCACTATATGCCCTTTGATAAAATTTAAAGACTAAAGACATAAATAACCTCTCATTTGAGCTGAAATAGTATTGCATAGGATACTCTATAAAGATATTTCTTTCTTTCTTATACTGATCAGTGAAAATACTTAGATCAAGTAATCAGACAGTTTCAGATTGAAATTAAATATAATAGGACATGTGGCCTACCGAGTGAAAAAAAGTATCGGCCATTTTGTTCTAAAACCTAAAAATGTTTTAGGCTATTTTCTTAGTAAATGTAAAACAATGTAAATAAAATATTGAACGGAGAACATTAACTTTTATGGTGAATGTGGTATTAATGTAGACGGAAGCTTATTATCAAAATATAATACAAAATATTTTTACATATAAAATATTTGATCCTCTATAGAAAACATTTTTACCATGTATCCCACTTAAGACTAAGGGTGTACCATAAATATTTTAAAATCTGCATGAGGTTGAAATGTTGTTTTTGATTGAACTGAAGAGTCATTATAAAAGGCAAAAATTGTAAAAGGACATAATGACTCGAGGTCCAATTTACATAATGGCCTGAAACATTTGGTTATTACCAGTTATTTATGGCAGGAACAGGTATCGTACCCAGATAGCTCAGCTGGTAAGAGCGTCTGCCCAGATAGCAGAAGGTCTCGGGTTCGATTCACGGTCCGGTCACATCTTTTCCCCTCCTGATACAGAATTGGCTCCAAACTAAATGACTCAAGGTGATGTGGAGTTTTGTGTGAGGTTTCCAGTGCATGGAAACCTGAAAAATTGGTGGAGAGGCGTGTGACAGGAACAGGTATCTTGCCCAGATAGCTCAGTTGATAAGAGCGTCTGCCCTGATAGCAGAAGATCTCGGGTTCGATTCCTGGTCCAGTCACATCTCTCCCTCTCCTGTTACAAATTTAACTTCTATAATTAATACTAAATTTGGAATGTTTAAATCATATATCTTGCTCTTAAAGGAAATTCAGAAATGATGCAGTTAAAGGAAGATTTTGGTAGAAGTTTTCCTAGGTTGAAATATTTTTGTACGAGTTGGCTCTTATATACAAATAAGAGTTACCTAGACCCTCTCTCTACCCCCCCCCCCCCTCCCCCCGCCTCTCCCCCAAGAAAAAAAAATTTACACAAGCACCTTTCATTCGGCAATGTGAAGGATGCATTATTGCTATTTTATTAATCGATCAAATGATCAATCTTTGCGATTCTGGTGTTTCCATTTAACAGAAAGCACAGCTCAAGTCTGTGATCACTTAGGACATTCTACTCTTGCAACAAAAAAGTCTCACTACTCTCTCCAAAAATCTTACACCTTAAACAAATAATAAAAGCACTAAAGGTACTGAGTGCGAATAGCCAGAATAATATCACTTATGATAAAATAATTGTGTTTTCAAAGTTATATTTGTTCCTAAACACCTTCATAGGCCAGTTTATGGAGCATAAAGACAGAACTAAAATACAAATGCATAATGTTGTCGTAATGATGTCTGACAGTGAACATGAAAATTAAATAAAATTACATTAAATCTACTCCTCCCCCCTAAAAAATACAACAATCCAATATAATTATCGATTGATGATTCCATAAACTGATTTGTGTCACACTTATGCCCTTTGCCGTGTGGAGCTCGTAAAAAAAGTTCCCCGCGAGGGGTTTGACAGTAAGTGTTTTGAATATATTTCCCTGACATTGTCGCCATAGCACTTTCTATATAGACATAACGTCAGAGAGTGCATGAAGTTTAGATATTGTTTTCATTTTTGTGCTTTATCATCGACGGCGGGTGCGGCTAGCCAACAGGGGATGCTTACTCCTCCCGGGCACCTGGTCCCACCTCTAGCTTGCTAGGGGTCCGTCGATGCTTAATTTTGTGCTCTATTGTGAGTGCTATTGAGATTATCGTCAGGATCTTCTGTAACTCATCCATATACAAGGAAAGAAGACGAATCTTATGTTCTAATTTAATTGATCCCCACTCTCTCTTTAACCTTACATGTTCAATGTTAGGTGTGTGCTACGAATTTGAAGGAAAATTCGCTTCTTTTTTAGTATATAAAAACATGATACATCCTAAACGGGAATGTTTTGATCTTTTATTTTTCATAATTGCTAATATCATATTTCATGATGGAAGTTCCTAATTTTTCTGTTGTATACAGATTTTATTTTGTGAAGCGGGGCAAAATAAGCCTACTTGAAGTTAGTTTTACATTTTAATGATTCAACTTAATATCTTTATCGATAGCATCGTTTCATTTATATATTGTCCACTAAAACGGGTAATGGAAAGGGGTTTCCAACACACATCCTGTGTTCATCTCAGTACATACAGATGCAAATTTTCATTAGGTCATGCATGTACATAACACGACATCTCGATTCACATAGATATAATTCATTGATTCAGACAGTGATCAGACTTTATACCGATCATGACGCTGACGCAGTCCCAAGGTACATGTAAACAGAGTAACATCGTTTATACATACTCAGTAGACGGGGCTCCCATGAGTGAAGAAATCAGGCAATCGCTATTTGCTATTCGCACAAAAAATAAGTAAGAAATACATGCATTTTGGTTGTTTGTTATCTTTCTTGCTCTGTATAAACACAATAGAAAAGATTTTCAAGTTGATTGATTGATCAGAGGAAATTCCAAAACTATCCCCTAGCATTTCTATAGAATTGAAGATAAAATCCTGGGTCAGGTCCCAAATAAAATATGAGAAAAACTAAATTTCAGACTCATCTATGATGATATTGTAAAATGGCAATAAAGGAAGATTTTGGTAGAAGTTTTCCTAGGTTGAAATATTTTCATACCAGTCGGCTCTTACACATAATTTTTTTTGTATTTTAGAGAGTTTTTCTTGAGCATTTTGAATTTTTAATTCGATTAACACACAGTAGATATGCCTATAAGGCATCTCTTGTTATATTATATACTATTAAAACATGATGTCACTTGTTTTAATGTTAACATTATGAAAACTTTATCAAACCACACAGTTTTACATCCCAATGGGGGTGGTACTCCAAGCAGTGGAGGAATTTCTAAGAAGAAAGTAATAAGAGTTACCTCCCCCTCTCCCCCCCCCCCCCCCCAAAACAAAAAACAAAAAAACTTACACTCAAACACAATATTCCTTTCATTTTGGCAATGTGAATGATGCATTATTGCTATTTTATTTGATAAAATGATCAATCTTTGTGATTCTGGTGTTCCAATTTAACAGAAAGCACAGCTCAAGTCTGTGATCACTTTAGACATTCTACTCTTGCCACAAAAATTCTCACTACTCTCCCCAAAAATCTTACACCTTAAACAAATAAAAAATAAGTAAGAAATACATGCATTTTTATTGTTTGATATCTTTCTTGCACTGTATAAACACTATAGAAAAGATTTTTATGTTGATTAATTGATCAGAGGAAATTCTGAAACTATCCCCTAGCGTTTCAATAGAATTACAGAAAAAAATCCTGGGTCAGGTCCCAAATAAAATATGAGAAAAACTAAATTACAGACTCATCTATGATAATATTGGTAAATGGCAATATCTTTGTTTATTTATAGTTTCTGTCACTTAATTGTACTCTAAATGCATGTAGATAGGGTAAGAGAAAATAGCCATATACCCATTTTCCGTAAACCTTGGTAACAGGGACTCAAATAAAATACTGTTATGACATCTAAACTGCAAACCGATAATATTGTGAAATAAATCAATTAATTATTACCCATAAATTCTGGGAAATTAGCTATCATGAGATCACATGTAGTTTAATGGAGAAAACAACCACACCCATTTTCTAAGACCCTTGGGGTCAGAGACGCAAACAAAATATCAGGTCCACAAAGAGATTACAAACCGATCATATTGCATAAAGAATTTAGTCTCCATCATTTATAGTGTCATAGCTGTAAGCATAAGATTATATGGTCCTGCAATAATATAAAAGAAAATGGCCACACCCTTTTCTAAGACCCTGGGGGTCATTGGCTCAAACAAAATATCAGGTGCACAACTAGACTAAAGACCCATCATATTGCAAAAAGAATTAAGTCTCCATCATTTAAAGTGTCAGAGGAGTTGCGAGCACAAGATTACATAGAGTTATATAGGAGAAAATGACCACACCCATTTCTAAAACCCTGGGGGTCAGGGGCTCAAACAAAATATCAGGTGCACAACAAGACCACAGATCCATCATATTGCAAAAAGATTTAAGTCTCCATCATTTATAGTGTCAGAGGAGTTGTGAACACAAGGTTACATAGAGTTATATAGGAGAAAATGACCACACCCATTTCTAAGACCCTGGGGGTCAGGGGCTCAAACAAAATATCAGGTGCACAACAAGACCACAGATCCATCATATTGCAAAAAGATTTAAGTCTCCATCATTTATAGTGTCAGAGGAGTTGTCCGGACAAGATTACATAGAATTTAATGACCACGCCCATTTTATAAGACCCTAGGGGTCAGGGACTGAAACTAAATGTCAGGTGCACAACTAGACCATGGACCAAGCAAAATGCAAAAAGAATTAACTTTCTATCTCTAACAGTTTCAGAGGAGTTGTCCGGACAAGATTACATAGAACTTAATGACCATGCCCATTTTCTAAGACCCTGGGGGTCAGGGACTGAAACTAAATGTCAGGTGCACAACTAGACCATGGTCCAAGTAAAATGCAAAAAGAATTAACTTTCTATCTCTAACAGTTTCAGAGGAGTTGTCCGGACAAGAATTGTTTACGGACAGACAGACAGACGGACGGACGGACGCCGGACGAAGGGTGATCGCATAAGCTCGACTGGTCTGAGACCAGTAGAGCTAAAAAAACTTGCCTTTGCATTCACGCCTTGTTCTTTTGTATCCTGCAACAAATATAATAAAAATCATGAAGTTATATGTAATTTCACATCAAAGGTACATGTACCTGCAGTATGAAAGTAAATACAAGTGAATGGTGACCATCAGGTGAAATAAAATTTTGTGCAACTCTGAGACTGAATGCTGAAGCAAAGTTATTAAAATTTTCTATATAAATGCATTCTGTATTTTAATCGTAAAAAATATGAATAAAAACACACAAACATTCATTTTTTTTTATTAACTTACAGTAAGGTGAAAACAGCTTAGAGAACTCAGAATGATGTGAAGGGTAAAGATGAGAATTACATTGTTAGATTCTGACAGGGATAAAATGGTGCACCAATGAACAAAATTAGGAGTTATCTACATGTACATGTATGAGTGAGCCTAAAGTTGCAAAATCAATGAAACTTGAAGTAGTTATTCAGACAAGTTGGGGTTACATGCAGGGAATAACTTGCATTTGTAAAGGCAGAGCCTGGGCCAATAAAACGGGCTATTTTTTATGGCCCTTCTCTTTATTGAATGTACGGTATATGAACTTGATAATAATGAGGGGCCATTTGAAAAAAAAACAATTAAGAAGCCATTCATCAAAATGGATGGGTCGATCAGGGGTCCTAGACCAAACCTAAATGCAAACCAAATATGAATAGATTACATAGGAGGCCCTTTCATATGTGACGGCTAGCTCAGTCCGTAAGAGCGTCTGTCCTGTAAGCAGAAGGTCTCGGGTTCAATTCCCAGACCGGCCACATTTTCCATTCCGGCTGTCACACATATATTTTTAAATCAGATTCTCCTATCTTGCATAGTCAGATAGTATTCTCATGATTTCACAATGGCCCAAACCAGGGTTATGTTAGATGAAAGAAGTAGCTAGATGTGACAGACATAAATCCGGACATATGCCTATGATGTGACCTGATTCTGAAATTAATTTTCTCATTATCAGAGGAAATTCGAACAAATTTCAATATTTTTTACCTGATTTTTGTCAACCCGAATCCATAAAATAATCTGAATAAGCAAGAAAACTGCTGATACCGCGCCAAAGATTTTCAAGAATTGCCATTTTCTCATATCTTTTCATTGAAGAAAAAAGTTCATTTGAATTTGGGCCGCCAGGGCGCTGACATGTTTGAGCTCGGCAGAGAATTACTTTACAATAAAATCAAACCAAGCATATTTCAGTAATGTTTTGGTGTAATTATCTTCCTCAATATGAAGAATATTTTTTTCATTGCAATAAATTTTTTGCATCCCTGATATTTTAGTAATTTCATGTTGTTTATTTTATTTCCTTCACTGCGGACTCCGTTTTATCGTCAGCAACGTGTACAACAAGTTTCACAGCTGATCATGAAAACGCGGACGTTCCCATATGTTTAGGTCCACAGGAGTCCTGATAGAACTATAGTCCGTGCAAAATGGATCACCACAACTATGCTGACTCCCTGAAATTTGTGCTTGTGTGTTTGATGTGGTACATTTGTAGTGCAAGTGGTAACATCATAGGAAAAATGGTCCTGAATGAATTTCCGTACCCAGTTACAGTGACTATGACACAATTGTTTGCCATATCTGTATACATGATACCTATTCTTTATTTCATGAAGGTTCCACACACAGGGGACATATCAAAACGGTACTATCTAGTCATGATTTTTCCTCTGGCTCTCGGAAAATTTCTGGCATCTGTATCGTCACATTTCAGTATTTGGAAAGTGTCTGTATCGTATGCACACACAGGTGAGAATATTGCCTATAGAACCATACAAGGAGAGCCTTATTTCATATTCATAAATTCTTGTGATGACGTTTAATCACCCATTAATCACCATAAATAGTTACAATTATTAATAAATAAATGAAAGTATATTAAATAGAGTAAGACGATTTTCATATTACTGCGCAGCTAGTATAGATCGAATTTCGTACAGGCCATTACTCGACATGACAACATTTGACGCAACTTTTGACGGGACATGGAAACAGATCTTTGCAGTTATGATAAAAAATAATGTCAAATTAAGCTGTGCATGATCATGATGATGTCATTTTAGTCTTGATCAATTCAAGTCTATAGCGGTAATATTTTTTTTTCCCAAGGTTTTGATTTCATCATGTTCATTGCAGTCTATCTTGATTATTATGTCAATCATTTAATCATTATGTCAATTATGCTTTTCAGCTTTTTGTTATAATGTATAAACCAATGATGATGATCACAATTTCAAGATTTTAGTTTTGTGATTGTTTGGTGTCTGATTGATTAAAAATCTACTTGAATCATGCTTTTCGAGATATAATTTGATCATGTACTGATGTAGTAAATAACTTATTGATTTAACCTATATTCCTTAATGTGATGGTTATAATGTTTATTTTCAATATGATGGTAATACTGTAAATCTGGTTGATTTACGTTGTGAATATGTTTTGGTGATCATGGTGATGAATACCAGGGATATAACAGGTCAAATACTTGTTTTCAGTCAAAGATGTATCTCTTTTAATACACTGATTATTTTTAAATGTTGTAGTTACATTTCATAATAAATCTTTTTGATATTTTCATTTATGTTTAATTTCAGTCAAAGCCACACTGCCACTTTTTACAGTCATTCTTACTCGAGTACTCCTGGGGGAGAAACAAACAAAACCAGTAAGTAAAAGAGCACAACAAGTATGATGTGTTTTATTCATGCAGTTAGCAAACTCTTAATTCATCTAGCTGTCTATTACATGTACTTCAAAATATCTGCGTGCATTATAGATGTGCCAGTATGTCAAAATACATGTTCTACATTTACCATCCTCGAAAACCCAGGCTCGATTGCGCTTACTCTTAAATAAGTGTAACACAATTGAGCCTCCCAGGGTTTCTGAGGATGTACATTTACATGTTATGATCTTATTTTGTGTTTTGTTATGGGTATGCAACACACAGTAAGTGCATTGTACATACATTTATCTTATATTGTGTCGCGCATATTAAATACAATAAATGTACTTACTGTACATGTATGTTGCATACCAATAACAAAAACAGTAATTTACCAATTATGACATTTATTTCATAAAAAAATATGGTTTTGGAAATTTGCACATAGGCATGCTACATCAAGATATTTTAAATTTGACATTTAATTTATTTTTGCTTCTTTGTTCTTTATAGGTATATCTGTCTTTAGCCCCCATTATAGGAGGGGTTGTTATAGCCACCTTAACAGAGGTCTCATTCGACATGATGGGTTTACTCAGTGCATTGATGGCCACCATGGGATTTTCTCTCCAATCTATATTCTCCAAAAAGGTATGTGTTAAATTGTTGTAATTTAAAATCAAATTTACAACTTTATGAATTTTAAATTTATAATCCATCATGTCCATACATCATTTTGTTATTACCGTTTGGCAAATTTGCATATGAATTTATTTCTCTACACATGTTGATAGATTTTTAAAAGTACTGATAATGAAAATGATAATAGTTAAAAGATATATACATGTATATACAGATCTCTTTGTTGAAAGATTTTGCGACATTTATTTAGTGCTATTGCAACTTTATATGGGAAAAATATTATTCTTTAAAATTTTTAAAGTAATACAGTTTATTTTCCATGTGAAATTGATAAAGGAATTATTACTTATATTAATGAAAAATATATATACATGTATAAATATGTTGTTTTTTTTCAGTGTTTGAAGGACACAGGCATTCACCATTTACGTTTACTAGTCTTGCTGAGTCGTATTGCAGCTATTTTCTTCCTGCCACTTTGGCTCATTTTTGATGTGAAAAACATAGTAAATAGTCAGGCATTTGTAAGTGAATTTTACATTAAAATCTTGTTGTAAAAAAGGTATTCTTTTAAAAGACAATATGATAACCATTATTTCTCAAATTGAAAATGCTGACATAAGTAGAAAATGCAGATAATGAAGTTTACTTTCTGCAGTTTTAAAATGAATTTTGACCGCACATTTTTAAAAATACTATTTTTCTGAAATATATCTTCATTTGTTAATATAAACTTTGTAATGTAATATAAACTGTAAAATTTGAAATTGCCTAGTTCATCTAAATAATTTGTGTTGGGATTAATTCAGAATTAATGATATATCATTAACACAGCCAATTGTGCCTCAAATGAAATTCATATGAAATGAGCATCATATAAATTTCACATGAAAGTTCATACGAGGCACATTTGGCTGTGTAGCTTAAAATTTACCAAAAATAAAATAATGTCATTGATAATGAAGTCATAACGTTAAAGTCCACTGGCAGGTACAATGTCAGACAATCACTCAATTCAGCTTTGCATACGTAACATTAACACATACATGTATCTACACTTGTTTTATGCATCAATAAAATGTTAAAATCAATGTTAAAATGCATCATTATTTCCTTACTTTCCAGGCCAATAATCAGCTGTACCACCCCATACTACTGTTATTTTTTGATGGTATTTTCTACATGTTACACAATATGTTTGCCTTTACTGTGATAGCCATGGTTGCACCGCTCACGTACTCCGTTGCCAATGCGATGAAGCGTATCGTCATTATTGGAGCATCTCTTATTCTGTTGCGTAATCCTGTTACCACGATGAATGTAGTAGGGATGCTTGTTGCCATATGTGGTGCTTTGTGTTACAATAAGGTTAGATTTCTATATTATCAACAGCATAAATGATTGCACATGTACTGGCCTTTCTCAAGTTGAATTTAAAGATACCAGAAAAAAAACTCTGTTTTATAATATTTTTGAGCATTTTTATACATGTACTTTTAAACATCATTTTCACATTTGAGAAGAATCTCAATCCTTGACCTTTGACCTGTCACCTATTTTCAACTTAAAGCCATCTATCAGGAACATCATTGTCATACAACAACATCTTATTGTTGTAATTGCTACAAGTGTGCATTTTAACTGACATTTTACATGAGAATGAAGTTTGAGGTTCATGACCTCTAAATAGCAGAAACAGTTTTTTGTTAAACAAGTTACCCTTATCAGCAGATTCAAGATTAATTATACTTTTGCAATGCAAGAGCGACATATAGGGATCTCTTTGTCCTGTGTCTGTCTGTCTGTCCGTCTGTCTGTTTCTCACACTTTCACATTTTTGGCTATAACTTGATATACATCAGTCATCTTTCAAACTTGCAGGGATGGTAAAGCATGATGAGAAACACCACATTAAGTAGGTCAAGGTCACTTTCAAAGTCAAGATCACACATTCAGCAAGTGACAATCCTTTTCTTGAACAGTTCTATTTTATAAACTAGGTTACATGTTTCTCAAATGTCTTTATTTTAGGCCAAGTTTGATCAGAACAGAGCCAGAAGAAAGGAAAAACTTCTGCCGTATATTCATAGTGAATCAGATCTGACCGCTCATTTGCACCAGAAAGGACTTCCACATTCCAAAAGTTTCGCCAATTTCCAAAATAGAAATGGGATGGTTCCACATCCTGAAGAAAGCCATTTATTTCAGAACAATGTAAGTTTGCAGTCGTTTGATCATTTTACGATATTACCCCCTTCTCAACCCCCGATTCCAGAATGGTCCTCATCTAAAAATAGAAACTCTGACGTACACTCTCGTGCTGCTCACAGAATATTCGAGATTTGATACATTCTTCCAGAACAAAATTTTTGTTACGCATATCTGTTATTTGTTGTTTTTTATCAGTCAAATTGTGCCTTAATGATTGTTATTGTGGACATGGTCAGTCTTGTACATGAATTATGTGTTCCTTGGTCTCTGAATCAACTATTTTCTGTCAATATGGAGAAGTGTTCAATGTTCAACTTTATAAAATCATCATGATAATTTACATTGAAAATTTTTTATAGAAGTTTTAAGCATGCATTGTGAGGTCAGTGTATGCAAAAGTTTTACAATAAAGTTGTGCATGAAATTGAATTCAGAAATAATATTTCAGCCATTTTTTGTTCAGACAAGACTTACATGTAAGTTTATTTTTTCATATGATGAAAATAAGAAAGCATAAGAATCAGAAAAAAGTTGCAATTCATAATGAAACGAAAATTTATTCTTTAGGAATATTTCCATAGTTTTTCATTGTAAAATTGCTCGTGGAATTCAAACATGTCAAATCACTTCTTTTTACGAAGCGCTGTAAGCTTTTGTCATAATCAGTTTTGAGTTTTTGGATTGGAACTTCAATTTACACATCATATCTCTTTATTTATGAAAAAAAAAAAAAAAAATGAAATGGCTTGCTAAGTTACATGTACATGTATAAAAATGGGTGACATGTTATACTAATGATAAATATAAATACAATATATGGTGGAATTATGAAAGTGCTTCTGATATACATGTAAGCCATATTGAATCTTGTCAAAACTTTGTGCAATAATACTAGTACATGTACATATACATATACTTTCGATTTTAAACATTGGTGCATTTTTCAAAGGAGAATGCAAATAAAAATGTACTTCTAGTAATTTTGCGTATAGGATTCTAATCCTAAAAGTAAAACATTAATATTTCATAATGTATAAATTGAACAGAATTCTCCTTGATGCTAACAGAAAGGAACTTTTTTTTTTAAATCAGCCCGCAATGACATTTATTTTTGAAAAATATGAAAATGTAGTATTTTTGATGAGAATACGTGTATGCATCTCATACATAGACAGCTCACATTTTAGATTAAATGTGAATAACTTTCCTTCAGTAACCTTCATATATTTATCATTTGAAAGTCTTTCTAAACAGGCTTGGGTTTCATCATTTAATTTATATAAACCATATAATGTATACAGAGATAGAAACGACACGTGGTAATTATTTTCAAAGGTCAACAAAAAGTCATTGAGGATGCTAATTTAAAACTGCATTTTTCAAAATGACACAAAAGTGCAATTTTGGTTCTGGGTTTTCAAACATGAACAGGCTTGCATAAAGGGTTAACTTTTTCTAGTATCCATTTGTCTGTCTGTAAGTCACACCTCACAATGAGCATTATATTTCAATCAAACTAACAGGATTGGTGAAGCATAGTAAGACTCACCACCAAAAGAGTGTCAAGGTCAAGTTCAATGTCAAGGTAACATATTCAGGGTCAAAGGTGCAACAGGGGATATATATGTATTTGTTTTAGAAATGTCAAGAATTTATGAGCACATTTTTCTACAATTTTAACTTTTTACTTACAATTACTATACATGTAAACAGACACAGAAAAATAACGCTACCTCAATTGCTGTTCAACAACCTATTGATACATTGTACATGTTCAGTTGTTCGGCTTTAACAAAAATGAGTACCCGGTATAAAAAACTAAGAGTCCCCTTCAGCGTTGCCGGTAGGGGACTAAAAAGGGGGTCATCTAAATTTGATGAGATTGTCTTTAAGAAGTATCTCATAAAATGAAATAATAAAAATCATTTTGGAATCACATAAAATTAGAAGAATATTATGTACTTTAATTTGCAAACTTTTTAAAAGGCAAAAATCAAACATGAGACTTAATCAAAGGTAATTACATACACCTTTACAAACATGTATGAAGTCTTCGATATTTTATCATTCATGTGTGCCATTTTGGAAGAAAGTTAGGTAGAACATCTTTTAAATAAAAAATCAGCTGTATAACAGCCTATTAGTTGAAACTTTGTGTATGAGTAATTCAAAGTTGGAATACATGCTTGCTTACATGTAAAAAATCTCATGACATCAATATACATAGAGCTATACCAAAGATCATTTAAGAGTTACTTATGTGCCAAAGAAAGCTTCAAAATCTATGAAAATGGGTTCTTTTTGGTTACCAGGGCAACTATTGGAGAAAAATAGGCTGTCCAAACAGTAGTCTGGTTGCTTTTGAAGAGACAGACTTGAAGTTTTATTTGGAAAAAAATAGGTTATCAAAGGATGACTGCTTGTAAAAGCTAGGCATCACTTATAATTAGACAAGAATGAATTTTGAACCCTTTAAAGATAGGGTCCTACTTTCTTTATTTGTCAATTTGCTGAATATATGTAAAAAGTCTCAAGAAATTAGGCAGCACATCATTTAATTAGAGCTTATGAATTAGATTTAAGTTCTTTGGCATAATAAACAACCATATGAATTTATCTAAACCTTTGAGTAAATACGCAAATAAATTGCCGTATAGGCAAAACTGTTTCTTTTATATTTACCTTCATTTAAATATCAATTATGAAAAAAACATTCAATTTGTATTATTATTTCCTAATGTAAAGGAATTGCAGATACATTTGAAAAAAATCATTTTTATTTGAAAGCATCGTTTATGTTCATGTAGTTAGAAAATTAGGCAGTTTGAATCTTTGATTTTGTACAATCATACATGCATGATTTCATACATACATGAAATGTACGTACTTCATAGTTCTTTAGATATTCGGTGTCGTAGCTGTGGTAGATTATATAATTATGATGCAGTTGGATTTTAAGGGGAATAAATTAAAGCAAATTAATCAATGATACAAATTTAATATATGCTGCAATAATTTTTCTCAATTGCTAATATACCCAAAAATTCTTATGGAAATTTAAATGAAATTAAGGGTTTTTTTCCAGCTTAAAAACAATTAGCAAATTGTTAGGGCGAAAATTGCTTAATCTGACATAATGAATTGTTTCTACTCACCATCAAGGTCACAGATTTTTGTGTCGCCTGCGAAGCATAGCGACACTTAGGGATCACTTTGTCCGTTGTCCGTCTGTCCGTCCGTCTGTCTGTCTGTCTGTCTGTCTGTCTGTCTGTCTGTCTGTCTGTCTGTCTGTCTGTCTGTCCGTCTGTCTGTCACACTTGGATGTCACACCCTATAAAAGTGATTCCTGAGTGTCGCTATGTTTCGCAGGCGACACATGCATTCCTTGGAATGATTTTTGTCTTTAAGTTTTCAATCATAGTGTTGCTTCATAGTTGCAATTTGGTCACATCATGCTTTAATTTACCTTAATGTGAAAATTTACTATTCTTTACATTTTTAGCTACTCTAAAAATATATTGAGGAACTATTATATGGTAAAATTTTGGTCTAATTGCATCCTCAATCCATTCAACATTACATTGGTGATGGTTTTTTCTCAAGCACGTTTTGCATATGGCAATTTGATTTTGAATGAACTTTGATGCATATATCTGTATATAGCATTATAAAAGTACGCATATAATGTATACATTAAGATTTGCAATGCAAATATGTTTTAGCAGACAAACGAACTACAGTAATATAAATTTGTGTTCAGGGTAATTTAAAGGTCTAAGTGATATTAGTATTATGAGTGAATTCCTACAGATTTGGAATAGACGATTTTCACATTACCGCAGTTGACTTGTATTTTACACATTCTAAGACCCGACACCGCAAGATTTGACGTAACTTTTTACTGTGATGTTGTATCTGATTTATGACATCACAATTAGAAATAACGTCAAAAGTAGTGATGTCGGGTCTTGGAGCATCTAAAATGTAAGTCTACCTGTAATTTGAAGAAGGTCTATTACATTTATATCAGTTTATTTCAATTTATAAAAAGATTAAGTCTCTTCTTGTCGTTTAATTATGTGAACATTTATGTTATCTGGTAAATTGATCCTGTATTTAAAGAATAAATCACTGTTGAGAGACAAGGTCATTGTCAGTCATCCTTTGACCCTGACCTACTTATTGCAGAATAAATACATGCAGGACCATTCTTTTCCTCTGTTTTCCTATTGATTTTACATTAAATTTCTGCAACTCAGCATGTTTTAATGATTAAATATTTTACCTTTTCATCTAGCCTTTACCATGTTTACCTACGAATAATCTGTCAGTACATGTAAGTAAATCTGCACTTCGCAGTTTGTAGAAAAATAAAAATGGCATCAGTATGGGATGCATTGCATTCTTATTTATAAGTACCAGTAATATGTCACTGAAAAATTCACATGTATTTGCTTTTTTTATAATATATTCCTTTGACTTTCCCTTATTTTGCTTTACTATCAACAATTTTTTTGTGGTTTTATAGAATGTGTTGTATGGTGCATTTTCTGAAATATGTTGTCACAGAATTTTCAATTTTTTATAAATTATAAATTATGCATGTATATTGAGTATAATTTCTGACATGCTTTTTCTGTGAATTTTCATTATTTCTATTCTTAAATGGCCACAATTTCTGTACGTAAACAAAGTTTTATTTTCTAGCACATTTAAAAAAAGCTTTTAATTATACATGTACAGCATGTATAATAATATTTGAGCTTTACTGATATATTCATATTGAAATGGACACTACTCAGACTGTATATTTATTGATAGAATGTTATACCATTTGTCTGTTCATCAACACATCACCCACAGTTAAAATTTTTCACAAAAATTAATGATATATTGAATGAATCAATTTACTATATTATAAAGTTGTTGACGTTGTTGTAAATTACCACTGCTTTCTACTCATCGCTGTTTCTGAACATTTATTAGGGCCCGCAGCATTAAAATGCACAAACCATATTGTAAATCACATTTTTGTCTGTCAATCTGTGTGTCAATCTGTCTGTCTGTCCATCAACATTCTGGTTGCCTTATGATAACTCAAACAATATTAACACTAGAGCTTTCATATTTTGTCTGTCTGCTCACTATGAATTGAGATTGATGATACGGTCATGTACTTTCAAGCTCAGAATGTCAAGGTCTGGTCAAATCTTGGACAATAACTGACATTATTTTAAAGTTAGAGAGCACTTTATCAAAGTTGCATGTCTTTTGAATTTAAACTCATTGAGTCAGATTCATGCTTCATAAAAAGTCTGCAGCAGAGCTCTTTATGACTTAATAAGTTTTCTAGTATTTCAGCCTTGTTTTTAAAATTTAAAATTCTTAAGAAGATGTATATCAGAATTTGATTCGTTTAGAATAAAAATTATTTGATTGCTTTGATATTTACAAAATTTTACGCAATGATATTCTTCATTGTATGCTAATTAGAATAGCATGCATTCTCAGAGGTCAAGGTCAAAAAATGCATTTTGTGGTTGATATTTGCAATATGCAGTTGCAAACTCCATGCAGCTTATAACCACAGATTGGCTGAATCCTTAGTAAGATCTGAACAACGTTATATATTCATGAGCATTCCTCAAGTTCAGAACACATGTTGTTAACCATAGACTTTTATAATATACATCTGAGATATACCGGTTATTATACATGCATGATCATAATTACGTCAAAATTATTTTAGATTGATCATGAATTCTGCAGCATGCCTTCATTTTACCTCCAAAATGACTAGCTATTTTCGGTTCTGCTTGACTAAGAGAAAAAATTTTAATGCCATATTTATAACATATTTCTGAAGTGTAAAGAATAATTGAAGGCACATATTGTAGCATTGACTTGATTATGAAGTGAAATTTTGACTACATCTTCATAAATTTGGAAATGAAGCCAAATTTTGTGACCGCTGAATTTGAATATTATAATTTTCAAACAATTTTTTAATCTTTTCCCTCTGTTTCTTCATCTGAGCATCTTGCATTTATCAACTGTATGTAAATTTAATATTATGTTTGATAAAAAGGTTTCTCATAATCTATGCTTCTTAAATGGCCACAGAGACAATGTATGATGTGTATGTCTGCCAAGATATTAATCTTCATCATACCTGGTTTATCGGTATTTTGTCAAATTTTTCTTTTCTGTATATTTGTGTATATATTTTGCTATCCTATGCTTGGACTATGGATCTTTTTTATGTACATGATTATATTTATTTATAATTTGAATTTTGGTTCTGAATTTGAATCTATATAGTGCAATGTAAGAGTCAGAAATGCATTTGATCCAGTCAATAGCATATTCCTTTAGAGCTCGATCAACACCATTTTTTTTTTTAAACGTGAAATTTTTAAACAAGGACATCCTAGATAATTTAGCTAATACTAAACTATTGAGGGATTGATATAGATTTTGAAGGTCAAGGCCATAGTGTGTTTGGATGTAAAATATTTTCCGAGCCATAAATTAATAGTTCTCTAGTGTAAGATGACTTGATTACATGTATAGGTTCCTTTAACTTGTTGGTTATGGAAACATTTTGTGTATCAGAACTTCTGTAATAAATAACTCTATAATGTTTCATGGCTTCCTTATAAGTCTGCACGGCATTTTAATCCACACTTTATAGTCCCTTTCCTACAGAGACCTTTAAGGAGATTAAGAGCAAGTTTTTTTTTCATGATTCATTTGTAATTCTATCTCTGTGTCTGCCTTTCTGTCTGTCTATTTATCTAACATTAAGAATTTCAGTTTCTTTTGTCCATAAGGCACCGCCTTATCAAGATATATGTTTGCTCAGATAAAGTTCCACTTCTTGTTTCCATAGCATCTGCATATAGTACTGCAAATATTTTCTTTTAAGTTTTCATAAGTTTTGGACAGCACAGCTAGACAGAAAACTTGACTTTTGAAGAAAAAAAAACCCTTAGTTGAAAACCTTTGTGGAGACTAAGATAATCGAACAACATGTATTTACTAGAAAGAGTGTAAAATGTCAACAAATTTGACTTCTTATTTATGATATTTTGTAGAAAAATTTACAATATATATCCATATGTCTTCCTTAAATTTCATGCAAGATTAAAGCAGATGGATACACATCTTAATTCGACTGGTTACTGCACTGTCATTTTTTAGCCGAGTTGCAAAACTCGGCTCTTAATTTGATGTGAGACGGGCGGGCGGGGCGGGCGGTTGGGCGGGCGTCTGGGCGGGCGTCTGGGCGGGCGGGCGGGCGGGAAGGCATCAACAATTGGTTTCCGGACTATAAGTCAACTACGAAAGAGGCTATAACAATGAAACTTCATACACTTACTCACCATTAGTCAAGGATGAGCCCTATTGATTTTGGGGTCAAAAGGTCAAAGGTCAAGGTCACAGAACTCAGATGATTGAAAATGGTTTCCGGACCATATTTCAGCCTGTATTGCACCTATAATCATGAAACTTGCCAAAAATGTTTCCCTTGAATCAAGGATGAGGCCTATTGATTTTGGGGTCAAAAGGTCAAAGGTCAAGGTCACAGGACTCAGATGATTGAAAATGGTTTCCGGACCATATTTCAGCCTGTATTGCACCTATAATCATGAAACTTGCCAGAAATGTTTCCCTTGAATCAAGGATGATGCCTATTGATTTTGGGGTCAAAAGGTCAAAGGTCACAGGACTTTTTTGAGTGAAATTGGTTTTCGGACCATATTTCAGCCTGTATTGCACCTATAATCATGTAACTTGCCAGAAATGTTTCCTGTGAATAGAAAATGACCACTTTTGGTTTTGGGGTCAAAAGGTCAAAGGTCAAGGTCACAGGACTCTGATGATTGAAAATGGTTTCCTGGCCATATTTTAGCCTGTATTGCACCTAAAGTCATGAAACTTGCCAGAAATGTTTCCCTTGAATCAAGGATGAGGCCTATTGATTTTGGGGTCAAAAGGTCAAATGTCAAGGTCACAGGACTCTGTTGATTGAAATTGGTTTTCGGACCATATTTCAGCTTGTATTGCACCTATAATCATGTAACTTGCCAGAAATGTTTCCTGTGAATAAAAAATGACCACTTTTGGTTTTGGGGTCAAAAGGTCAAAGGTCAAGGTCACAGGACTCTGATGATTTGAAATGGTTTCGGACCATATTTCAGCCTGTATTGCACCTATAATCATGTAACTTGCCAATAATGATTCCCATGAATCAAGAATGACCCCTATTGATTTTGGGGTCAAAAGGTCAAAGGTCAAGGTCACAGGACTCCAATGATTGAAAGTGGTTTCCGGACCATATTTCAGCCTGTATTGCAATTATAATCATGAAGCTTGCCAGAAATGTTTCCCATGGATCAAGGATGACCACTATCAATTTTGGGGTTCAAAGGTCAAGGTCACAGGACTAAGATGATTAAAAATGGTTTCCCGACTGAATTTGAGCCTGTATTGCACCTATTATCATGTAACTTGCCAGAAATGTTTCCTATTAATTTTGGGGTCAAGAGATCAAAGGTCAAATTCATAGGACTCGTTAATTGAAAATGGTTTCTGAATTATATATGAATGTGGATCAACCTGAAACATGCTAATAATGTTTCCCATCTGTCTAGACCATATTCAAATCATGTATATTTTACTTATATTCAAGTTTTGCAACTCGGCACTTTGCATCTTTGATGCATTTTAAGCTTATTTTTTCAGAGTTATCTTTCTTTGTCCACAATTTTAATACTATGATCTCTTGGGACATCATGGCTTTCTGTAAGAATCTTTCATATTTTATTGAATTGGACCTTTCAAGAGATGTGGAAGGTGACTTTAACATGCTCACTCTGTATTGACATACATAGCTCAGTGTAGTATGAATGATTGCCCAGATCAAATTATGATCATATCATTTTGAAGCTAGATCAATAGAAAATATATTATAGATGATGGGAACTGTACATTTGTATCTTTTTGTAAAATGCATGTGAATTTTCATTAGTCACTGTATAATGTTATCTTGCCAAGTGATATATTGAACTAAATATTTTATGCGGTTAGTATTTATTTGATGAAAGAATTTTCTTTGTCCGTCTTTCCATCATTCAAATGGTCTGTGTCATTTTCATCCCATATTATATGAGTAAAAGAATATATTGTGAAGGTCACATTTACTTTGAAATAGAAGGTTGTTTCAAGAGGCAAAAACAGGTACAGGTTTACAAACATTCACTTGGTGCATGTATTACTTGAAAACTTTTTTGGGAAAAAGGAAAGAGTATGAAATATAATGAAAATTTTGCTCTAATCAATAGATGTGTGTATACATTTACATTGATGCATATTTCAATATAATATAATGTTTTACAACATAAGGTAAATATAGGTGTCTCTGTAGTGAGAAAGGTGGAAATTAAATTTCATTCATTTCTATTTCATCTAAAATTGAAAGTTTGTTGAGTTTTCACATAGCTATGTTTATCCATAATAGAATATTTTACATAGATTTTATCACTATTTATAAAATTGTATTGCTGGTAATTGTGTTGTTATACATGGAAATGTATTTATTATTGCCACTGCCATGCAGTTGTTGTTACACTTGATCAATAAATTTTAAAATTTCTGGAAAACATCATGTCATATTTCATTGTAATATTATTTTAGGTGTTAAGTTGAAATATAGGATCCTTGTAGGATTCATATTCGATTGGGGGGGGGGGGGGGTGGACAGGATGAACGGGAAGGGGGTGGGAGGAGGGAGAGAGGAGGAGGGAGGGAAGGGGGAGGAATGGGGTGGGAGGGGGAGGGAAGGGTGAAAGGGAGGGAGGGGAGGGGGAGAGAGGTACCCTCCTGTCCAACCCCATATTCCGTCAGTTTGTCTGTCCAAATTTGGTTCTGATGCAAAATTTAGAAATTCCAAGTTCATAGGTCAAGGTCAAAATTCGACATTTTTTATGAAATGTCTATACTTCAGTTCAGATACCATAAGTAAAACTGTTTTCAAGATACAGATCCCATATACAGATGATAGATTATAAGAGGAATATGCCTTTCAATTTTTAACGTTTGAGGTCAAGTGTCAAGGTTTAACTTAAAATTTTGAGGAAAAAAATTCAACACTTTGGTTCTGACATGATAAATCTAGAGGTTTCATACCTTTTGTACAAATGAAGAGTCAGCAATAGTTTGAACTATCTCAAGGTCAAGGTAAAAGAAGGTTCAGACATATTTGAGGGGTTGGAAAGGATAAAAGGGAGGGGGGGAAGGGGAGAATTGAGGAAAGGAGGAGGGAGGAAGGGAGCGGGAGGGAGGAGGTAAGGGGAGGGTGAAAAGGAGGAGGAGGGGTTGAAGGGGGAGAGGTACCCCCTGTCTGCCCCCCATATTTGTAGAGTTTTCATACTTTCTGTACAAATTAAATATCAGCATTAGAGTATACCTATGAATTTTTAGCTATCTAAAGGTCAAACTACCTCAAGGTCAAAGGCAAATGTTTTTAGAAATATCAGACATTTAACCCTTTGCCAATAAAAATGTTTTTGAGTTAGAGCTTACTCATTTCGTGGAGAGATGAAATACATGTATAACAAAGGTTACTACATAGTTGGTTCACGGTCTTCAATCTATTTTTACTGAAGGGCGTGGATTAAACAGAACTCGAGAACTCGGCTTAGCTGCGACAGCTGTCTTGTCATTTATTTTTAGCATGTCAATGTCATTTATTTGAAGAATCAGTCAATATTGGTCCAATTTACGATATGCCCGAAACCACTAAATTAGAACTAAAACGACATACATGCCCCGTGGAAGGAAATAATTAAAGATTGCAATTTCCGTTTTTGTGTTTAAATAAAATGTACAACTGGTATAATTTGCACCATTTCTCGACAACTTTATTAAAGAAGGTGAAATGAACCGTTGGCCCCTGAATAAACTTTTCTGCGAAACACCATGCAGACGATATTTTCAGATTACCGTAATTTATAGACTCATTTAGTCGTGAGACAAACAACCCACAAAATCCTGTGATTTAATTCTTCCAGTTTCCTTCAGCACCTTTTAGCACTCCTACGACTTAAGAGCAATTCCTTCTAAATTCCTAATGAACAATGTGAGAGAGAATTGCTCTTAGTTGAATCAACAGACCCAAAATAAGATAATCGGGTTTCGTTACAGTCAATCACATCTCTGCATGCCTAAAGGAAGGTTCTTTTAGTTTAATTAGACATTGAAAGAAGTGTATATCACCCTCCCCCGCTTCAGTAGGGAAACAGAGAAACAAGCAAACATAAGTCGAACGGACGCATAGGCCTTTCGGTGTATCACCAGAATGGATCTAGGCTCGGTGTCATTGCTCACCAACTACAATGAACCCCAGTCAACTGGACGAACGATTTGCTTTCATCTATTATCCTAGTTTAGCATCTATTGTAAATTATTGTTACAACCACTGATTTTTAAGGACCCCGCACCCTCATAGAGTACTTCCGGTTAAAATTTATGCATATTTTCATAATTTGGCGACAAATGCCAATGATTTCATGATCGGGAATCTTCAGGGTGACAGAGTAGATAATTTTATGAGAAGTGTAACCCCTATTTTAGCGAGAAAAGTATGTATAACATTCTTTTTGAAGAGATTGAAAATTCTTATTTCTGGTACACATGTATTTATTATTGAAAAATCATTAGGGGTTGAATACCTTAAGATATGTTTAAGACCTAGTACAATTTTCCCGCACTGAGGACATTACCTGCAACAATTGGTTACCGACAGACCGTAAAAGCTTTAATAGATTTTCGACTTCTCCGCAACAGCTGCTCAGAATTTCACGAAACCGCACGGGAAGCAAGAAAACAAGGCACATGTACTCTGCCAAGTTTGCTTGTCGAGCCGATCCGTCTTCAAAAATATGGCTGCCGAGAGCTCTGATTGGCTTACATCTTTTCGAATTCCTCTAAAAAGAAGGGAGGAGATCTCCAACAAGACCCCGTTGCAGCATCAACAGCAAAACGCCAAAATACCCGATGCAAAAACACAAAAGACGAGTACAGCACGAGACGGAAAAGAGACACACGACATGTAAACATCAAACACAAAAGACTACACATAAACCGACGAGACCAATGGGTAACCGGTGCCGACTTGGGACGGCCATCTGTCACGCAAGTAGCAAATGGTGTGGTTATCCTGGATTACGTGCGCACAACCCTCTCACTTCTCCAATTACCCAGAGGTCTCGAAGAACGTACAATTGTGGTGTAAAACAACCTCCTCACTGTAAGATGACATCACACAAACAAGACCGCGAAACGCAGAGGCCCCATCGACACAGATGAATATGTAGATGGATATAAAAAGAGGGCATGCGTAATACAGTCCGTGCTCTGCCGGCTGTAGCGAGCTCATGTATGTAATCACCCGAGGAGTCCGACTGACATTCAGAGAGGACAGGTGGTCGGGGCCCTGTCTTCTCTAAAGAGGTTTGGACAGGGCCCGTCATGGAGTACCGTCGTCACAGTCAATCAGAGTGCAAGTCTCAAGGATGCGCTTGTACAAGACTGTAGATTGGTCAAGTACCAAGCCTAGTGTCTGTCTGGTGACATTAGGATCATACCCACGGTATAAAAGGCGTTTGATGATTCTGACGCATTTTCTAAGCAACCACTGCAAAGAAAGTTACGAAACTATAAACGGCGCAAGTACTCGATCTAAGTGCTCTACTTGGTTTGTGTTTTTCGAGCTGATCCGTTAACACAAATTGCGACAGAGGGCTCTGGTTGTCTGCCGAATTTTCAAATTCTTCGCAATGGCTGAAAATAATTTCACGAAAGCTTGCATTCTCGACAGTTCGTGCGGCAGCTGATGTTGTTGTTCAATGGAATTTTATAGAATTTCACGAGATTTACTGGGAGAAAATGTACTCCAGACCGTCAATCGAAATAAATCTCATATAAGACTTTTAAATTGTTCTGATTCTCAGATTTCTAGTGTAATCGTTTGAGCGACGCGATGGTTGCCATGGGCATCTTGTTTTAACATTTTCAGAAATCTCACTTTATTAAATCAAATTTATATCTTATTTCTAAGAACTGTATCGAGAAGATGATATATTAAACATCCCCTAAACAGCGATAAATTGTCGTCGTTCAAGGTTTTTCATACTTCTTTACTATTACAAAGTGATTTGAGAGTAATTTAACCGAACATCATTTTGACTAATGACTTCGCAAGAACACTCTCATTTTCGAATTTCTAGGAAACAACGCAAGAAATTTCTAAGAAAGGAACAGGAAGTTTTAGAGAAAATTGTGTAATAAAAGAAAACATTTTCGTCTCGCTTTATGGCCAGAAGATCAGCGGCAATCTAAAGGTGACAGTTGTAATGACTGTAACCTTTACAAACTTCACAGTTCATCAATTTGAATTCAGATACAGAAAATGTACATGAAGGGTGTTTCTAAATAAGGCGGTCCAAAGAGACTTGGATCCGTATTTTAATTGGGCCTACACAAATGTGACCACATCGCAGCTTTTTTTTTCAAGAAACCTTACAGAAAGTAGGTAAGCAGGGTACTCTACATTTAACCATGTACACATGTACTAGTATGTATAATTGGAGTCTAACTGTCCACAGAAAAAAGGAGGAGATCTCGAACAACATCCGGTTGCATTACCAACAGCAAAACACTCACTGCGAAAACACAAAGCAGACACGAACGCAAATGGTACAACGCCAAATCACATAGAAACATCAAACACAAATGACTACACATAAATCAACGAGACCAATGGGCAATAGGTGCCGATTTAGGACGGCTATCTGCCACGTCAGTAGCAGACGGTGTGGTTATCCGTGTAACATGCGCACAACCCTCCCACTTTAACGATTACCCAAAGGTATCGAAGAACGTACAATTGTGGTGTAAAATAACCTCCGCATTGTACGATGACCATACAAACATACATCATGACGCAGGGGCCCAAGAAGCACACAGTCAGGTGGATACGTAAATGGATATAAGACGTGCGAAATATAGTCCGTGCTCTGTCGCCTGTAGCGAGCTCATGCATGTTATCACCCGAGGAGTCAGACTGACATTCAGAGAGGACAGGTGGTCGGGGCCCCGTCTCCTCTAAAGAGGTTTGGACATCGCCCATCATGGAGTCCTGTCGTCACAGTCAATCAGAGTGCAAATTCTTAAGAATGCGCTGGTACAAGGCTATAGATTGGTCCAGTACCAAGCCAAGTGTTCGTCTGGTGACAGAAGGATCATATCAACGGTATAAAAGGCGTTTGATGATTCTAAAAGAAAGGAGGGGATCTCCAACAACACTAGGTTGCAGCACCCACAGCAAAATCCCAAAACACCCATGCAAAAAACACAGAACAGATACCCACAGAAAGAGACGCAAAAGGGACAAGGAACACCAACTCACAACATAGAAACATAAAAGACTACACATAAACCAACGAGACCAATGGGCAACCGGTGCCGACTTAGGACGGCCATCTGCCAAGTAAATAGCAGACGGTGTGGTTATCCTGGATTACGTGCGCACAACCCTCTTACTTCTCCAGTTACCTAGAGGTCTCGAAGAACGTACAAATGTGGTGTAAAACAACCTCCTCACTGTAAGATGACGTCACACAAACAAGACCGCAGAGGCCCCAGAGACACAGATGAATATGTAAATGGATATAAAAAGAGGGCATGCGTAATACAGTCCGTGCTCTGCCGGCTGTAGCGAGCTCATGTATGTAATCACCCGAGGAGTCAGACTGACATTCAGAGAGGACAGGTGGTCGGGGCCCTGTCTTCTCTAAAGAGGTTTGGACATCGCCCGTCATGGAGTCCCGTCATCACAGTCAGTCAGAGTGCAAGTCTTAAGAATGCGCTCGTACAAGACTGTATATTGGTCAAGTACCAAGCTTAGTGTCCGTCTGGTGACATTAGGATCATATCCACGGTATAAAAGGCGTTTGATGACTCTGACGCATTTTCGATACATATGCTGTCTACCTTTGATCCTTCTTATTTTTTTAATTATGTCACCATAAAATGCAGGTTGTGAAATACCTAAAGTAATATACTCCGTTGCTTTTATGGGTCCGAATTTCAAAAGAAGTTGATCATAATTTTTGTAAAATTTCCAGAAAGTCTTTACTAGTTTGTGAAAGCGAAAACCTTGACCTAAAAGTTTCTTTGTAATTTGTAGATTTCTATTATGAAAATCCAAAACATCAGTACATGCTCTAGCATACCGGATGAGCTGTGAAATATAGATACCGTATGACGGTAATCTAGGGACATCACCGTCAAGCCAGGGGAAATTTACTATGTTGAATCCAAAATCATCTCGTTTGTCATATACACTTGTATGAATTTCTCCATTGACAATTTTGATATTTAGGTCCAAAAATGGTGTTTCAGTGTCTGTAAAGTTTGCCTTGTTTAGAGTCAATTCTTGTGGATAAATAACATCTTTATACTTTTCAAAAACAGGATTATCGATAGTAAGAATAATTTCGATGGTAAATCTGTCTATCTTTGATACTTCTTATTTTCTTAATTACGTCACCATCAAATACTTGATGTGAAATACCCAAGTAATATACTCTATTGCTTCTATGGATCCGAATTTCAAAAGAAGTTGACAATAATTTTTGTAAAATTTCCAGAAAGTCTTTCTGTTATCAAAATTTCTTGAAATTTCTAAAAAGTGGGTCCTGTAGCATCATATCCCACCCATCCTGCTACGTCTTTCGGTACCCCTTTTCGACATAGTAACTTTCATACTTTTTGGCATATTACATTGTTTAGATTTAGGATTTAGGATCACTGATGAGGGTTAATTACCCGAAACGTGCATGTCTGGTCCACGTTGCCAATTTATTTGTTCTTAAATGATGCTATTCAATTTGAAGACGTTTACATTTATACCACTTGGTGAGTGTCACTGCTGGTGGACCAGGAGTCCCCGAGGGCACATGTAGCCAAGTTCGATCAATTTCGGTTGATCGTTTCTTCAACGCAATCTAAATTTCTGTTATCAAAATTTCTTGAAATTTCTAAAAAGTGGGTCCTGTAGCATCATATCCCACCCATCCTGCTACGTCTTTCGGTACCCCTTTTCGACATAGTAACTTTCATACTTTTTGGCATATTACATTGTTTAGATTTAGGATTTAGGATCACTGATGAGGGTTAATTACCCGAAACGTGCATGTCTGGTCCACGTTGCCAATTTATTTGTTCTTAAATGATGCTATTCAATTTGAAGACGTTTACATTTACTAGTTTGTGGAAGCGAAAACCTTGACCTTAAAGTTTCTTCGTAATTTGTAACTTTCTACTATGAAAATACAAAACATCAGTAGATGCTCTAGCATATCGGATGAGCTGTGAAATGTAGATACAATATGACGGTAATCTTGGAACATTACCGTCAAGCGAGGGAAAATTTACAACATGTATGTTGAATCCAAAATCATCTCTTTTGTCATAAACACTTGTATGAATCTCTCCATTAACATTTTTGATATTTAGGTCAAAAAATGGTGTTTCTGTGTTTTTAACGTTTGCATTGTTTAGAGTCAATTCTTGTGGATGCAGATTTATTTTTATACACTATGAATTTATCCAAAATCTTCAAACGCAAAGAAAACATATCATCCAAGTACCTAGAAGTACCAATGACACATTTCACATTATCATGTTTTCTTTGCTTTTGAAGACTTTGAATGAATTCATAGTGTATAAAAATAAATCTGAAACAATGGGCGCACAATTAGTACCCATTGGAATCGCAACAATATGCTTGTGGAGATCCTCACCAAATCTTACATAAATGTTGTCCAAAAGAAGGACAAGGTAATACACATGTCACTACATGTCCATGATTTGTATTCTGTAGCGGAAAAGAAACCCTTTGACACAGATGTACAAAATAATATAAGTTTTCCCCTCACGGTTTAAGCATCAATTCATGAGTTTGGACAATATGACTACTGATGAGAACAAGTCATCACTTATATCATAAAGAGTCTAAATTATTTCGAACTTTGACTTCAGGCAAATTTTAGTCTATGGTGCCAGGTCCTAAATGGTAAACTGAGGGAAACTAATGTGCATCCGGCGTCGAATTTGGACGACCATTCGCAATATAATTACAATTTGGATTGTAAACGTTGCAAGCCCTCCTTATCCTTTCCGGTGCTATATAGTAGTTCCCCATGGCAAAAAAACTGCTCTTTCCCCCAAAACAGATTTCCCCCTACCGTTACTGGTTTGGTTTTTATCTTTTTCAGCTCGACTGCACTTTAGTGCAAAAGAGCTATTGCAATACCGTCGGTGTCAGCGAACTAGATGATGAGATAAATGTTAAGATCACACAATTACCTTTCCTATATTCATATTCTATTGGTTCTTTTTGTTTATACGTTGTTTAATATTACCAGATGGGGATGTAGCCCCTTGGTTTGGGATTTTTAAATTTATTTCAAATGATAAGGCAAATGTTAAGATGATAAGGTAAATGTTAAGATAGCAATATTTTGCATTTAACATGTTCCAAATTTACATGTTGGATGTATCTTTGATCAAGCTTTCATAAAATGACCATGACCTACTTTTCCGCTCGAGAAATTTTGCCTTTAAAAGCCAATATTGAGCAAAGTATAAGTGCTACATATGGTGGCTGATTTGTGCCATGTCGCGTTGTCGAGCCGCGCTTTATCGCGTTGTCGCATTGTCGCCTTTTAAAATGATAGCAGGAATGTATTTTCAACTGTAATTGTTTAGATAGATTCATTCATAAATTAAATGTTTGAAACAAAAAGGGTATATTTTGTTCTTTATTTTGGGGCAAAATGCCTGTTTTCTGTTTAAAAATAACAGATTTCTGGACAAATTCTATAAATTCATTATCTTAACTAGAATTAGAGATTCAAAGCTACTTTCAAAATAAATCATCTTATCAAATGAAAGTAAAAAGAATGTAATAATTCATTTGAAGCAGTATTTTGGGGTAAATTTTTTTTTCATGCAAAAACCACTTATTTTGAGAAAATAGTTACTATTTTTTTTTAATCTGCCTGAATTGACACATTTTAGCTTTGATAGGATGCTTCTTATTATGTAGGTATAGGAAATAAATGTGAGAAATAAAATTCAATTTCTATGCTATTTTGGGGCAAAAAACCCTAACTTAAGCGCAAAAATAACTTATTTCTTTGAATGATTTTTAACGTTTATATACTTTAGTAAATCAAAGCAGGAGAGGTTTCCTATTAGGTAATGACATTTAAGTAATCATGTGAAATTAGCAAGAAGAGATTGGTTTGATTATTTTGCTATTTTGGGGGGAATGCCTGAATTTTTATTTTAAAATCGCCGATTTCTGGAAAATCTTTATTACTATGAAATGCTACATTATCTATGATATTCAAAAGTGTAACCTTGGGTATGTCATAATTTGTCCTTAAGATATATGAGATTTAGGTATCCTTTGTTAATTTGTTTGATATTTTGGGGCAAAGAAAGATGTATACTATAAAGGCAGATTAGAAGAAATACTGATTTAAATGAATTATTACATTCTTTTTACTTTCATTTGATAAGATGATTTATTTTCTATATGAAAGTACCTTTGACTCTCTAATTCTAGTTAAGATAATGAATTTATAGAATTTGTCCAGAAATCTGTTATTTTTAAACAGAAAACAGGCATTTTGCCCCAAAATAAAGAAGAAAATATACCCTTTTTGTTTCAAACATTTAATTTATGAATGAATCTATCTAAACAATTACAGTTGAAAATACATTCCTGCTGTCATTTTAAAAGGCGACAATGCGACAATGCGACATGCGACAATGCGACAAAGCGCGTCGCGACATGGCACAAATCAGCCACCATAGCTACATTTTCCAAACTTACATGTCGAATGTATCTTTGATCAAACTTTCATAAAATACCCTTGACATGCTCGACCTACTTTTTTCTGCCTGAGTGATTTTGCCTTTCAAAGCCATTATGGAGCAAAGTATAAGTGCTACATGTTCCAAACTTACATGTTTGATGTATCTTTGATCAAACTTTTATCAAATAACCTTCACCTACTTTTTCCGATCGAGTGATTTTGCCTTTAAAAGCCAATATTGAGAAAAGTGTAAGTGATACAAGTTCCAAACTTTATGTTGGCATTATGTTTTCATGATCAAACTTTCATAAAATGATCTTGGCCTACTTTTTCCGCTTGAGGGATTTTGCCCTCAATAGCCAATATTAAGCAAAGTATAAGTGCTACATGTTCCAAACTTACATGTTGGATGTATCTTTTATAAAACTTTCACAAAGTAACCTTCACGTACTTTTTCCGCTTAGGTGATTTTGCTTATATTAGCCAATTTTGAGCAAAGTATAGTTGCTACATGTTCCAAACTGACATGTTGGATGTATATTGTGTATAATTATTATCTAAATTGGGGGGGGGGGGGGGAGCGAGCTTAAGAAATTGGCTGTCATTAAAGACATGATGCTATGCACTCGAGCATTAGGTGACTCTGACAAGTAATTTTATTATTTTGCGTTCAATAGAGATTTTCGATGTCAAAATGCTCACTCAGTTTGTCTTATATTATCTGTCTGTGTATCTGTCTGCTTGTCTATATGCTCATGTCTGTCTTAATGTATGCCCTTTCCTTTCTATCAATAAAACAACTTTTCTTGTCTGTCTGTATGGATGTTTATCCCTGTGTCTATCCGTCCGTCCGTCTGTCTGCCTGTCTGTCTGAGAGTGCATCTGTGATTTTTGTGTGTTTGACTGTATTTTCTGTCGTGTCTGTCTGTCTGGGTGTATCTGTCTATCTGTGTCTGTCTATTAGTGTATGTTTGTCTGTCTGTGGGTGAGTGCCTCTGTATCGTTCAGGTTGTGTCTGTTTTTCTGCCTTTATCTTTCTGCATGTATTTATCTTTTTGCGTGTCTTTATATGTCAAAGGGTGTATGTTGGGGTTGGTCTGCATTTTTATTCTTTCTGGGTGTCTGACTATCTATATGTCTGGTTTTTTTTTCTGTCAACGGCAATTTTTCTGAAATGCTATGGAAAATGGAGGTGATACTGAAAATCATAGTGATGTATATTTGTCTTTTTATACCCCCGCAAACGAAGTTTGGGGGTATATAGGAAACACCCTGTCCGTCTGTCCGTCTGTCCATCCGTCCGGTTAAGAAGTTCTTAAAGCAGATAACTCTTTAAGTATAAGTGAAAGGGTTTCATATTTCATACATGTATTCACCATTATAAGTACTGCATTTTGATACCAAGACATTTGACCTAGTGACCTAGACCTTGAACTTTGACCTACTTTTGGCTATGATGTTTAACATATAGATTCCTATGTCATACATGAATCCGTGTAGAGAAAAACGTCCCGCGGGGGTATAATTCGTCACTTTAGTGTACCTTTATTTATGTACATGTCTTTGTGTCCATAAGTAACTGTCTGTGTGTCTTTAAGTGTCTGTCTGTGTGTATGTCTTTCTATCTGTCTGATTTACTGTTTGTCTGCTGTACGTTTGAGTTCTATATATCTGTTTGCCTTTCCGTCAGTCAGACTTGAAATACTTGAAATCTTGAAGTCAACTAATTATTTTCTTTATCCAAGCCAATATGATACATGTATTTCATAACTCAAAATTACATTGTTCAAGGACAATGTCAAATCTCAAGGTCAATGTCATAGCCAATATCTTATTTCAAATCTTCTCCCTAGTTATGCTGTGTTTGGAATTGGAGGATTATTGTCGTGCTTTTTTACAACATGGATTTGATTCAAATTCCGGAATTCATTCGAAGGGGGTAAAATGGCTATATAGCAGTTTTCCCCCTGGGAAAATCTACCATAACATGGGGGAAAGTCTACTATATAGCAGAACAGCATGGGGAAAGTCTACTTAATAGCAGAATTTTCTGGGGATGAAGCCACTATATAGCCATTTTTCAGAGGGGGGGGGGAATGGCTAGGAAAAAAATACTATATAACATAGGATAGAAAGAGGTCTTCAAAGAAGCACAGATGTATGTTGTATAAACATTAAGCCTTCTCCATTAAAGATGGCATAATAAATACACATAGAGGCCCCAGGTAATACATTTACTATGTAAATAGAAATCAAAAGCATTTAGTATAAGGGTAGTCCATGCTTTGCAGACTGAAGCGAGCTCATAATTAATCAACCAAGACGTCCGACCAACTTACAGATACGACATGGTATAAAGTTACAGAAAGACAACATAGCTAACGCACACACTCTCAGAGAGAGAGAGAGAGAGAGAGAGAGAGAGAGAGAGAGAGATTTTATATTAAAAGAAACTTCGAAACCATACTGCCTTTACCATTATCTAACCTGTCTAGAATTAATTCCGTATCAGAGTAAAGCTGGACGAGTTCTGCAACCTTTCTGTACTTCATACATAATTCAGAAACCGTATGTCATTCCTTATAAGTTATATACGTCCCTTGGTACAATTTTGGTGCCTAGACGTTGTAATCAGGCGCAAAGCAGCCCATAAAAACTGATTTAGAATATCTTGATTATAGAAGTAATCCTGGATGAAACGTCTCATAATTTTTCCGAGAAAAAGGACACAGGAAACAGGATTTTGATAGGTTTAAGAATTATCTTGCACAGAAATGTACCGTCAAGTTTGCGTTGTGTACCCCATGCGCTGACCTAGAAGCAGAGGGGGGGGGGGGGGAGGGGCTAGGGGGCTAGGGACTTGTTCTTCACTTGGGATTTTCGAAAATATTTTCCCATTTACATATACAAGTAATTATCTCAGTTAAAATACAAAGGAGGGGAGGGATCTCCAACAACAACAGGTTGCAGCACACACAGCGTTAACCCAAAAACACCAAATGTAGAAACACAGAGCAAACACGTACAGAAAGAGACGCAAAAGGGACAAGGAACACCAACGCACAACACAGAAACATCAAACACAAAGGACCAAACATAATCCAACGATACCAATGGGCAACCGGTTCCGACTTTCAACGGTCATGGTTCCAATACACAGTATTAGTTTCGTATTCGAAGAAATGGCCAGGACGACTTTTTTATTTCTAAGTGTTGAGACTTAAACCTTTTGTAGCAGACACAGTTAATGAAAACACTTGGGATTTTGGGGTTTATATGAGTTTGGAAGGATGTGAAGAAGAGAACTGGACATCAATTTTAGCCATTGGTCCATTACTTAAACAGCGATATCAGATGAAGGCGAAGCGAGTATCGCGCGTCCTGGGCTCTTGATGCCGGTAGTGCCGGAGGGGTACTTCGCACTCTTACGGATATATCTGAAAATCCAGATGTTGAAAATTCAAATAATTTTTCATGATTAAAGCTATTGATGTTCTCTTTCAATTCAGTATTAAATGATGTAGATAATGTTTTGAGAACAATGCTGTATTGACCTCACTACTTGGGCTACTGCATCCGTTGAACGCATGCGCTCGACTGCCATTTTCACATCGTTCGATACTGATTAACGATTAAACGGTAAATCTGGCTGCATTTGTTTTCACTTGTTTTGTAGATCTAGATGTATTGATTGTACTAATTAAGGTCTGGTTCATAAAGTTATGTAAACTACTTTAAAAGTCTAATGACTTCAACTTAACCATGACGCACATACTTTTTGCGCCTTCGGAACAGTGCGCGAAAACTGTATATTGGAAACCATCTGCCACGTAAGTAGCAGACGGTGTGGTTATCCAATGACAAATATGGATAATGACCATATGGATCCCTATATACAGCACAAAATCGATAATACAGAAAATCATAAACCGAACAAAGGAGGGGATCTCCAACAACACCAGGTTGCACAGCAAAACCCAAAAACACCCAATGCAAAAACACAAAGCAGACAAACACAGAAAGACACGCACAAGGGACAAGGAACGTCAACGCACAACACAGAAACATCAAACACAAAGGACTACACATAAATCAACGAGACCAATGGGCAACCGGTGCCGACTTAGGACGGCCATCTGCTACGGAAATAGCAGAAGGTGTGGTTATTCTGGATTACGTGCGCACAACCCTCCCACTTTTCCGATTACCCAGAGGTCTCGAAGAACGTACAATTGTGGTGTAAAACAACCTCCTCACTGTCAGATGACACACACAAACAAGACCGCAAAACGCAGGGCCCAAGCAACACAGATGAATATGTAAATGGGTATAAAAAGAGACAAAAAAAGAAACAATCCGTGTTCTGCCGCCGCGAGCTTATGTATGTTATCACCCGAGGAGTCCGACTGACATTTAGAGAGGACAGGTTGTAGGGGCCCTGTCTTCTCTAAAGAGGTTTGGACAGGGCCCGTCGTCAGAGTCAGTCAGAGTGCAAGTTTTAAGAATGCGCTGGTACAAGACTGTAGATTGGACAAGTACCAAGCCTAGTGTCCGTCTGGTGACATTAGGATCATATCAACGGTATAAAAGGCGTTTGATGATTCTGACGCATTTTCGATAGTGATGTTGTCTATCTTTGATCCTTCTCATCTTCTTAATTATGTCACCATTAAATGCAGGTTGTGAAATACCCAAAGTAATATACTCTGTTGCCTGTATTGGTCCGAATTTCAGAAGAAGTTGACAATAATTTTTGTAAAATTTCCCGAAAGTCTTTACTAGTTTGTGAAAGCGAAAACCTTGTCCTAAAAGTTACTTGGTAATTTGTAAATTTCTATTATGAAAATCCAAAACATCAGTACATGCTCGAGCTCTGAAATATAGATACCATAGGACGGTAATCTAGAAAAATCGCCGTCAAGCCAGGGGGAAATTTACTATATTTAATCCAAAATCATCTCTTTTGTCATACACACTTGTATGGATCCCTCCATTAACAATTTTGATATTTAGGTCCAAAAATGGTGTTTCTGTACTTGAAACGTTTGCCTTGTGTAGCATACAAAATCAGGATAAAACAGGAACCAAAGCAAACAAACAAAACCCTCCACCACATGATAAGTAGCGAACTCCCGAAATGGGAGTGAGACCAGGTGCCCAGGAAGAGTCAGTATCTCCTGCTTGCATGCAACACCCGTCGCTTCAAGTCGATAGAAATGTCACATCCGGTTACTTCCATTTTGGAAGATATAAAGTCTAATCTTTGGTTTGACGGTACAAATGGTCTATGACAGAATATCATCCACCATCCTTGAGAGTGGGACATCATAGTGTATGACGAGTTCCCAATATCGACATTAGAACTTCCTCAGTGACGATGTCAGTCGGTCACAAACGTATCCCTGACTGAGAAGCTTATCTGAAAGACGTCTAGCTCTCAGAATAAAATCTGTATATTTGGTACTTGCTCTGACATAGCGTATCAACTGAGATATAAACACACCATTAGCAGGCTATGAAGTGATGTTGTTACTCAGAAAAGGAAAGTTGGTAATGCTGAAATTGAATCCGTCATGTTGGTCATAGAGTGATGTGTTCATGTGACCATCAGTGTCGTGGGACAACATTATGTCCAAATAGGATGCTGAATTATTTGTCTCTGTAGTTTCTTTGATTTCAAGCTCCAAAGGACAGATTCTGGTGAGGTTATCCGCGATTTTTAGGTTATTGATGGACAATACATCGTCTATGTATCTGTAAGTAAAGTTGAAGTCAGAAGCTTAGTATCTTTTCCCTTCAGAGATCAAATATTGAATGAATTCAGCTTCGCACGAGTAAAGAAAAATGTCGGCAAGGAGTGGGGCACAATTGGTCCCCATTGGAATTCCGACATTTTGCTGGAAGACCTTTCCTCCCAACACCACAAAATGTTGTCGGATCAGGAAGTTTAACATCTGAATAATATCTGTTTCAGTGTACTTTTTTTCAGAATCGGACTTTTCTTTTACAATGTAGGTTTTGTCATAGTTAACAACAAAAAAATTGTATTTGCGATTGCCGTCCTTGCTTGTAAACGCATTACGTCTTATTTTTGTGGGTCTTTCTTTCAATTTAGAATGTGGGATTGTATTGTAAAGTGTCGAAAATTCAAAGGCTTTGATCGAATGGACTCTACTAAAATGAGTGGATTTCAGATGTACTAAAATGAGTGGATTTCAGATGTACTAAAATGAGTGGATTTCAGATGTTCTAAAATTTCCTTCGAATTCTTTGAAATCCAAATCTGGTTGATACCGCTACGGGAAATTATACAGTCGAACAATATTTATGAAGTCCAGATTTGATTTCAGATAAAACTTTAATGAGTAAGATCGATACAGATTTGGTAGAACATTTTGAGGAATTAGCGATGAACGTTGTTTGTACGGGTTCTTGTGCATTTTAGATATGCAGTATAAGTATGGTAAATCTAAATCTAAATTGCTTGTGTCGAAGCCAAAGGAAGCGAGAGCTGATTTGTGGTTATCAATTATTTCAGAGGCAGAAAGGTTTATTGGGGGTGTAAGTGGGATTTCCAGGTGTCGAATTTAAACCCAAATCTTTAACAAGACTGTCTAAATAGTACTTTTTGCAAGTAAATGTGTAATTATTTGAGGATTTGTAAATTACGTGCGCACAGCCCTCCCACTTTTCCGATTACCCAGAGGTATCGAAAAACGCACAAATTTGGTGTAAAATAACATTTTAACAGTAAGATGAACATACAAACAGAAAGCATGACGCAGGGGCCAAAGAAACACACATATGTATTTGTAAATGGATATAAAAAACAGAAGACATGCGGAATACAGTCCGTGATCTGCCGACTGTAGCGAGCTCATGCATGTGATCACCCGAGAATTCAGACTGATATTCAGAGAGGACAGGTGGTCGGGGCCCTGTTAACAACATCCCCCCTCCACCGACCGGACTTGATTCCTCCTCTTCTTTAGAAAAAAAATCCAGATCCGCGCATGTTCCCCATACTTCTCGAATATTATAGTACAAAAATAAAATTAACAAAATGCTTGTATGGGTCATCGTAATATATTAATGCAATTCAGATGATGTTTTATTATTTTTAAAATTCCGATTTTTAGTCCCCTACCGGCAACGCTGTTGTTGGATAAATTGAACTCATTTTTGGTATGTGGATATATCTCAATGTGATACAGATCAAGTTTGAGTTTGCTTTCGATTGACCTATTTTTACAAGAGTTATGGCCCTTGGACTTAGCAAATTCTATGAAAATTTCAGTTTTCCGGACTTTTTTCCGCTGTTGTTGGATAAATTGAACTCATTTTTGGTATGTGGATATATCTCAATGTGATACAGATCAAGTTTGAGTTTGCTTTCGATTGACCAATTTTTACAAGAGTTATGGCCCTTGGACTTAGCAAATTCTATGAAAATTTCAGTTTTCCGGACTTTTTTCCGCTGTTGTTGGATAAATTGAACTCATTTTTGGTATGTGGATATATCTCAATGTGATACAGATCAAGTTTGAGTTTGCTTTAGATTCACCTATTTTTACAAGAGTTATGGCCCTTGGACTTAGCAAATTATATGAAAATTTCAGTTTTCCGGACGTTTTTTCGCTGTTCTTGCTTATATTGAACTCATTTTTGGTATGTGGATATATCTCAATGTGATACAGATCAAGTTTGAGTTTTTTTTGATTGACCTAATTTTACAAGAGTTATGGCCCTTGGACTTAGCAAATTTTATGAAAATTTCAGTTTTCCGGACTTTTTTCCGCTGTTGTTGAATAAATTGAACTCATTTTTGGTATGTGGATATATCTCAATGTGATACAGATCAAGTTTGAGTTTGCTTTAGATTCACCTATTTTTACAAGAGTTATGGCCCTTGGACTTAGCAAATTTTATGAAAATTTTAGTTTTCCGGACTTTTTCCCGCTGTTGTTGCATATATTGAACTCATTTTTGGTATGTGGATATATCTCAATGGGATACAGATCAAGTTTGAGTTTGCTTTTGATTGACCTAATTTTAAAAGAGTTATGGCCCTTGGACTTAGCGAATTTTATGAAAATTTCAGTTTTCCGGACTTTTTTCTGCTGTTGTAGGATAAATTGAACTCATTTTTGGTATGTGGATATATCTCAATGTGATACAGATCAAGTTTGAGTTTGCTTTAGATTCACCTATTTTTACAAGAGTTATGGCCCTTGGACTTAGCAAATTTTATGAAAATTTCAGTTTTCCGGACTTTTTTTCGCTGTTCTTGCTTATATTGAACTCATTTTTGGTATGTGGATATATCTCAATGTGAAACAGATCAAGTTTGAGTTTGCTTTCGATTGACCTATTTTTACAAGAGTTATGGCCCTTGGACTTAGCAAATTTTATGAAAATTTCAGTTTTCCGGACTTTTTTCCGCTGTTGTTGAATAAATTGAACTCATTTTTGGTATGTGGATATATCTCAATGTGATACAGATCAAATTTGAGTTTGCTTTCGATTGACCTAATTTTACAAGAGTTATGGTCCTTGGACTTAGCAAATTTTATGAAAATTTCAGTTTTCCGGACTTTTTTCCGCTGTTGTTGGATAAATTGAACTCATTTTTGGTATGTGGATATATCTCAATGGGATACAGATCAAGTTTGAGTTTGCTTTCGATTGACCTAATTTTACAAGAGTTATGGCCCTTGGACTTAGCAAATTCTATGAAAATTTCAGTTTTCCGGACTTTTTTCCGCTGTTGTTGCATATATTGAACTCATTTTTGGTATGTGGATATATCTCAATGTGATACAGATCAAGTTTGAGTTTGCTTTTGATTGACCTAATTTTAAAAGAGTTATGGCCCTTGGACTTAGCAAATTTTATGAAAATTTCAGTTTTCCGGACTTTTTTCTGCTGTTGTTGGATAAATTGAACTCATTTTTGGTATGTGGATATATCTCAATGTGATACAGATCAAGTTTGAGTTTGCTTTAGATTCACCTATTTTTACAAGAGTTATGGCCCTTGGACTTAGCAAATTTTATGAAAATTTCAGTTTCCGGACTTTTCTTTGGTTCTATTGCAAATAATACACTGATTTTTGGTAAATGAATACATCTCAGTGTGATACAGACCAAGTTTGAGTTTGGTTTCCATTGGCCTATTTTTACAAGAGTTATGGCCCTTGGACTTAGCAAATTTCATGAAATTTTTAGTTTCCCGGACTTTTTCATGCCTGTTATTGCAGATAATGAGCTGATTTTTTGTATGTGAATACATTATAGTGTGATGCAGATTTGAGTTTAATTTATATTGACTAATTTTCACAAGAGTTATGGCCCTTGGACTTAGCAAATTTCGTGAATTCAGCTTCCCAGACTTTTCTTGGCTGTTGTTGCAGAAGATGAACTGATGAACAGAGATGCAAGTCATAAATTTATGCCGCCGGTAGGGGACTTATATCGCACAGCGATCATTGCATTTTTGCAATTGTATTCGTTTGCAGTACGATTTGACCATAATCTTAAATATGGATTTATAAGAGACGTAGCGATGAAAATATAGTCATAAAAAGTCATTGTTCAGATCAGAAGAAAACAAGATTTAAGGTTGGCTATATATTCCTTATGCAAGTAAAATGTCTTTTTCCAAAACGGTAATGGGGATTTCATTAAGGATTGTTGTAACAAGGGTTTTGCAGCACTGTACATAGATATTGTTCAAAAGACTGCTCTCTGACAGCAAAGTACGGAAGTTCGTTTTTCTGAATCATGCACACTGAATATCTGTAGCCGATTGAAGCTGATAAAAAAGTCCCCCGCGACTATGTGTTTAAAGTGTGTGTGAGAGGGAGGGTGGGCGTGTGTGTTTTTATTATTTCTTCCCTTCTAGTACGAGAAGGAAGCTATTTAGGCTACAAATTAAGGTATCCTTTGTACAATAGAGTCATTTTACAAAGCGTTTTAATCATCTCCATTGTAAAGTATGGTAAATTGTATGCCTGGTAAGGTACTATAAACTATATATTTTCTGAAAGGTATTGATGCCCTGAGTACAGATATAAGACTCCCAGGTCTTAAAAATCCAAGGGAAAAAACTCTTGTACAACTTTGTTATTTTACATTATATATAGAGAAAATAGACAATTTAAATGCTTCATAAGTTATTCCCCTTTGTTTTTCTGGCCCCAAAATTATTAATTCTGAGCAGTGGGCATTATAACCTTTCAGAAAATATATAGTTTATAATACCTTACCAGGCATCCAAAAATGCCCTATTGTAAATCGGATACCTTAAATTTAAATTCATACTCTAAAATCAGTCTATTTCATTATAATCTGTCATCAAAATATAGGGGTTTAACATCCTTGAACCATTTATTCGATAGCCCTGTTTTTCAAGATTGCACGAATCACCCGATTAATGGAAATAATCGGATTGCCAGATCAGTCGGCATGTTTTGTAAAAATCTCTAAGATTCAATCGGACTGACAATTTTTTTTATTGATTCAGTAACTTTTCTGCATATATACAAATTTTCATACGTATTTGAGAAACAGTTTGTCATTCGTAATTAATGACGTTCTTGACATAATTTTGGTGCACAGAGTTAACGCGTAAATCAACTGTAGGAACTGATTTAGAGGAGCTTATTCCCACAAGTCATATAATTTTTTTCAAGAAAAGGGATACCATTCAGACTTTGATAAGTTTGAAAGGTATTGGCACCCTTGGAGCTCATTGTTAATTGGTTATCTTACTTCGAAGGTGTCTATAAACACGGAAGTATCCAATGTATCCCTAACACGCTTTGATAAGCTTTCGTAATAAGTATCCGTGTACCATCAAATTTGTGTCATGCATCCTAAGCGTGGATCTATAAAAAGAGAAGTAGTCGGGGTATACTGGGACCATAAAATTTAACAAAAAAGTATTGTTGTTTCCAAGTTATGCGTATGATTTTTTTTAAATGAATAGGTTGAACCCCATAACAGGACTTGACACCACGTCTTTTTCATGGATTTTTTGTTCTAAATTCGCCCTTTATGAACAGGATCACTGACTTGTCTAGGTCATCGAAATTTTAATGATAATTCCTTTTAGAAGAGGTTTAGTCTTTTTAAAACATGGTTGAATGATGCTGTTAATTTGAAGACAAAACATTTGTATCTATTTTGGTGGTAAAACAATTTTGACCATTTGGAATAATTGAGAAAGAGCGACGATTGTTAACATTAGGCATTGTCATAAAAATCTGTGTTTACCAGAAATATACCAGGTTATATGCAGTGACCCGGTTTTTTGCTCTCAAATCCCATGGGCTTGATTCTGATAAACTTTATAAAGCTAAAAAAATAATTTCAAAATGAACAAAAACTACAAATAATGACGTCATTATTAACTTTTCTTTTCGCTTTATTTAATTGACACGTTTTGAGCAATGAAACCATCTAAAATTCATTCTGCATCAGACGATGTTTTATTTGTGACTTTTCTGTTTTTCATACAAAATTTAGAAAAAAGTGTTTCACTTATTATTCGTTATATCTCCCATAATACAATTTGTTTAGAGACATATTTATCCGATGAGAGACTTATTTAGAACAGCTTGGAATTAATCCTTTTTTTCCGAGAAAAAGGACATCATTATAAAGAGTTTGACATATTTGGTAAATATGGACACCATAGTTTATGTTAATTGTTTTAAATTACACTTTTGCAGACTTTGACAAGTTACTTTAACTAGAAGTGCTACGAAAGAAGGACTGTACCATCATATTTGCGTCAAACATTATCCCATGAGTGAATCTACAAAGAAGTGGTGTCACGTTGGTTACTTGGAAGATTTCCCCATTGATGCGTTCATAGAATTCGTCTGATTATTGTTACGGTTTGGCTCGGCTTCAGAATCGACTTGTTTTGTGCAAACTCTCCAGGATTCATTCCGTATAACACTAAATTTGGATGAATTCTGTAACCTTTCTGTACTTCATTCATATTTGAGATATTTATGTTATTCATTCAATATTAGTAAACGTCCCTGATACAATTTTGGTACATAAGGTTTACGCGTCAGTCAGCTGAAGAACTTGATTTACAGTAGCCTAATCATACAAGTCACACCATTTTTTCAAAAAATCGACAGATTTAGAAAATATGGACTAATTAGGATTTAATGTTAATTGGTTATCAAACATTGAAGATGTCTTTAAACATGGTCCAAGCGTCCCAAGCACACGTACAAAGCTCTCTCTAAGGTACAGTGTTCCTGAAAATAGATTAATTTTACAAAATCTTATAATGCAAAATTGTCTTTTCATATGAAAGTATACATTCTCATTTGTATAGATTTAAATTTTCGAGTGAATCTACATACGTTCGCAGTTAAAGCCTTTTAAAAACGTCATTTTGAATTTTGGGTGCGCATCTCTTATTCATTCCATTAGCGCGACCTACAATGTATTGAGTTTTTACAATAGAGGTAATATGGAGATTTAATTTTACAAAGGAGCTGTTAAGATACTTGGCGTAAAATCTGCCCTGAAAAGTCGAAATTTCAAAATGCAAAATTTGAGAAATATTTTCTGTAGGAATGTCAAGTAACTTTCTCCACATATGAATCTGCTGTCAGATGTGATGATTTATTCAAAATAAGACCGATAATTTGGTCAAAATAAGACCGATAATTTGGTCAAAATAAGCGTTTTTTACACAGTCTAAATCAATGGAAAACGGGAAAGTTTTATACAACAACGTCCCCCCTCGCTTTACAATGCCACTTTCACCAAATGTGTATATCAATAAAACATACTTTCTGGCTAAGTGGGGTTCTGAAGCGAGGGATGGGGGAAACAATGTCCCACAGGCGAAAAACAAAAAAGGGGGAGGATGGATGACTATTTTTAAATTTGTCTCCAGAGCGATAAAGTAGGTTATAATTGCCATCTTTTTCCTCTTATATCACGGGACATTATCTATTCCGAGTTTGTTCCGATAAAATATTTAACCGTTTGGAAGGAAATAAACGAGATTTCAAAATGTCTATTCTATTTCTACACCGTGTGTATTTCGCGCCAGAAACTACATTAGTGGCTGAGAAGAACGAAATAAAACCGGTTTTCAGTTACCGGATTGCAGAGTTTGTCGATTATATTGATATAGTAACCTCAAAGGTTATTTCTCTTATCCAATTTCGACATGAAAAGATAACAGAAGCATAATAAAATAAAAATATGGTACAAAAGTGCATTTTTGATCGATATTCGACGTTTTCCGTCATCTGTACCCCTACATTTTCAACCCGTAATCTTTCAATAACATCTTTCACCAAAGTTATTTAAATGAAATACCTACTAGGAATCTTATAATACTTTATATTTTTATCCTGACCAACATTTATCTAAATTGGATGGACAGCGCACGAGAAATATCGAGTGATTTCAGGGCTAAACCAGGCCCTTATCTTAACAGCTCCTTTGACAATATGGTCGTTACTGCATATTTTTCAAATAAAAATTTTTATGGCTTCTTTTTTCTATATCTAGACCCTTTGGAATAACATTTACGTTTTCATTGAAATTTATTGTGTCATGTATCCCATGCGTGGATCTGTAAAAGAAAGTGGTCGAAGAAATCCGGTACCCTGTAATTTTACAAAACGTGCTGTTGTTTCAAAGTTATATGCATTATTTTCTATGAATTCTCCGTTAAATCCCCAATAACTGGACTTGACACCACTTCCGTTTCATGGATTTTTTCTATACTAGTATTCACCCCTGATTCCCTCACAGGTTGGTAAAAGAAATTCCATAATTCCATTTAGAAGAGGGGATCTTCAACAACACTCGGTTGCAGCATCCACAGCAAAACTCCAAAAACACCAAGTGCAAAAACACAGAGCAGACACTCACAGAAAGAGACTCAAAAGGGACAAGGAACACCAACTCACACCATAGAATGACCACACATAAATCGACGAGACCAATGGGCAACTGGTGCCGACTTAGGACGGCTATTTGCTACGCAAGTAGCAAACGGTTTTTTTATCCGGATTACGTGCGCACAACCCTCCCACTTTTCCGATTACCCAGTGGTTCAATTGTGGTGTGAATAACATCCTCGCTGTAAGATGAACATACAAACAGACAACATGACGCAAGGGCCCAAGAAACACACATATGGATATGTAAATGGATATAAAAAAAACAGTGGGCATACGAAATACGGTCCGTGCTCTGCTTGCTGTAGCGAGCTCATGCATGTGAACACTCGAGGAGTCCGACTGAGATTAAGAGAGGACAGGTGGTCAGGACCTTTGCCCTGTGGAGCTCGTAAAAAAAGTCCCCCGCGAGGGGTTTGACAGAAAGTGTTTTGAATATTTTTCCCTGACATTGTCGCCTTTCTACATGGACACAACTTCAGACAGTGCATGCATTTTAGATTTTGTTTTCATTTTCGTGCGTGAACATCGATGGTGGGTGCGGCTAGCCAAACAGGGGATGCTTACTCCTCCCGGGTACCTGGTCGCACAACTAGCTTGCTAGGGGTCCGTCGATGCTCACTTGTGTGCTCTATTGTGACTGCTGTTGGGATTGTCGTCGGGGTCTTCTTTGGCTCTTCTCTAAAGAGGTTTGGACAGGGCCCATCATGGAATCCTGTCGTCTCAGTCCCATAGTACAATTCTTAAGAATATGCTGAGCAGTACAAGGCTGTAGATTGGTCCAGTACCAAGCAAAGTTTCCGTCTGGTGACAGAAGGATTATACATGTACCCAAGGTAAAACAGGCGTTTGATGATTCTAACATGATTTAGATAGTTATTCTGTCTAATTTTGATCCTTCTTATTTTGTTAATTATGTCACCATAAAATACAAATTACATCAAGACATTGTCTGTGTCTTTCAATGACTTTCAGATAATTTGCATAAAATGTACAATTGAAATAAGCCTAAAAAGTAAAGGTAGGAAAGATAATTTTGCTCATTTTTTAAGCAAATAAACTTTGAATGACATTGTCCAACATCATCATTTTGTCCTTTTGTCTCGTAATCGTCTATATCAAGGACAATGTTCAATGTTGTTTTGCCACCAACTGCATTTTTAAGACACCATAATTCTTCTAAATCAGTGGAATTATCATTTGAATTACGTTTACAAAGATAAGCTTATGATCAATTTCAGCAATGACAGTAACTTTTACCATCCAGTAGAGGAAGCATGTGCCTATCTAATAAAAACACATGTAAAAAGGTTTTCTCAAGCTTACATTTGATTTTGAGAAGATTATACGCATAACCATAAAACATCAGTAATTTAGCCGACCACTCTTTTTATAGATCTAAGCATGAGATATATGACGAAAATTTAATGGTACCGCAATTCGTATTAAGGAAACATGTTAACGTCTATGTTGGAGATATTTCCGTGTCTACAGACACCTCCAAGGTGTGATTACAAATTAACATGAACTCCTAGGGTGCCCATATTTTCCAAACCTGTCAAATTCTTAATGGTGTCCCTATTCTTAAAAAAAAGTTATATGAGCTACAGTAAAACTAAATCTGGTTCTTTGGCTGATCGACGCGTAAACTTTATGTACCAAAATTGTATCCAGGGACTTTTACTGATTAGGAATGAATGACATAACGTATCTAAAATACCAGGTATGTATTAAGTACAGAAAGATACAGAATTCATCCAAATTTAGTCTGATACGGTATGAATCTTGAAGAATTTGCACAAAACAAGACTATTGTAAAGACGAGCCCAACCGTGACAATAATCAGATGAAATGTATGAACGCATCAATGGCGAAATCAGCATTTTTGGTAAATTCCAAGTCTGGAGTCCTTAACGAACGTGACATCACTTCTTTGTAGATTCATTCATGGGATGTTTGACGCAAATCGGGTGGTACATCACTTCTTTTGTAGCACTACTAATCAAAGAAACTTGTATAAATACCAATTCATATAACTATGGTGTCCACATTTACCAAATACGTCAAACTTAATGTAGTCATTCTTTCTCGGAAAAGTTATATAATATTTCATTCTGGATTGATTTTGAGGTATTCTAAATAAGTCTCTTATCAGATGATTTTCGCGTGATTATAACGTTTTCAAACAAAAATTGTATTATGGGAGATATAACAAGCAAGAAGTGAAATACTGAAGAATTGCTATCTAAATGACTGTGACGACAGGACCCCATAACGAGTCCTGTCCAAACCTCTTTAGAGAAGACTGGGCCCCGACTATCTGTCCTCTCTGAGTCTCAGTCGGATATAAGTCTGTTGTTTAGTCATCTTACAGTTAGGAGGTTGTTTTTCACCACTATTGTGCGTTCTTTGAGACCTCTCAGTAATCGGAAAAGTGGGAGGGCTGTCCTTTTTCGGCATCGATTGTCCATTCGTCTCGTTGGTTTATGTGAGGTCATTTTTGTTTGATGTTTCTATGTGGTTTGGTGTTCCTTGTACCTTTTGCGTCTCTTTCTGTGAGTGTCTGCTCTGTGTTTTGTATTGGGTGTTTTGAGGTTTTGCTGTGGGTGCAGCAACCGGGTGTTGTTGGAGATCCCCTCCTTTCTTGTTTTTTTTTTCTGTATTTCATATATAATTCAGAGACATCCTTTCACTTCATATTAGTTATATATCACCCATAATGTAATACCATTTTGCTTGATAGACGTTATAATCAAGCGTAATCAATTTTGCATTAGACTGAATGAAATGTCATGTGGACACCTTAGAGATAATGCAAAGTGGTAATAATATTTCGGAGATGAGTATTTAGCTATAATAGTAGAGTTGAATCATCAAATCTACATCAGGAATTCCATGCGCAGATCTAGAAAACGGACAGAGTACTAGTCAAATGTTACTGTAACATACGGGATTTACTAAATACCTGTCATACACAGTTCCATTTAGCATGTTTAGAAGGGATTGGTCTTTTAAAAACACGACTTTGTCATTGCATTCGTTGGCAATACTATTTGGAACATTGTCATTGTAATGGATTTATGAAAGACAGAAAAATAAAATGTCACAGAAAGTCGGTCTTAATAAGTAAATAAGAGTTTTAAGTATGACTATATTTCTTATATGATCTATGGATGATAGGATTCATACGTGGATCCGGATCATTTCTTGAGGGAAAGGAGCAGCATTCAGTCGAGTCAGAGAGGTTCTTACCTGTGATTTTAAGGAATCATTTACGAATAAATGAGAAAATAAGCATTTTGTCTTGGTAAATTCCAAAGGGGAGTCCTTGACAAACCAAATATACCACGTCCCCCTGTTAGGGCATGGAATAACAGAAAAGAGGGGTCTCCAATAAAACTCGGTTGCAGCACCAACAGCATAACATCAAAACATCCAAAGTGAAAAGGTATATACAACAAGAGACACAAAAGGGACAAGGAATACAAAAACACGACTTCAAAAGACCAAACACAAAAGACTACAAATAAACCAAGGAGACAAAATGGGCAATATTAATCGGTGCCGACTGAGGATGGCCATCTTCCACGTAAGTGGCAAATGGTGTAGTTATCCGGATTACGCGCACACAACCCTCCCACTTTTCCAGTTACCCATAGGTCTCAAAGAACGAACACTTGTCGTGTATAATAACCTCCTCACGGTAAGATGACCACACAGAGAAGACAGTAAAACACAGGGGCAAAGCAACACACAGAAGAATATGTAAATGGATACAAAAAACGAAAAACACGACGTGATCTGCTGGCTGTAGCCATCTCATGCATTTTTTCGTGCGAGAAGTGCTAACATTTCATGGTTCAATAAATCATATATTACTAATATTTTGTCAAACTCCTGTGCGGTAAGTCCATTTATATTTACAAAATCTGTCAAAGCTCAAACAGGCAAAGCGGTAGCTGTTTCCTTCTCTTCCTCTTATCCTATTATGTGACTTTTGCTTTTAATCTCACTTGAAGTGATAACACTTTTTACCTAGATTTGAAGCCCAAATATTAATTATGGAAAAACGAGGTGATGGAAGTAATATGCAGTACATCTCCAACTTATAGAGAAGAACATTAGAGGTACAGGATTTCGAAGGTGCAGTTGGGATGGCTTGTTGTCAAGAGGTGTCATTGAGAAAACAACTTTATAATATGCTTAATGTTTGACGTACCAGATGATTATTCAGATTGTTACTTCGTAGGTTCTGTTAGATTACTTTCAAATCTAGAACACAAAACATATCCATTGCTTGACATACGATGGTTGTTCGATAAGTTCGTAGACAACCGCGTTATCTCAAAATTGCGTTTAACTATGATAACAGTTTTTTTTACTACAGACTAACAAGGATATTTCAAAATTGTTTGCTGAGAATAAATACTTTTCATTAATCTAAAATAAAGACACGCGAGCTTAAAGATTGGAATAAACATCAAAGAAGTACATAGAAACCATTATGAAGTCTCAGAGTCGAGAAGGCAAAGCAAAATTGTGAACATTTTGCGGCGCAGTAATAAAAATGTTTATTCGTCGAAGGTAACTAAGCACAATAACGATGAAATAACTTGACATTTTTTCCGCCAAACGACTTAAAATGAATGCATAACGTCGGTTAACTCCTTACGGCGGCTTCGCAATCAAATTCAAATAACAACGAATGCATAACGTTCCGTTGAGTTTTGACGTTATAATGCTAAATTTTAAAGTCATTCTGGCACTGCGTTAAGTAGCTATGACTCAATATTGAATTTCAAAACTTTCAAAATGTCGAAACGAAAAATTGACGATTCAACGGTACGCTTGGAACAACGAGCTGCGGTTAAATTTTGTTTTAAACTAGGAAAAACAACGCAACAGACTATAGAGATGATGGACATGGCTGGTGACGCATATAATGTTTCTCGTGCACTTGTGGCACAAGCGGTTTAGAGAAGGGAGAGAATCCATTCAAGACGATGAACGATCAGGGCGGCCAATAGAAACTGACGATAACAAAACGCTAACGTGCCGTTACGGGGGATGGAAGGATAACAATACGGGACATTGCGGAGCTTGTGGATTGCTCAGTTTCAGCTGTACGTACAATTCTCACCACAACACTGAATATGGAAAGGGTATGTGTCCGTTGGGTTCCAAGACTTATAACCGAAGAACAAATGAAGAAAAGAGTTATTGCGTCGAATAAGTTCTTACGGCGGTGAAGAAAAGAAGGCGACGCGTTTTTAAAATTGATCATAACTGTTAATGAAACGTGGCTATATCATTTTGATTCAGAGACAAAGCAACAGTCTAGTTGAAAGGGAACTCACCCCCTAGAAAGGCGAACGTATCTAGGTCAGTGGGGAATCACATGTTGATTGTGTTGATGGATATTGACGGAATTATTCTGAGTCATGTGGTGCATGTCGGACAGACTTTGAATGCAGAGTATTATTGCAAAGTAAGTTTATATATTTTTAGTTTTCAACTGCCATTTTTATCCATCATAAAACGTATAGCCCTGCAGATTAACAGGAATATTCAGGGTAATCTTTCACTTTGTGATACAAGCACCAAATTTGGTGCAGACGTAGATTATACCCTTCCTTTGCAAAAACAGCTGTTAGCCACTTTAAAAATCCAATATGGCCGCCATTTTTCAATATGGCCGCCATCCTATGCAGATTTGAACCGAAAATTGTAGATGGACACTTAATATTTTTCATATTGGAGCCAAATTTGGCACATACGATGAGTGTGTCCTTCTCTTGCGGAAGCCGCTTATTAACCAATAAAAAATTCAAAATGGCCGCCATTTTCTAAGATGGCCGCCATTACTTGCAGGTTTGAACTTAAAATTATAGAATGACACCTTATTTTGTTCAAATTGGTGCCAAATTCGTCACGAACGATGAGTATGCCCTTCTCATAAGGAAGTCGCTGTTTTCCCATTCAATAAAAGAAAAACAAAATAGCCTCCATTTTTCAAAATGGCCGCCATAATATACAATTTCAGATCTAAAAATGTAGATGAAAGCTCATTTGATCATATTTGCATCAACATACGCTACAAAGATATAAACATACTTAAAACAGAATTTCCGACACCAAAAACCTGAAAATAACAAAGTCTCATAAATGAACAACTGAAGAGAGCGGTGCACGATAGACCGAATAAGGGCACTTGCATCTACCATGACAATTAGTCCGACAGCCACACTTTGTAAGTTGTAAGCAGCTTTGTACAACCGATGCATGACTTGTCCATCCATTTTGTTTCATCCATCCACAATTGTTTGGGTTCTCATTTTCCATATTACATACCAGCGCCTATCCCAATATGCAGCTAGCCTGAAATGTTGCCCTTTTGATATGTTCTCGTAAAGCAACATGAGTAGGTGGAATTAATTCGTAAGATCTTTGTTTCCTGACAAATAAGTCAAGCCTAGCTTCATAATTTGATCTGTCGAATATCGCAATGACAAATGATTAAACAACCTTCTGGTCGTTCTTTGTGATAATTGCAGGGCACTTACTTAGTTTTGAAAATGTTTCAGATACTCTGGGAAGTACACTCCATGTTTGCAATGCAGTTTTCTTACCTAATTTCCATCGGAAGTCAGACACGGTATCGCAGACGCTAAATGCATGAAAGAAAAAGAAACGAATGACATTTGATTTCTTGGCCAATAATATTGTCGATTTCATGTATTAGAAGCCATCTCATATATTTTCATTTTCCAAATTCAACCCAAAGCTGTTCTAGTCCAAGCCTCTTCAGAAGTGCACAAAAACGGAAACAAAAAAGACAATATCTGTGTCATTTGTCTTTATCTTAACGGTTTTATAACCTTCAGAAGCAGCATGTCTTGCATGGAGGAATATTCTTGTATCTGTTTCCTCGTGAATACATGTATGTAGAAATACCTTAGAGATTATGCTGTTGACTGCAATCAACTTATTCCTGTCTAGTTATAAACACAATATCATCTGAATAAACTGTTGCTATTGTTATGGGTCAGAATACCCCAAAACGCCAGCAAAAATCAGACAAAGACAGAATATAAATTTACAAGTTTAATTATGTACAAAATATATATATTTACAATGATTACAACTTACAATACAATGTCCGGATCAAAGTGTCCGTGACGGTCCACAAAGTCTATCGAATGTATGGTTTCCGGTAATCACAAACGTTCTCGAAAGATCGGTGTCCAAACGTTGTTAAATGGATTAAAGTCTCAACAAATAAAGTGTCCCAGTATATCAGAATAGATGAATGAATCGTGTCTACGAATGTGTACGAATGCCCCCACAACACAGTTCCTCAGAGGTATTTATACTTAATACCAATGAATTTACCAGAAGCTTCTAGAACAATGACTCATTACAAATGATTAACAATAGAGTAAATTCTAGAAATCACAGTCATGTGATGATAATGATGTAACAAAGAACATACTGGAATATTCTCTAATGAAATAAACATGACATAGTAAAATCTAGAAAGAATTATTATGAAATCATAATATAATATGACTAAGTACATGTGTACCTACACATAAAGTAAAACTAAAATAATACATGACCCACAACACTATTTTGTCAGCTATAAAGGCGAACAGCTCAGTGTCCGAAGCAAACCGCTCATTTGTTTCTTCCATAAAAGGATTTGCCATTTCTTTCAAAACTGAGTCTAATTTCTGCACTATTTCTTTAAATATTTTCTGAACCCACTCAGTCTGCTCATGGTGCTTATAAATTGATTTCTATGCGGGTCTTTTGCTCCACATTCATGTGGTTTCCCATACTGAGAGACTAGCTCACTGACTTCAGGACCTGCAACCATCCATTCCTTTAAGTGCTGCGGAATCCTCTGTTAGACCCATGGCTCCGCCTACGCCTTTTACATGCATTTTTTTGCTCGTGAGCTTGGTCAATATTTCCTTTCGGAAGTTCACTAGAACATTTGGGTGGATGTCTTTCAGTAAAAGTATGTATGTGGAATGAACAGGAAGTATGGAAGAAGTATGGAATCACTTCATGTAGTGCTTGCATAGTGCCATATCACTTTCTATACGGTATATAGACATTACCGCAGACAGTGCATGTTTTTGAAATATTGTTTTCATTTTCATAAGCGGACATCCACGGCGGGTGCGGCTAGCCAAACAGAGGATGCTTACTCCTCTGATCATCTGGCATCTGATCTTACCTCTAGCTTGCTATGGGTCTGTCGATGATCAATTTCGTTCTCTATCGTAAGTGCTGTTGAGATTGTTGTCAGGATCTTCTTTATCTCTTGAATGTTTAGCTCCAAATTCGCTTCTCTAAATAATCTTACTCAACAGAAAATGGTCAATTCATTTAAATCCCGTGCGTTCTGTACCATTATCCTTGGCTCGGCTCTCCCGCACTGGCACATCCTGTCAATTCAGGTGCGGCTACCTAACTTTATCACAATCACATACTGGTTATATAGGCGATTATTCTCATGGATATATAGTCAGGTAGCATTTGGGATACTAAATTCCCAAAATGGAGCAATTAGCTTAAACTGAGCTTCATGCTGAGTTTCACAACAGTGATGTCACCAGTGAACCCTGGTAATGCTAATGACAAATACGGATAATGACCATATTTCTGTATACAGCACAAAATCGATAATTCAGAAAATCAGAAACCGAAGGCATACAAAATCAGGATAAAACAGGATAAAGACATACACTCTTTTAAATCACTCCTTTGACGGGCCCTATCCAAACCTCTTTAGAGAAGACAGGGCCCCGACCACCTGTCCTCTCTGAATGTCAGTCGGACTCCTCGGGTGATAACATACATGAGCTCGCGGCGGCAGAGCACGGATTGTTTTACGTACGCCCTCTTTTTATATCCATTTACAAATTCATCTGTGTTGCTTGGGCCCCTGCGTTTTCCGGTCTTGTTTGTGTGTTGTCATCTGACAGTGAGGAGGTTGTTTTACACCACAATCGAGACCTCTGGGTAATCGGAAAAGTGGGAGGGTTGTGCGCACGTAATCCAGGATAACCATACCTTCTGCTCTTTCCCCGGCAGATGGCCGTCCTAAGTCGGCACCGGTTGCCCATTGGTCTCGTTGGTTTATGTGTAGTCCTTTGTGTTTAATGTTTCTGTGTTGTGCGTTGACGTTCCTTGTCCCTTACTCGTCTCTTGGTGCTTGTCTGCTTGGTGTTTTTGCATTGGGTGTTACAACCTGGTGTTGTTGGAGATCCCCTCCTTTGTTCAAGTGCAACCTTCACTATTGAGGTATCTCTAAAATGTGTTATTTTCCAGAGATTTGATGCTAAATGGCATTTCTTAAACGTATTTGAAATCTTACCACTAAAAAAAGAAAAATGGTGAAAAGATGTGGGATTTTTCTAGGAAACAAGTTGTTTTTTCCTTTAATGGCGGCCATTTTGACAAAATGACTGCCATTCATATGATTTCTTATAATATGAAAGTAAAGGGAAAGTAGACCATGTAACTTTCCGGTATTTGGCTGCTTTAAGGTGAATATATACACGTTTATCTAAAGAATAATACAAAAACTGACCAATTTGGCCGCCATCTTGGATAAATGGCGGCCTTTTTGAGTTTTTGAGTGGCTAACAGCTGATTTTGTAAAAGAAGTACCTCTTTTGCCTTCATACCAAATTTGGTGCTTGTATCACAAAGTGAAAGATTTTTCCAGTAATCTGCTGGGCTAGTATGCAAATGAAAAAATATGTCTTCACAACTAATATTCTATAATGGCGAATTTTTCTACCGCGTTTTTTGTTTGTTTGTTGTAGGTAATCCGCTGCGATTTACTGTATGCTCTTCAGAAGAAAAGACCGGCAATCGCATCAAACATGGAGAATGTTATATTTCACAAGGATAATGCCCCTGTCCATACAGCTATGTGTACTTCTATTGAGTTGGATTTAATAGGATTTGAAAGACTAGAGTACCCTCCCTATAGTCCTTACTTAGCTCCGATGGACTTTTGCCGTATTTCCATATTTGAAATCTTGTCTCCGGGGAAAGCATTATGAGAATTTCATAGATTTGAAAATGGCTGCTTTATCCGCAATTAAATGTCTGGATAAATTCTGGTTTCATTCAGTGTATCAGAAATGGGTTTGCAGACAACAAAAATGTCTTGACCGGAAAGGCGTTTACTTTGAGAAAGAGTAATGTGTAGTGCACGAATCACGCAACGTCATTTGCAACGTCACTTGTAGTGATTTTACTGCGCCGCATACCTACACTATACAACATTGACTGTGCTTTTATTTCTTTGTCTATATGTGAATTTCTTTCAAATTTTCATATTCAATTAAACAAATCTTAAAGAATGCATTGGTATGTGTATTTATTTTACACCGATGAATAGATTAATTTCATTGAATTTGTCTACGAACTTATCGAACAACCCTCGTTAAATGCTATCCTGCCAAGAAACAGATGGTATAACTTGTAAAGGCTTCCTGGTTTAGATAGTGTGGAAAGGATAAAGAAAAAACAAATAGCAAGAGGTCCACGTTTAAAGTATCTCTCACATGAAAAAAACCTTTTCATTGTGAGAATTCAATTCTTACTCGGAATAAATAAATGAAAAGGATAATAAAAACATATTCAGAGCAAATAAGTAAGCCGATTTCCAGTTAAACAATACTCTTATCATGTTGACCCATGAGAAATCAAAAGCATTCATCCTTGATTCATTGGTTGTAAGAGTTCGAAGGATGAAAAGATTTTAGCTCACCTAAGCGAAAAGCTCCTGTGAGATATTAAGTTAAGTACCCAAATTGTATGTCTGGTCCATGCTGCAAATTGATCTGTTCTTAAATGATGCTATTGAATTTGAAGACGCTTAATATTTGAACCACTTAGGGTTTGACAGTTAGTGTTTCGAATATTTTTCCCTGACTTGGTCGCCATATCACTTTATTTATAGACCTCAGACAGTGCATGTGTTGTAGATATTGTTTTCATTTTTGTGCGTGAACATTGGCGGCGGGTGCGGCTTGCTAAACAGGGGATGCTTACTCCTCCCGGGCTCCTGGTCCCACCTCTAGCTTGCTAGGGGTCCGTCGATGCTCAATTTTGTGCTCTATTGTGAGTGATGTTGAGATTATCGTCAGGATCTTCTTTAAACTCATTGATGAGTGTCACTGCTGGTGGACCAGGAGTCCCCGATTGCACATGCAGCCAAGTTCGATCAACTTCGGTTGGTCGTCTGCCTCTTCAAAGCATTCGACAATTTCTGTTATCAAAAAATCTTGAAATTTCTAAAACGTGGGTCCTGTAGCATCATATTCCACCCATCCTGCTACATTTTTCGGTACATTTTTTTACATGATAATTTTCAAACGCTTTGGCCATATTACATTTTTAAGATTAAGGATCACTGACGAGGGTTATCTGTTCTTAAATGGTGCTATTGAATTTGAAGACGTTTAATGATGTCATTTCTGACGTCCTCCATTTCATCCATCCTTTTCTAAACCTGTCATACCGGTATTTTCCACTCTACCTCTACATCAATTGCAATAGTTTGGATATTTAGAGACGATCTGTTTCCAAATACGGCCAAATTTTAGTCAATGTTTGTTGAGATTTTAGTTAGAGTCGATCGGCCAATAAATATGGATGCCGATAACTCAATTTGGCTGATTAATTTTCCATAGACCGCTACAAAGAATCTTAAGAAGCCTTGCAAGAAGCAACGTTTGTCTTAAAGTGAGATGTTCGCGTTACCGTTCGGAACACCAGGTAACATTTTATCCGTGGAAAATTTAGGGGTTTTCTTTGGTCATTCCTAAAAACATCGAATAAACCCTAATCAAAATAATGGACATTTCCCTTGCTGAGTGGAGCAGTTAAGGCTGTAAACCCATAACTGCCTACTTCCGCTCAAAATTACGCTTTTTGCCGATATCTAATTAAATGATTTTGGTAAACTGATATTCGGCAACGACCGGTAAATCTTTCATGAACCGACAAACTCAGCTCTAAAATACAATTTTTTTTTCATTTTCTTTACATTTGACATTTGATACCATAAACGACTGCAATACTCCAATTAAATGCTCAGAATTAAATTCACGCATAATTCAATTTTTTTGGTCATCAAATGTAAAACGTCTTCAAATTCAATACCATCATTTAATAGCATAATAAATTTCAAAATGACCGTCTCGGAAAGACCTTTTCAAACAATATACATTAATGAGATTTTCTCGAAAAATTGAATAAATGAAATTCCGATGCCAATTTTTTGGGGAACCCCCTAATCACACTATCGTCAACTTTTGTTACATCGATGTCAATATTTGTTTCATCAATGTAACAAATTGTAATGTGATAGAAAAGGTACTTGTAAACTGTCCATTCTTTAGTTATTGGATGACTACCTGAAACTTGTTCTCCGCGACTGGATGTTTAAAGTGTAATAGTTACTTCTCTCCAGCTCTGTTGTCTGAAAGAAACTTTGTTTTGATCCTTTATTAGTTTGACAACAAATATACTATTTTGCTATTCCGAAAACTTGTCTTTTCATCCAAAAATCATCGATATAAAAGGAGGTTAACATCTTAGCACCATCCCTCCAATAATTATATATATTTAGATTTCAATTAACTATGCCACTGAATCCATCCGAACAAAATTTGGAGCCACACTCTCTCTACAAAGATAATGCACAAATTTGAATTTAAAAAATAATACCAGAGGGCGCTACTGAAATACATTTGGCTGTGTCAGAAAATCACTTCATCAGTACCACTGATGAGGATTTACTAAGCGAAACACGTGTCTGGTATATTTTAATTGGTTTTAAATATTCTTCAAGCAGGTAAAGAGTTGGAAAGTCTATATTGTAGACAGCGCCAGGAAAATTCACTTTGGCCTTACTCAACCTGTTTGACATCAAGTACTACTGAGGATACAATAAAATTGGTACTATAGAACATATATATTTCAATATTGACATTTTTTTCACATAGGACTACATGGAAAACATTTTCGTCTCATTCTAAAAATTTTAACTTTTTCAAGAATTCTTTAATAGAGTAACGTCGGTTAAAATTGCCTCGAGCATCAATGGTGAGACATAACCTGTTGAAATGCGCATATAATGCACTGAAATTTTATTATATAACATACATTTCAATATTAACCGATTGGTTACATTAATCAAAGAGATAGTACGTACATCATTGAATCTTGTTCTTTTGCTGTGTAGGAATTTCATTTTTGGTGGTGGGTATACATGTACCTAGAAATAATCTGTATAAGTTAAAAGAATTTGAACAAGATGCTTCACTGATGTTTTAAGGACATGAACGGTTAATAAATGTGCATGTATACATATGTACGTGTGCTTTAATGAACAACAGAGCCCGACTGCTTTTCTTTCTTTACGGTTCTGCATGATCTCGAACTAATGTGTTTTAATCTAGAACTTTACTTGAATTTCTTAAAATCTAGGGTATATATTTAGCTGCTCATTTGCAGGTGTGTGGAAATGAAAATGTCATTCTATATGAAAATAGAATATTATCTGCCAGATGAAAGAAAAAATGCAAAATTGGCATAACTTGAATTGAAATCATTTATTGAGAAAAAATGAACAGAAATAGGTCTATCACAAGTACAGTTTGTTATTTCTCATACTGAAGGTGTACCACGGCCTCCACAGTAAAGAAAAGACGGCCCTTGTGTGTCCGTTAATTCGACAGCGTGTCCGTTAATTCGACAGCATGTACACTTCTTGAAAAATTCAGACACAAAGGTTGATGGAGTTCATGAATAGCTTATCTAAATGAAATTCACCGACCCTCAGTCAACGGTTTCCAGAGAAGATTGAACGAGGCGCCTTAGAATTGGTCATAAAATTAGATTATTCAGCTATTTGAAAAGTGCTTAGATGTCCGCAGGGTGTGTTCTGGAAGATTGTCACATTTCATTGTACCTTCCAAGTCTGTTTATGATATTTCTACTATCTGATTCTATTCTTATCTTGAGTTTGCACTTTATGGCCCGAAATAATGAATATGGAAGACGAAATTAAGGTTAGAAACCCTGTTGTGATAAGATCAAAATGGCCAATAAGTTCTGACAGGTTATGATTTTGACGGAAGGAAGTAATTAATATCGTGATGAAAGTATAAATCATACACCCACATTCTTATTAGAATAAATTACAATGTCACTTTATTTTTTCCAGAGAATGCGCAAATTCAGATGAATTATGCATTTTATGATCTATATTTGATTTTTGTTCACATTTGTCGTTTTTCCTAACTGTGTTGGCGATACAAGATGTACGAGTTCTTGGAAAAAAGAAGAGGAGTCGTGTTTAACACAGGATGACATCAACAATCTTTCAGACAGAACATGTAGTTGCAAAGGAAGTCCCTTTATTTTCTGATTGCTGTTATTGACTCCCTTCAACACAGTTTTTTTATTCGCAATGTTTGCAGAAATAATGCAGAACAACTGTATATTGATATAATACCGTGTATGGATGAGTTAAGAATCTTTGGACGAATTTAGGATCGTATCCCTAGAAAAGAAAGCCATAATTTTGATGTTTCGTTGGTAATTTTGATCAATATTTAATCTATCTTTGATCCTTCATATCTAATTTATAGGTTACTTTGAATGAAGACAAAACAATTCCTACAAAAGAGATTATCACAGAGACGATGAGCTTGCAGCTACGTCTTTTAAGACATAACCAGATTGTCCGATGATTGGAAACCCTCATTAAAGGCCGATGTTGGCAACCACCCGGTCATTTATATTCATACCTAAATGGTGTAGGCTTGGTAGGAGTGGTATACCGTCTTTGAAGATAATGCCGTCTGTAAGCGGCGTATTACACCACAGACATACCGACAGGTAATCTTTTTTCATGCTAATAAGATAAACCGAGTCTCATCTGTTTTAAGCTGTCAATCAAAAATGAGTAGGGGTAAAATGATTAAAAGGGGCCAATTAGATACCAATTAGAATTGTTAACCCTACAGCGGTCAGTGAGGAAATGACAGAAAATGTACCTGTCCCCTTATATAGCTGACATGGGAGAGTAATCATCTCCTGTATGTTGGCAACATCCGTCACATAAGTCGTGCGGATTAGATCAAAAGCGGTGAATTTAATAATACAGGTGGTTTTTGGATAATTCTAACCTGAAATATCTTTCAATATTTTGGAGAAAGAGATGCCAGAGGGTTTTGTATTTTCATCGCATCTACAGCGACAAAGTCATTCACTCATATTATTAAGTAGTTTCTCGGTAAGTCGCCATCAGAAGGTGTAAATAGCGGTGTGTATACATAACAGGCAGGGGACGAAGGAGTGTTACTACACAGGAATTTGGACATTTTAATTCTGAAGTTGAGGTTGTCACGTTTGTCATCAATTTAGGTATTTCGCTGATCTTTTTCGTCAAAAGTTTTTTTTTTCTGTTTTCATTTACATACATGACTATTTATAATACATATAGTCATAGATAGACATACACTTATTTCGCGTAAGCTCCAAAGACTAAGGGCAAAATTTCAGGCCATTGTGTATTCGTTATAATAATGAAGAGGACAAGATATCATAATTATTATGTTTTGCTGAAATGCAGTAATAAACAAAAATCCCTTTTAATGTTGGTCCTGCAGTAATCATGCTTCTATTAACAAGTGGACATGATAAGTAACCCTCGTCAGTATTCCTCAAAGCTTAAAGTATTTTATGGCACAAGTTTAAGACAGAAGTCATCTTATTCGGGCACAGTGATTTTAATTTGCAATTTTTCATAAAATTTGATTTTAAGATTCAATATCTCCTGTCAGAATGTACATTACTTTAGTTCTTTATCCTTAAGACATGTAATTCTAGACATCAAAATCTAATGGATTGACTCTTGACGTGTCAAGAATGGGTTAAAAAAGTAACATGATAGTAATAAAACAAGCTTCAGGAGAGATACTTTTAATCTAATGAGGCGACGTCAATCTGTGATAAGTAAGTTGCCGTCGGCAAATTGGAGAAATAAATTTGTTTTGCCGTCGTAAGACACTTTAAAAGTTCAAGTATTCAAATTTAATAACTGATGATAATATTTTGCAATAATGGATAAAACGGACTCCGTCTCTGAATTTATTGTCACTCCGAAACTTTGGAAACTTGTTCTGTGTTTGCATGGAATCATTTGGCAATTTCTTTTTTCAGAGCCTTGCAGCTGGCGTTTAAAACAAACGTTTCTAATTGATTTCAGCTTTATGTATTATGCCCTCATCATCTTTCAAATGAAAATGGTGAATAGACGTTCCAAGAATTTGGAATGAGACATCCCTGTTGCGTTGTCAGTATTTCATTTTGATGTGTGGTTTAAAGACAGTCGAAAACGTAATAGACTCTAGTCGCATACGATTGGGCCATTTCATGTTTCTTTTTTAGTGTCCTTTTGAAATTGAGAAAGCTATCAGCATGCCAGGGAGAAAAACAAACAAGCATTTCAATTTCATATTATGTGACTATGTGTAATCGGACAGAAACTTATTTATTGGGTTATTTACAGATTTTAGTCAAGAAAAGAGTGATAGAGAATGCAATGTCATGAATTATTGAAGTACTTTTACATTTTTATATTGAAAAGAATTCTCATATTTTTGTAGAAAACACATTTAATTTGCAAAAGAGTTTATAATATCAATTTAGATTTGTTTTATGACTTTGGGTCCAAAACCTACCAGCACGAGGACGCAAAACAGAAAATACTAGTAACAAAGAAATGACCTCATACACATTGCAAAAAATACTACAGAAAAGTATAATTTCAGCTTCAGGAAAGCTTTACAGGGGTTCATTCTATGAATAAGATAATAATATTGATGAGAATTTCTAAAGGGATGTGGACTGTCTACTTCAGTAGATCCACATATAAATTCTCATCAATATAATGTTTTATCATCTAATTATGTTACACGTTTTCAAATTCAACAGCATCATTTAAGATCAGATACATTTGCAGCATTTCGGGTACTTAACCCTCGTCAGTATTCCTCAATCTAAACAATGAAATATGGCGAAAGACTATGAATGTTATGTCCGAAAAAGTACCGAAAGACATATCAGGATGGGTAGGATATGATGCTACAGGACCCAGTTTTCAGAAATTTGGAGAATTTTTCTTGAACAACTATTTTCGAATGCATTGGAAAAAACGATCAACCGAAGCTGATCGAACTTGGCTACATGTGTAGCAATCATAGTTTCTTCAATAATAGAAACAAAGCATCAAAGCAGGCAACATAAATACAACCCAAAGCAATTAGTGTATACAAGGTAAAGGTCAGGTGATCTTTAAAGATAACTAAATGATGTGACCGTTTTACATCAATCAAACACTATTTCCAACAGTTTTACAAAGAAAATTGTAGAATTGAAGGAAGTGTACAATTTGTCACCCGTTAAATAGCGCCATGTAACAGAGGCTAGCTTAATTAAACAGAATAATGTATTGTTAATGTCCTGGTACTTGGGTGAAGATTTATCCATTTCGTCTTCGGGTCAATAGTAATTATTTGGAAGGCCATAGTATTTCAATATATTGTTTTACGTCCATGTTGTGGAGTAACCCTATATACGTATATGTAGATCACCAAGTCAGTGCATGAATGACTCTCGCAATAGTTAATGTATAGAACTGAGAATAGCATTTGTGAAAGAGAAAATTTGTAATGCTGAAATTTAAAAAAAAGGTAGCAAATAAACTGCTTTCTGTAATTTTCTTCTGCACTTGTATTGATAGTGCAAAAGTGATATGTACATATAATTGTCTACAAATCATCCAAATTTCATGTGCTATTACCTCCGTTCTGTCTCGGCTTAATTGAAAACTTAATGATCAGTTGTATGGAAATGGAAAATAAGAGAAATTCATTATAAATAACTCTTAGATGATCTTTTCTTCATTTTTAGATTCAATCTTTTTGTTACAGATGCTGAATGTTCAGTTTTCGAAATGTAGTTTGAAATATTGGAACAATTGATGTCATGTAATCTATGAATATTACTTATAATATCTTTTTCAGTTTTCAACGTAGTTATAATTGCAAGTTAATTGACATAAGATTTTTATTGTTGCGACGGGTGTTCCATGCAAACAGGAGACGCTGACTCTTCCCGGGCTCCTTGTCTCAGTTCGAAATATTATCTATTCCGTGGTTCTCGACTGTTACGATGGAAATTCTGCTTATTTTGCCTTACCTTCTCGACTTTGTGACTGAATAATTGCTGGGTACTTCTTCGATGTTTATTGCTTTAATTTTTGTTGTTGTTGTTTCTTTTTTATTTCTTTTAGTTTTCCTATTCGACATAAGTTAATGTTCCCAAAAATAAACATTTTCTGAAACATCACATATTCTATGATGATAATCTTCGTTTCTTATAAAGAGAGGTTGTTCCATTATAAATGTTACAAAGAAATGTCTGTTCGAATTTTCTTTGGCTTCAGTTTAATTTCCCCTTTTCTATTGAATTCAATGTTCCTATTGCAATTTCTCCGTTCTTTAATCTTAATGCATTGAAAAGTAACACGCAATTACGTAATGAAGAGACACAAGGGCGCATCTTTTGATAACATTTCCATTTTAGCTGAAAGGAGTGTGTGTAAAGAAGATTGTCACATAAAAATGACTTTCAATGTATAACGAAAGGATTCAATTTGGCAATAAATGAGCGAACCCTTTTACCTGGTTTACAAAATAAAGATCAGAAAGAAAGGGCGTAAGATATCCTTTTGGCGAGACAACTTAGCTCTGTTAGAGAAACAGATACTAAAATAGATTCTGCTTTTGAAAGCGTGTCATTTTCAAACAGGGGATGGCATTTTTGAAGAATATTGTCTGGGAATTTACTTGTCACCCTAAGATTAAGCGAGGAAATACTTAACCAAGGATATATTTCGAGCGACTGACATATTTTTAACGATGAAATAGAAATATAAAACAATATAACATCTCGTTGTCAACCATTAAAAAAGATATTTTAGGCTAGATCCATCTATAATAATACGGAAGTGTTTTAACTCTTAATCTTCTTGAAGAAATTGCAAACCAATTTTAATGCACCAGACACTTGAACAAAATAACATTGGAGGGATGTTGCTCAGATGTTAACCTCCTTTAATTTCGAAGATAGTTTTGGATGACATTTCTTGAAATTTCTAAAACGTGGGTTCTGTAGCATCATATCCCAGCAGTCCTGCTACGTATTTCGGTACATTTTTTGATATTATAAGTTTTACACCCTTTGGCCATATTACATTTTTAAGATTAAGGATCACTGACGAGGGTTAAGTGCCCGAAACGTGCATGTCTGGTCCATGTTGCAAATTTATCTGTTCTCAAATCATGCTATTGAATTTGAAGACGTTTAACATGACAAGTTTCCGGAAAAGCAAATAAAATATATGATGTCAAATTGCCAAAACAAAGCTTCTTTCATGCAACAGATCTGAAAAGAAGTTATTAATATACTTCAAACATCGAATCAACATTTCACAACTCCACACTGCAAAAGGAAATTAGTTTTATGATAATAATACGGAAGTGTTCCAAGACTTTACCGTCCTAAAGAAAATTTCAAACAAATTGTAATATACCAGAACCGTTCGGATAGAAAATCCTCATCAGTAATGCCTCCAGCCAAAGTGGTTTTTCGCCACATCCAAAATTCATAAACACCGAATGAAAAACACATTTACTGGTTTTTACTATTTCTGTACTGGTAGATTGGCGGGTCTTGCTATCAAACAGGATATTCTTAGTCTCCCTCGGCACCTGATCTCACAACCATTGCCCTTACGAAAAGAAAAAATTGCAGCAAGCTTGCTGCAAGATTGCAGCAACCTTGCTGCAACCATAAAAGCGTGCAGAAAGACGTGTGCAGGTATATGCCGCTACCTGCACACAGATTGCACACAAAATCTGAATACAAATTAGGTTGCAGGTAGCCGCACATAACTGCTGCTAGCCGCACATGGTTGCCGCTAGCTGCATCATTTCATTTCAAGCAAAAAAGGAGCATCGGGTAAAGTTTTCTGTGCAGCTAGCTGCAACTATAGAACAGAAAAAAGAGTGCGTGCCAGAAGCTGCATATTCATGTATAAGTCACATGCACAAGTCACAGCCAATAGAATTTCAGGCCGCTGACATTCAAAGCTCTGGCTTTGAAACAGTCAAGTGGGAAGAGATGTGCCACATTCATGTAATGAAGTTACACTGATACTGAACAAAGTGTGGATACTTCAAATGATGGTTTGGGAACTAAATAACTGAAAAGTGAAAATGGAATACATATCTTTTAGATGATGATCGAATTTAATGGCTGTTCAAAATGTGTTAAAATGAGAAATGATTAAGCTGGATTTATTATCAATCATTATGCATGTGATTGAAAAAGAAGGTAAGCATTAAGATTATTGTAAGAAAATGCCACTAATTTGCTTGAACTTTAAGAAACTTTACACTGTAATACCGTACATGCGACCTTCTGGACATTGATATTTGCATGTACGTTAATAAAATTGTGTTCAGTATGCAACAATTGTATGCAGTTTGGGATATTCTCTTTCACATTGTAGTAGTCAGCATAGTAACTTCTGTTTCAAGTGGTCGAACCATTATTCCTACTCCATTTATACAAGTGTTTAGAAACATGTATGTGTAAATCAAACGTATGTGGGGTAGTTGCTGCTAGCGGCACTATATGTGCAGGAGATGTGCAAGAAGGGTTGCAGCTAGCAGCACATATATGTGCAGAATGTATGCTGGAACATATGCAGCTAGCGGCAACTATGTGCAGGAAGTGTGCCGAAACAGATGCCGCTAGCCGCACATACGTGCCAGAGGAGTGCAGGAAAATGTGTGCAGCAAGACCTCATTTGCATGCCAAATCTCACCATAGTTGCAGCAAGCTTGCGGCAACTAGTGCTGCAAAATTGCAGCAACTATGTGCAGGAAGGCCAAATTTTTCATAAGGGTGGGGATATATTTCTGCTTCTTTGCATAGTAATCTAATTGCTTTGTTTGGTTTTGTAGTTTTCATGATTATGTATGCCAGTTTATTTATGATTTTTGGATACTTATTTTGGGTTTTGGGTTAGACTTTCATTCGCTGATTCCGGATTAAGTTAAAAGTTGTATGGTTTGATTTTCCCTACTGTCCGCGCAGCTCACTTCAGAAATCGGAAAATTTAATTTTTCTCTTCTTTATCGGCAATTGTTGCGATTAAAATTTATATGGGAGGATAGATCTCGAACTCTCATAACTAACGGTGTATGATATATGTCTGTACGACCAATATTGTGCTCACAGTGAAAGAAAATAATTTTAGATAGGGAGATTTCAATGTTAATTTTAGCATGACGTCGTCAACGTTCTCCATAGACTCAGTGTTAAACATCGACGACTTCGCGCTAAAATTAACATTTAAAACTCCCTATCTAAAATTATTTTCTTTCACTGTGAGCGCAATATTGGTCGTATAGACATATATCATACACCGTTAGTTATGAAAAGAAGGGAGGAGATCTCCAACAAGACCCCGTTGTAGCATCAACAGTAAAACACCAAAACACCCGATGCAAAAACACAAAAGACGAGTACAGCACGAGGCGGAAAAGAGACACACGACATTTAAACATCGAACACAAAAGACTACACATAAACCGACGAGACCAATTGGTAACCGGTGCCGACTTTGGACGGCCATCTGTCACGCAAGTAGCAAATGGTGTGGTTATCCTGGATTACGTGCGCACAACCCTCTCACTTCTCCAATTACCCAGAGGTCTCGAAGAACGTACAATTGTGGTGTAAAACAACCTCCTCACTGTAAGATGACATCACACAAACAAGACCGCGAAACGCAGAGGCCCCATAGACACAGATGAATATGTAAATGGATATAATAAGAGGGCATGCGTAATACAGTCCGTGCTCTGCCGGCTGTAGCGAGCTCATGTATGTAATCACCCGAGGAGTCCGACTGACATTCAGAGAGGACAGGTGGTCGGGGCCCTGTCTTCTCTAAAGAGGTTTGGACAGGGCCCGTCATGGAGTCCCGTCGTCACAGTCAGTCAGAGTGCAAGTCTCAAGGATGCGCTTGTACAAGACTGTAGATTGGTCAAGTACCAAGCCTAGTGTCCGTCTGGTGACATTAGGATCATATCCACGGTATAAAAGGCGTTTGATGATTCTGACGCATTTTCGATGGTTATGCTGCCTACCTTTGATCCTTTTTATTTTGTTTATCATATCACCATAAAAGACAGGTTGTGTAATACCCATAGTAATGTACTCTGTTGCATGTATAGATCCGAATTTTAAAAGAAGTTGACTGTAATTTTTGTAAAATTTCCAGAGAGTCTTAACTAGTTTATGAAAGCGGAAACCTTGACCTAAAAGTTTTTTGGTAATTTGTAAATTTCTACTGTGAAAATCCAAAATATCAGTACATGCTCTAGCGTACCGAATGAGCTGTGATATGTAAATGCCGTATGACGGTAATTCGAGATCTATCCCCCTATATAAATTTTAATCGCAAAAATTTCCTACAAAGTAGAGAAAACTTCAAATTTCCGATTTCTGAAGTGAGCTGCGCGGACAGTAAATTTTGTTTCAGTGTGTATTCAGTGACTCTTTGAATGCACGTAAATGCTTTGGTTCGTCATTTATGTTGATAATTAGCACCAAAATGACATTTTCTTCCTTTTCTTCACAAAGAATGTATTTTTGTTTGTCAAGATAATCAAATTGACCCTTCCGAACGCGGGAAAAATTTGAGAAATTCAATGACGTCACAATGCAATTTCGATGTTTGACCGAGGTTCGAAGCTTGTTTGTCCGAGGTAAACACATGGTAAAAGCATTGTGACGTCACGAAATTTTGCATTTTTTCCCGCAATCGGAAGGGTCAATTCCATCCATAGAAATTTAAAGAATCATAAAATGGTTGATTATTTTCATTTGATTTTTGAATTCCAACTTTGGCTTTGTGTCTAAGAAAGATGGAAATGATAAGAAATAATGATAAATAATAGAGCAAAATGAGAAAGTTATCATAGCTTCCTATCTCTACAAAAGTTGATTTCGTTAATGAATTCAAATTTTTAAAATCTTTTTGCAAATGTCAATGTCGTGATTCACGCGTACTACATTTGACTATGTACTTTTCATCAATCAAAAGGTCAAAATCATCAAAATATTGCTCTTTTTAATTGCACGGTGCACTCTAGATTATTTGATGCAAAAAAAAGATAACGACTTGATGCCTGATTCAATGTATAATTTTGCCAAGATATGATGCAAACAGAGTTTAATGTCCCAATCAACCGACACTAAATGGTGTGACAGACTATGATTTCTTTCCTTTCACTTTTAAATGAAAAGACAAAAAAATCGTTGATATCTTTCATTTTCCGTTGGCAGAATAAAAGTGCATGTCCTGATGTAAATTATAGCGTTACTTTTCAATTTTATCATGTTTTTAGATATTTCTGAAATTTGTCCTTTCATCCAAAAATAACATCGAACATTTAGGAAGGTAAACATCCTAGCACAATCCCTCTATTTTTATTTTGGTCATTAATTTTATTTAACTATTTTAAAGCCATGCACTCTCTGCAAACTCAATCCACTAATTTAGATCAAAAACTGAAACTAGCACTGATGACGATTTTTCAACTAATACGCGTGTCTTGTGCATCAAAATTGGTCTGAAATTTTCTTCAAGAAGATAAAGAGTATGAACATTTTCATATTATTTTCAACATTTTTAAATGTATATTGCTGTAACCAGTTGTTTTATGGATTCGAATCAAAATCGGATACATTGAAAAATGGAAAATGACAATTCCTTCATTTTTCACACACCTTTAGACGTCGGACAGTCACATTTCCATCTTAAGACTTTTTTTTTAAAAAGTAGGACTTCTGATATGTCGTTCCTACAGTTTCAATGTACATAACGACACAAAATTGTTTCTTTTTAAAATTAGTTTGGTTTCAAATCATAGGATGACTTGATACGTCAATTCCCAATTTGAGTCGAATCTTTCCTTTTTTCTTTATTATTATTTTTCTTACTTTTACAGAACTTGGTATTTCTTGTTCTAAGTACTGATAATACAAAACATTTCAATTTTCAATTTAAAGAATGACAGGGTTGTTTTGTAATATATTAGCCAAATCTTTCTTGTATAGGGAGATGCAGCTTTCGAGTCATACTCTCCTTAGTAGCCGGACCATTAGTCCTGAATACACAATGCCCTTTTATTGCAGCTGTCATTAAAGCAATTGACCTTTCCGAACGCGGGAAAAATTTGAGAAATTCCATGACGTCACAATACAGTTTCGATGTTTGACCGAGGGTCGAAGATTGTTTGTCCGAGGTAAAAGCATTGTGACGTCACGAAAGTTTGCATTTTTCCCGCAATCGGAAGGGTCAATCGTACTAATTCAGTTAAAATATTAAAAAGTATACCTTCAATACACAACCAGGATAGATATTGGAATAAATAACATTAACTCAAAATCAAATTAAAATAAAACACAACAAAAAAACAAAACAAAACAAAACAAAAGCAAATAACCTTACCCCCCAAACCCCCAAAGCATAAAAGGTCTATAAAACATTTCATATGCATTCAACATATTCAATGCACTTCTTTGATGAAAATGATGCCCTCAATGCACTTCTATGAAATTTCCAATTATCATTTTAGGTTGTAATAACTACTTCCCGAACTCGTTTTGGATAACTAGCGCCTGTATTGTTATCGTACCAACACAATTTCTTAGAAAGTGCAATTTTCGAAATAGAATTAAATTCTACGACTTTTTAGATGATAATAGACGGAAAATGAAGTGAATGATGTAATTTGAGATTTCCTGACCCCAAATCTAAGGAAGCATTTAGGACAGGAAATGCAGCTTTTGTCACGTACGGTTCCCATTTTTATTTTGCAGTTTTAACAATTTGAGGCTTCTTTTGCTTTTTTCAGAGTAACAAATGATTATTTGTTGAATTAAACCGAGCTCAATTTACTCCCAAACATTTCTGCTTGCACAGCTCTTTGTCTAAACTTTTTTTTTCACTTGTTTGTCTATTAGTACAATTTCGCTCGTTTCTATTTTGAGTAAAACATTTCTAACTTGAACGAAGTCCATCCGAGAAATTCTCTCTGGCTTCATTAGGGAAACGTTGATACCGCGGTATTAGACTTACATGTACGACTACCAACATTATATGAAATAAAAGCAGCACTTGTTTATTTAACTTTTTTATACCCACAAAACTAGGACGGTTTACACTGGATTTACTAGTATGTATCATGTCTATTTATCACATCTTTGTCCCCTCAAAACTATGTAAGGTGCGCTTCTCAGAAAGAGATTGTAAGCATCACCTGCTTGCTTATAAAAAGGGTGTGTTAAATAGACATAGTCGAATAAGGAATTTCGAATTACGAACTAGGAAGTTGAGAAAGCATGGGTATGAAGTTTTCCGTTTGGTACATGAAGCATTGATGCAGTTTTCTGTCCAATTTTTCGGGTGATACCTGCATCAACAGAAAAAAATATAAGATTCATTTCTTAAAACAACTTACTACTAGTAGGAAGAAACTACTCAGACTCTTCACTATCGATATCTTTCTTACAAGAGTTTGACTGTAAGTGTTTTGAATATCTTTCCCTGAAATGGTCGCCATAGCACTCTCTATATAGACAAAGCCTCAGACAGTGCATGTATTTTAGATATTGTTTTCAATTTCGTGTGTGAATATCGACGGCGGGTGCGGCTAGCCGAACAGGGGATGCTTACTCTTCCCGGGTCCCACCTCTAGCTTTCTTGGGGTCCGTCGATTCTCAATTAGGTGCTCTATTGTGAGTGCTGTTGAGATTATCGCCAGGATCGTCTTTAACTCATAATCGCAACTGCTGTATTTGCAGCAGAAACGTTCTCAATATCTCTTACCAAATTCGTACCGATGAAGATTTGACGTAAAGTCTTATTGTCCCTTTGGTGTCTCTTGTGCTTTTTTACTCTGTGTTTTCGCATTACGATTTTTTGCTTTGTGTGCTGCAACCGAGTCCTGTTCCAGATACCCTCTTTACTTTTTAGCTCAATCAGTCATTCAATGTGGTCATCAATGAATCCGATTAATTCCTTTACCTTCCATGACCAAAATAGGTCAAACTAAGCGTACCAGACATATATCTTTTGGATATTCAATCCCTAATGCGTACTTTAACAAATATAAACAAAGGATTGTTGATAGTCGTGTCAACCAGTGAACTGTTCTTACATGTGCATCTGCTAGAGTTGAAATACCATATTATCATTAGAAGTAAAACAAAGAAAACAATAGGAAGGATAGACCAATTAAGTATGTCGTTATTAATGCTCTGAAAATATTTGAAGAATGCTGGTCTTTGTTACGTGTAATTCGGTCACACTTATGTTTTCATTTATATGATCCACAGTCAATGAAATAGAGCTAGTCCGTATCGTGTTTATTTTTTTTTTCACTCTGAACTTCCTTCTCCATCTTATGTTTTAGCTTATTATGAGAACATTAAGCTCTTGTTTCCTCCATTAACTAAACAAAACGGCCAAATGATAAGCCGAACATGACGATGCTAGCCATGAGATTTGATTTATCCAGTCTATATACCCATTACTCATGATGAATGGTACCACGATGGTTTCTCTAGCACATAAATATGAGTAAATCATATCTTACTTATCGGCTAAAATGACTTCGCAATAATATGCTATCGAAAAAGGAAGTGCTTTTCTACAGTATTGTTATTCTTGTTTACAAGCGACCTAAAAGCAACGCAAGATAAAGACAATTCGCATCGAAAGAAAAAAGAATTATTCCATCATTTTGAAGGCAAGCGTTGTGTAACTTTATTTGCCTTTGTGGTACCTTTTTGAAATGATCTTTTACTAGAAGAAGAGCTTACAATATCTCTAGAAAGAAATAACAGTTGAACTATTATTATGCTAATCACATACCCGAAACATGCAAGTCTGGTCCATGCTGCAAATTAATCTGTTCTTAAATGATGCAATTGAATTTGAAGACATTTAACAATTGTACCACTTGGTGAGTGCAACTGCTGGTGGACCAGGAGTCCCCGAGGAAACATGTAGCCAAGTTCGATCAACTTCGGTTGATCGTCTCTTCAACGCATTCGAAAATTTCTGAAATATTCTTTATTTAATTTCTGAAACGTGGGTCCTGTAGCATCATATCCCACCCATCCTGCTACGTCTTTCGGCACATTTTTGGACATAATAATTTTCACACTCTTTGGCCATATTATATTGTTTAAATTGAGGATCACTGACGAGGGTTTAGTACCCGTAACATGCATGTCTGCATATCTGTTCTTAAATGATGCTATTAAATTTGAAAACGTTTAACATTGTTAAATGCATCTACTGTCCTGTTCACTAATTCCAGAGCACCCTGTTTTCCCGGTTTTCTCTAAAATATGATAATGTCATCTTCCAAAAAGATATCAATTTTATAGTACTCCTTTAGTCGTAACAGAAAATACCATTGTTTTGACTGTACGTCAGTTAAGTTAGAAATAGGACGGAAAATAAAAAGTCTACGGGGATTTTCTATAGTAAAATCGCTGAAAACGTGTGACGTCCGAGGCTTTGACGTCACTGTTTACTATTGTTGACACGGAGAACAATATGGCGGCGGCTTGAAATTAACATGGGAATTTCCCGTAGACATTTTATTTTTCATATTGCGGTTTGAAGGCAGCTGATAGGGTAAGTTGAAGTTAATTTCCAGTTACGACTAAAGGAAGTCAATTCTCGGAAACAATGATTAATAGGAAAATTTTTCAGATGACAGAATAAATCGCCAAAACAGGGTGCTCTGGAATAAGTGAACAGGACAGTAATCGGGAAGTTCCGAAACGAGTGAATTAAAGTCAAACATAAAACCCAAAATCAGATTCCAAAATTCAAAATCAAAGCTTCAGAAATTCTTTCAAAACTTTCTCACGAGAAAAGAAAAAAAAAAAGGAAAACGGACGAAGACAATATTAAAGCTTCATAGAAACACGAAGGACAACTTTATCTAATCTGAAAACTATCTTTAGAATTAAACATGAGGAACTTTCTAGCTGAACTTTAAGGATTAACTAATATCCATGTTTAAGAAGGAATTTTTTTTGCTTTTTTTTTTTGAGAAAGTTATGTAACTGATAATATATGAAAAAAAGAAGACAAATATACCAAGAACAATCTTAGATATTAAGTATGAGCATCTCAAATAAAAAAAAGTATCAAAATGTTCCAATAAACAGAATATTATTTTCTAATGAAAAATAATAATATGGAAGTGTTCCAACAATTCATTTTTAAACCAATTTTAATGCACCAGACAAGTGTTTCAGATAGTAAATCCTCATCAGTGGTTTGCAGGCACAGCCAAATGTATTTTAGTAGCGCCCTCTAGTTTTGTGTTTTGAATTTCAATTTGTGCATTTTGCCCGAATGATCCAAAAAAAATCTGATTCCTTCGTTGACATGATAAGAAATAGGTTTAAGAAAGAATATGTGCATGACCGTAAATGGAGAATATCGCTGTGACAGTCTACTTCCAAAAACGTTACGCACTTTTGTAATGTAAACCTATGTTTCTTGTCCCCCTCTCCTGTTAATCAATTATGTCTTTTTTTTTCTTGATGTACTAAATGCATTTTTGGAAGGAAGACAATTTTTTATTTTACTTTATATGCAAGCTTAGAGTTGTGCTAAAACAAGCTTTTGTTTGTGATCGTTACAAACTGGTATTTCTGGTAAGTATTTGTTTCATATCCAAGCAACGACACAAAAATAGCGTCTTTTAAAAGCTTCTGACTGGATTCTTTGATGAATAACTTATATTTGAATGTAATCCTGGTTTACTCGCTTTCTCTAATAAAAGTTTTATAATGACAATTCTGTAATCTTACTTTGTTACATTAACTCGTCCTGTTTGTTTGCCCTATTCGAAAGCACGGTATTTTTGTCTTATGTATTCATCTTTCTTTTGTCCAATTCTCCAAGTTACTATATATGGAAAGGGATTATGGTAAGAAATAGAATTACATTTTCTCATTACATTATCCCCTAGCTGATTCTGTCTGAGATGGCTCAGGATTTATCCTGTATGGAAAAGAGATGAATGTCATCCAAGGCCGCTATCTATTATAATGAGTTATTTCAACCCTCATTTGAAAAATGCATTTCTCTGAAAACAATTTGTAACACGCTAATGAGATTAAATAAATAAATTAACCTACAACTATTTTTTTCGACCAATTTTTTACCGCCTTGCTACTCTGTTACAGAAAAATATTTAGTTTACAAATCTTACTCCTTGTTGCAGATATATTCTTAAATTAGCTTCGAATACTAAATTAATCTTAATTTGATTAATCTGTTTTGTATGGCCATTTAGTCTTACAGTTTACCCTTTATTGTCGACAGACAGTTTCATATACATGTAATAAGGAAATAATAAAGATCAAATGCATTTATAAGGCGCACAAAATATCTTAAATACCTAATATAGAAAGAGAAACTTATAAAATATCTGGAGCTCCGGAAGAGTTAAGCAAACGTTAACCGGATAACCTCTCATTTAGATAGAAAATAGACGTCCTGATGCCTTTCGGTTGCATGATTGATCTCTTCGCTCATTGTGTTCTATGTTGCCGATATAAGAGTTGTGGGAAGTCTGTCTTGGATTGTGATCGTATTTTGCTGCGTGTGCTCCTTTGGATGTGTGAGCGTGTCTTGATTTATGGTCTTCCTATTCCTTGAATGGTGCATTAGAGCTCATGTATGTCTTTGTGTGTAAATGTACATGGCTGCGATAACTTTGTGCTTGTCTTTGTGGGTACGTCTCTGATTGCTGTATTGTGGTATGTTCAGATATATCGTTTGATGTTCTTGCTTTGAAAATTTTACTTTACTTTTTTTTAGTTTGTTGGTGTACATGTACTTGTTTTAGTATTTGCGTGTCTGGGTATTTATTTATACCTTAAAGTGTTTGCTTCCGTATTTTTGTTTTTGCATGTCTCTATTGATCTATGCGTATGTCTTATTGTTTGTCTATTTCGCGTGTTTTGTAATCTGTGTAATTGTACATATTTCATATATTTGTCAAGTAATTAACCTTAAAATTTAGTTTTTTTCTACATCTTCTTTATCCTTTGTGGTCAGTCATCAGTGACTAATTAAGCTCGCTTTGTGGCCACAGAGATGCCAAAACTATTTTTTTGCTCTAGGTAGTGCTCTTGTTGGCTTCCATAAAACACATCTAATGAGTAATTATTATGTTCTCTCATTGTGGAATACGTTTAGATTTCTAGGACGCTTTTGCTGAAATAAATAACACTCCGACTTGGAGTGACGTAAAAGGTGAAAGTAGGGTCATAAATTCAATTTTGGCATCAGAACTTGTGTCAATATTTTCTCTATGGCAAATGTGTAGACCTATAGAAATTCAAATGTTATTTGCATTGTGTTCAATATGTAAAGTGGTTTTTTTTCTTCAAACTGCAAAAATAATTACACGACTGAAATGAATGAGATTTTCCGTTCTTTTTTGTAGATGAGTCATATTGTACAATTTAATCATATCCAAGCCATTTTTCTATGTTTTTCGGTATATTTAGGACATAATTTTTTACAGATTTTGGTCATATTACATTGTTGAGATTGAGGATCACTGACGAGGTTTTATTACCTGAAACGTGCATGTCTGGTCGATGCTGTAAATTTATCTGCTCTGAAATGATGCTAATGAATTTGAAGACGTTAAACATTAATAATCTAGCTTTAAAAAGTTATACCGTAGTAAATTTACAAAAGTCACTATAAGTGTGTCATATATTTTTTGCCGTTAATTTATGATATAACTCAAATTTTGACGTGTTCAGCTATAGAAGGCGGCAACGTCGAACACCGGACCACTTCAACCGTTAATCTGTCAGGAACAGGTCCAAAGCGCCCACTTTGCATGAATTCATTTAAGAATAACATGTACCGTAAGTCCTTTTGGGCCTCTTATTTCTTCATTTTCATGAAAAATCCTCACTGCTGCACATTCAAAATTCCATGCTCAAAACAATTGGTGATAATTATGGCTAGAAATTTATCACACCGACTGATGTTTTACAAGTAAATTAAGCCACAAATGGAATAGTATGAATAGCTGCGTGGGAAGAAAGAGATACATATTGGATTGTACGTGGTCTTTATACTAGAGTGATATCATCTATAAAGATTGATGTTGAGCTATCTACATAACAAATGCATTTTGTTATGGAGATAAAGTATCCTTTACAGTGATGTAGAAGTCACGATTGTAACCATTTATGAGAATATTGAACCACAACAATTATATCGAAATATGTGGGGTTTTTTTTTTTTTTTTGCATTTCCATTTCAGAATACTTGTATTGCACTTTTGTAAATCTATAAAACTGGTAGTTATGGATTTTGATAGTACGTTTGCTTTTGAATGAGACTCATGTCAATTCATCAGTAGTATATGTACTGTCCTGTTCACTAAATCCAGAGCACCCTGTTTTCCCTAAAATATGATACTGTCATCTTCCAAAAAGATATCAATTTTATAGTTCTCCTTTAGTCGTAACAGAAATTACCATTGTTTAGACTGTACGTCAATTAAGTTAGAAATAGGACGGAAAATTAAAAGTCTACGGGAATTTTCTATAGTAAAATCGCTGAAAATGCGTGACGTCGGGAGCTTTGACGTCACTGTTTACTATTGTTGACACAACATGGCGGCGGCTTGAAATAAACAATTTCCCGTAGGCATTTAATTTTTCATATTGCAGTTTAAAGGCAGCTGATAGGGTAAGTTGAAGTTAATTTCCAGTTACGACTAAAGGTGGTCGATTCTCGGAAACTATTCTTTTTTTGGAAAATTCGTCATATGACAGAATAAATCGTCAAAACAGGGTGCTCTGGATTAAGTGAACAGGACCGTAGGTCGAATGGCCCCGTTTGTGTTATCGCATTTTCTAGAGAAAGCTTTTTAGCTCACCTGAGCAAAGCTCAAGTGAGCTATTGTCATAGCGTGCCGTCCGGCGTCCGTCGTCCGTCGTAAACTTTTCACATTTTCGACTTCTTCTCCAGAACGGCTGAAGGGATTTTGATGAAACTTGGTGGGTATAAAGAACTAATGGTCTCCTACAAGTGTTGTTGTTTTTCGTCCGGATCCGTCAACAGGTGGCGCCACCACAGCCAAAAGTAGGTCACGGGGGGTACCCTTCTTTGACAAACTTCTTTAGAACCGAAGCATGTATCGACAAACCGAAAGCATCAGGATGATCTAGAGAGATGTCTTAAGAAGTGTTGTTATTGTTGGTTCCATTTTTGACGCGTTTTTACGTCTTTTTGGACTTAGTCAGAAATGCACATATTTGCACTTTTTCTTTAAATAACTCAATAAGTGTATGATTTCACACACTCATTTACTGCATATTTATCATATTTAACTTACTTAATGCTTTGATATGTATTTTATGCTTGAATTTTATTTATTTTTTTTTTTGATTTTTTATGATTTTTTTTTCTTATGTAAAAAGGAGGGGGGGGATGATTTTCATACATTTTCTGCTTCTTTTCTATAACCACTCTTCAGATTGTCATGACAATTTGTAGGTATGAGGTACTCATGCATGGTACCCTACAAGTGAAAGAATTTGGTCAAGATATCCACTTTTGCATTTTTAAGGAATACTTTTTAAGATTGTAAATAGGTATAATGTATGTTTTCCATGCCCAATGGACCCATGGGGAGTGGCTTCAAACCCCGGCGGGACCCCAACAATTTTTAGGTCACCTGAGCATTGCTTTGATATGTATTTTATACTAAAATTTTAATTTTTCGATTTTTTTTATGAATTTTTTTTCTTATGTGAAAAGGAAAGGGGGGGGAGTGATTTTCATACATATTCAACTTCTTCTCCAGAACTGCTGAACAGATTTTTATGAGTATTTTTTCAATCATGAATAGATATGTTTACTGTGCACATGGACCTAAGGCTTGTGGGTTCAAGTTCTGGTACTTCTTTTATCTATATCAGGAATTTTAACCCTGGTAACTTTAGTTTCGTATAAGAGGGGGAGAACTCATATAGTTGGTACATGTAACAGCAGAACTCATGTATGCAAGAGTTGTCTTTCTTTAATATTGATATATGTTTTTGAGATTTAAATTCTTGGATTATCGATTCATTTGAATGTTATATATTTTAAATTATTAAATAAGTATGCAAAAGGAAACTATAAATTCAAAAAAGATGAATAAGTATTTTCAAATTTATCTTGTGAAGACTTAGATATATAACTTTGAAATTAAAATATTGAGAGCAGCTCAAAATATTAATGTAAAAAGAGAACCCTACATTTACATCAATGTTAACAACAACGTAGTGAAAGGAGGGGGCTGTAATTTATTAGCAGGATTTTGCTATAGCTTCTGTATAACTGTCTCTCTCGGGTTACTTAGATTACTCAAGAAGAAGGGGGGAGATGATTTTCATACATATTCAACTTCTTCTCCAGAACCGCTGAACAGATTTTCATGAAACTTGGTAGGAATGAAGTAATCATGGTCCCCTACAAGTATAGTTGTTTTTTGTCCGGATCTGTCAACAGGTGGCACCACCACAGGCAATTAAAAACAGGAACCTGATCAAATACTCTTTTCTTTTCTTATTGGCTTCATGTATGTAAATGAACTAATAAGAGTAAAAATTAGTATTACTTCATTTACTCCATACGTTTTCTTCACAAAATATTTCTTAAGGCTTTCGAATTAATGACAACCTATCTGATGCATCTTTAGGTTGTCCATCCTTTCCCCGAAGAAGTCAAATGGTAGGATGCTTTCATTATTTCTAGTAGTCTGCTTAAATTAGTACAATGTAGTTTCCTCTGCTAATCTTTCTCCTCCTTTATTTCATATCTTATTTTGTGCATGCATTTCAAATGTCATATTCCTAATTGTTGTTTTGTTCAGTTTTGTGTGCTTTGTTTAATTTTACATGTATACATATTTGTCGGTCAAAACCTCTTAGGAGCTTGTGTTAACCTGTTTTCATATATGCCAATTTTAAATAAACATTGTCTTGTCTTAACATGCTATATGTTCTCAGGTGAGCGTTGTGGCCCCTGGGCCTCTTGTTTAATGTACAATATGCCTTGAGTGTGTATTCAAACGTCCTTACTTTTATTCTAGAGCTTTAAAAGTTCGTTGCATTCTTAAGAGAGTTGCACATCTGACGGTGACGACGGGTCTCTATGACGGGCCCTGTTCAAACCTTTTCGGAGAAAACAGGGTCCTGACCACTTGTACATTCTGAAAGTTGGTCAGACTTCTCGGTTATTAAATGCATTAGCTCGCACCAGCCAAAAAAGCACGGACGGGTTTTTCTTACGTCCTTATGTTTTCGATATCCATTTCCATATTCATCTGTTTGTTACATGGGTCTCTGTGTTACCTGTCTTTTCCATGTCATCGTCGTACCTTACGGAGGCTATTATGCACAACAATTGTGTGTTCTACGAGACCGTTAGGTAAGTAAGTAGAATAAGTAGAATAATACGGAAGTGTTCCAACTCTATACCTTCTTGAAGAAAATTTCAAAGCAATTTTCATGCACCAGACACGTGCTTCGAATATTAAATTCTCATCAGTGATGCTTCCAGCCAAAGTGCTTTTCATAAGCCGTCCAAATTCATTTCACGAACGCCCTCTGGTTTTATGTTTAGAATTTAAATTTCTGGTTTTATGTTTAGAATTTTTTAATCAGAAGTATTGTGTGTAAGAAGTCCTGACAACCAAACCACTGCTACGAACGTGGCAGATGACCAACATAAGTCGGGACCGGTTGCCCATTGGTCTAGTCGGTTTATGGTTTGCATTTTGATGACGTCGTTGGTATTTGGTCTTCCTTGTCCCTTTGGTGTCTCTTGCTGTTCTTGTCCACATTTTGGGGGGGGGGGGGTGTAACGGCGTTAACCTGTTGGATCTGCAGCCGACTCCTGTTGGAGATGCCCTCCTTTTTTGTTGAAATTCACTTCCATTGTTTTGAAATACAAAAAGGACGGAAGCGGTTGTTAAGGAAATCAAATTCAGATTTATTTATTAGTTTAACAGGTTTGTCATACTTTTACATTCTTCTCACCCAAAGTAGGTGTGTTAATATATAGAAGGTAGCCAAGGGCCTTCTTTGGATAGAAAGTAAAAAAGAAAAGCAAAAAAACAGATTTTTTCATATCTAGAAATCCTTCATAACCCCTTGAAAACGTTTTAAACAGGGTTTTGACAGTTCAAATTTTCCTGAAAACATCACGTGACCATCATACTGCAATGCAATTGGTTAAAAACAGTTCGGTGGTTATCGTCAACTTTTTGTACTAAATTTTGAAGTGTTGATGCTTGATCTTGATCTAGAATGAGAAGAAATTGCATTGCATCACATTTTGATTGCTTAGACCAGATACATGCAATAAGAGGATACAAGAATTACTTCATTATCCTTGTCTAGAAAACCTTTACATAATTCAAATCGACGACGTCTATTTACTCTTTTAGTGTATGGAAATGTCAAGGATAAGATATCAATTGAGACCAATCCAGACATACACGATAAAGATTGGATTATTGAGACATAATGAGCGACGTTTCGCTAATCGTTTAGACAAATGAACAAATGAATTGAAGATGTAATACAGAAAAGGGTACGTGTGCATTTAGATCTTTTTTCTATGGATCCAGTCTAGCTACAGGGGATGATCATTTTTTAAAAATGATACGGATGTATCGGATAAATAAGCATTGACAATCACATAGAGGGATATGTTGTTGGTTGATTTGATCTGATGTTTCCTCATCATCCCATCCCTCATCATTCATAATAATTCTACACGAGAAGAAAATAAATTAGAAATGCTGAACGCAGCAACTAAATGTTTTCTTGACCTCACTGTATTGGTTTCAGCCCACTTGTTATACTTATCTCCGTCCTTTGATGATTTGATCCGGAAATGTGCTTCTTCGAGTGAAATTGATTCAAGGAGAAGAGAATACAGCAAATTGTCTCTATTAGTTATACCGGAAATAGTGGAGGTATCGATAACATTCGATGATTGAATCGAAGATGCTTTCCGAATATTTTTGGTGTATATCCTATTTTCGTACTCTTTTCTACTTTATTATCCTTTTTTATTGATGTAAATTTAGCTCACCTAAGTCATGTATTGTATAGTCCGTATTATTGTCTAGTTCACTGTCCACTTTCCCGTCAAACTGGTGTCACCGTTCTCTCCATGAAACTCGAAAAAGAATTCTTCTGTAATTACTGGATACCTTCCACCAAATTTGTGTATCTTTACATGTTATGCATTTTAAATGAAAACATGAAGCATTTAAAAATATGAAACATTTAAAATGATATTGAAAATACAAATGTATGTTACAGTGAATATTTTTCAACTAGAGTCTTACATTTAACAATTCTATAACTATTCATTTCGTCAGATTGTTGTATTCAATGCAACTAACATTTACATTTCTATACGTCTACACATTTGCCTTAGAGAAAATACTGTCACAAGTTCTGATGCCAATACTGAATTTATGTTCCTACTATCACCTTTTAACTCACTCAAAGGCATCTAGTGATATCAGCAAAATGTCCTATGAATATATAAAGTTTTCTCCGCAATGAGAGAAAATAATTCCAGATCTTTCATGTTTCCTTTGGACTTTTTGCTGGTTTTGTATATCGGTACTTATCTAGTAAGAATTCTTTTATTTTTGGTTGATAATATTTTGCCTTAGGTGTGGGTCTCATGACATTGCAATGAAGTTCCAGGATATGTTCTTTCTTTTTCTATGTACATGATTATTGAAACAGATTTAGTAAAAAGATACCTTCTGTACATTTGACCCAGCAAATTTATGTTGAGAATCTTGCAAATGACTCTATGAAGATGTTTACTGAATTGTACAAATTACAATAATGGTACCTCTATTATATTTGTTATGTTATGCTATTATAGTAGAAAAGGTATGTGTCAATCGAGTCCCTTTCATCTATCTAAGAATTCATACAAACTATTTGAGCATAGTGATCAAAACAAGAAAAAAGGGCCACAGGCGCACTCTATCCATTAAGGAAAATAAGACCTCCTTCCTCTCCATAAAGGAAATTTACATCAATTGATACGATTCTCCGAGGAAAATGTCATTTTCATTCGGAGAAAGGCCTCTGGGTTCACCAGTTGTAGATCCGCTGTTTTCCGGTGTAGCTAAGAGAACTGTCTCTTTCTCACAGTCTATTTGTTTGATTTAATTCATTTATTAGAAGAAGCATATCTTTACTCTAAATTTATGAAGTAGGATTATTAAACCGTGAGAGCTGGGGTTTTTTTTTTGTAAACGACCATAGGCATGCGTGGACCAGGATGGGAACCAGAGATCAGGAACCCCCTATCAGGAATATTATTTTTAATGTTTCTGATTTCTACGTAATAATAATTTAAAGTCAAAGATTGGATCTCCCCCAGCCGAGCTCCCGAGGAAAAATGTAGATCCGTGCAAGCTAAGGATAAAACACAGGGCCCAAAATAAGACAAGGATGAAAAATTTGTAAATTTTGATATCCATTTACATTTGTGTGACATTTATTTCCTTTTGCAGTGTGAAGCAGTTAAACTTGTTTCCCGTGACTGGATGTTTAAAGTATAATACTTCTTTCCAGCTCTGTCGCCCGAAACAAGATTTTTTTTACCCTTCATCAATTTGAAATCATATACATTATTTTGCTATTTTGGAAATCTTGGCATCGAAATTAAAGAGGTTAACAGCCTAGCACTATCCCTCTATTGCTATTTTGGTCAAAGATATCTTTAAGCTATGCTACTGAATCGACCCTACGCAAAATTTGAAGCCGTGCACCTTCTCCAAAGTAAATGCACAAATTTAAATTCAATACAGCCTGTGTTTGTGAAACACGAATGCCCCCGGTGGCATCTTTGATAGCATAAACACTATTTTCTGTTAAGTACATGTATGTGAAAGGTCATGGTCAGGGTCACTGGTTTAAAAGGTCAAAGGTCAAGGTCAGGAGGTAAAAAAAAATGGTATCCATGGAAAGGTCTTGCCACAAGGAATACACAATTGAAATATGAAAGCCCTATCACTGACCATTAAAAAGTTATGCCCAATGTTAAAGTTTTTTGAAAAGTAGGTCAAAGGTCAAGGTAACAAGGTAAGAAATTTTGGTATCAATGGAAAGGTCTTGTCACGAGGAATACACATGTGAAATATGAAAGCCCTATCACTTACCATTCAAAAGTTATGCCCAATGTTAAAGTTTTTTAAAAGTAGGTCAAAGGTCAAGGTTAAGGTCACAAGGTCAAAAATGTTGGTATTAATGGAAAGGTCTTGTCACAAGGAATACACATGTGAAATATGAAAGCCCTATCACTTCCCATTCAAAAGTTATGCCCAATGTTAATGTTTTTCGGACAAACAGACAGACAGACAGACAAACAGACGGACAGCCCAAAAAATATATACCCCCGAATCTTTGATTCCGGGGGCATGAAAAATAAAACAAAGTAAGCTACTGAAATACATTTTGCTGTGTCAGAAAATTACCTTTGGCACTTGAAAGTACCACTGATGAGGATTCAATAGCCGAAACACGTGTCTGGTGCATTAAAATTGGTTAGAAATTTGATTCAAGGAAGTAAAGAGTTCGAACACTTCCGTATTATTTTTTGGATCCGTGCGTTTAACTGTCTTTTCTGTGTGGTCATCTTACTTTTTCGCTCTTTGAGAGCAATGGGAAACCGGACAAGTGGTAAGGTTGTAAGCGCATAATCTGGATAACTGCAACATTTTACTATCGTAGAAGATTACCTTTCGAAGTCGGCACCGATTGCCCATTGGTCTCGTTGGATTGTACTTATTGTTTTGATGACGTATTTGGTGTTTCTTGTCTCTTTTGCCTCTCTTACTGTAGGTGAACTCTGTGTTTTCATTTTGCTGTGGCTACTTGTCTTGTTGGAGATCCCCTCCTTTTTTATATATTGGTCAATTAGTTTTTACTCTTGTAAACAGTAGTAAACCACGTCTCGCTTTACACTGAGAAGAAAGAGAGATTATAACATCTCAATATACGAAAAAATAATAATAAATCATTTACACACGAGGAAGGCCTCCAAAGTGGATGCACGTGTCTTCTTTAATGCATTTATTGTTGACGTTATGTTTCGGTGTTTCTGCTTTGTTTATTGATCTATTTTGGTGTGATTGTTGAATTGCGTCTCGTTGTCCACTGTTGTTTGTTAAAGTTGTTTTATCTGATGTCCATTGTTTGTTACAATCATGTGGGTGTTTTCCGCTGTGGTCAGTGCAATGTGGCCATTCCTCATGTCATTATATGTAATATGTAATTTTAGTCTTGCACCCCACTTCATCGACAAAAAGCGGATAGGATGGGATGCAGGATACACAGGGAAAGTGAATAGAATCTGATTCTAATTTTTATGTATAAATATATATAATGGGACTGATGTATGATCACTCTAAATTCTAATCTATCTTTACTTTTAAGCCACATGTGTCTCGCTGCTTACTGCACTCTCATGCTTTTAATCTTGTTTTCACTATAGTTGAAAGAAAAGAACGATACAACAATTATTACTGACAATAAACTACTAATGCATGAATTATAATCAAGTTATTTAGTTTCAATCATAATCTCGCTGAAGATGGATAGAAGTGGATAGCGGTAGATAGAATAGGATAGTATGGGATAGAATAGGATAGGATGGGATAGAATTGGATAGTATGCGATAGAATAGAATATTGGATAGATTTGGATTGGATTGATGTGGATAAGATAGGACTGGATAGGATAGGATAGGATAGAGTGGATGTGAGATGGATGTAGGATGGTGGATAGGATAGAATTGTAAAACGAATGGGCTGCAGTACTGAATGCACTTCTAGTTGTTACTTTTGTGCACTGTCTTATTTTAGTGTGACCTTGGTTCTTGGGGGTAAAATCTCAGTTAATGAATGCACTGGAGTCCGTGGGCTAAAAGAACAATTGCAATGTCAATTACATCCTACTTAAGGTGGCTTGTTTCACATCGCTTATGATCGCTTCCATAGGCATATTTCATTGGGAACATTCGATAAAATCAAAAGAAGAAGTCGTTACACATTTGTTTTTCACAATATTTAATGTCTTCTGATAAATATTTCTCATGATGAATACATACAATATCATTTAAATATAATTTTATATACATAAAGATAATATTAGGAATACACTCGTGCACGGGAACGGGCAATTTAAGACAATAAGTAAAAACGAAATCATCTGCAATGTCGTACTCTTCTATAATGGTCTCGTTTTTCTTGTTGTACAATCATTTATTTTATTCTTTAATGTATACGTCTTTTAAAAGGTCAAATGTCAAAGAACGATTCAGAAGAATTATCAGGATTTAAAAGAGAAAAATATACTTTCCATTCGACAATGTTCATAATACGTAAAACGGGTATCCCCTATACGATGAAAGATCTCGTACAAAGCTCGTTTAAATATCAAAGTCTCCTTTACTTCCGTTACCAAAATTTGAAACAAAAGAACGTGAATTGCTCTTTATATTGGTCGTTCAATGATCATTTTCTTTTCATAGAGAAAAATGATTAAATTGTACTGACCAATTAAAGCGGCATTCAGGTCCCTTTGACACCTTCGACACCTTCGACATATATTTCCAATCAAAGTACTAGATCTAGTACGTAACATTATCAACTAGTCGTACAAGGGACATCTTTACCAAATTAAAACGTTCTTTGTGAGATTGCTTGATAAAATAGATTATCATACTACTTGAGCAAACAAGATACATCCAGGAAATCTTTGTCACGAAAAAGAAAAAAATAATAAAATTAAAATGGCGACAAGCGCGGACCTAAAGAAGTTGCGGCGTGGTTTGGAGTCTTTGGACCCCTCTAGCATTTACAAATAAGCTGATTTCTCGCTACGTACTTTCTGAAATCATTGGCAAGAATACCCCCTCCTTTCCCACACATACACCTAAAAAACCCTTAGATCCGCGCATGCAGCAAAGTTAAGGCGAAGAAGAAGAAAAAAAAACATTGATGTGTTAGCACGTCGTAAGATGGATCTCATCTCATCGTATTACAGATTATCCTATATTAATCCCCTGGGGTATGTTTCTATACTGTGCCGAGGTTTACACAAAATTATAAAGATTATATTTTGTCATGTTTGTAATTAACTTCCTTTTTCCAAACGATCCCAAATAACGACCATATTATCATGATTATTGAAAGCAAGGACGAGGATAAACTGAACTGGATTGAACTTACACCTACTTACAGATAAGGAATAGTTAATGTTAACAAATTCTATGAATAATAAACGAAAATGAATGAGGATCTATCGCGAAAAATGGTGAATAAATGGTTAGATATGTAATAATTAACGTGAATGTAGGCTTACAATAATTACTGATAGATTCCTCATAGTTAACGCTTGTCATTAACCATATGTTTTATTCCGCATACTCTAACCATATTCCGCATTGCTATGTGTATGAATAATCACTAACGTTGGCGTATGGAGAATGACTAACGTGAATGAGCTAAAAGCTACGCTTAGAATTTTCGTTTTGTTATTTCTATCGTGAATCTTAAATTTATATTAATCCGGCTCCAAGCAAAAATATATACATGTATTTGTCAATGAATTTAAATCAATGTTTACATTTAAACAACAAAGAATGAAACTGAAGAGGGAAATCATGATATTTAGAAAAAAAATTCTATTGTTTAACTCATATCACTCATTTTGAATGGACTCAGTATTTTTTTTTCTTTTACTAAATTCATGGACTCCGGCACTGCATACATGTACATCTAGTTCCTAATTTCTTTTTTTTTTTTTTTTTTGCCGCTTTCCTTTAATAAGTTAGTGATTAGCTTATAAAATAATCAATGGAAAAAAATTCTGTATGGTCGGTAGCTTTTGTAGATAGCGACGTCTTCTAGAGTCGCGAGCGGTACGTGACATCAAAGACATACCGGCAGGTCATCTTAATTATGCCGCATTATTAAATGAGATATCGGCAAGGTCCGATGACATGTCAATACAAAAGATTTCAGCTAGAGATAAATAACACTATCTATGGCTGCTAGATAATAAAAATGACAAAATATATTTAGTTTAAATAAAAAAAAAAAAGGGGGGGGGGTCTAGATACCATCTGAGGGTCGAAACTTTACTTTTATAAGAAGTAAAAACGGAAAATCTCGGCACATGTGAAAATAAAAACAATTCTAGCTTAATTTGATGACAACATTCAAAGATCGATTCTTTTTATTAATTAAGGGATCAATGTCATTGATACTTCTAAACCCCGCTTTGACCGATTAAATTTGGTCCAGGTGTCAATCATTATCTGTATCATCAACATAGTGCGATCACTCGGTTCTACATGTATATACATATACATGTAGCTTTATACGTCAATCTACAAGTGTACAGCTCTACCATGGCTATTTGATTTATCGCTATAAATATTTGTAAAGATATAGTGTATATGATTATTTTTATTTTCATTCAGGGAAATTATGTTATTGTTTTTAAATCTATTGATACAAGGGACGTATACATAAAGTATACGTCCCTGTTAATAAATGTACATTATTGTTTACAAGATCATAGATAATTAGCACATTTTTGAGATCAATACAAAACTTCCGTTAGAAATTAACTGGAACACATGTTCGTCCCTGAAATTAATTATGAGAAAAGATTTGTGGTCCCAACTCGTCAAACATCGACTTACTTGATCAAGATCGGAAATATACATGTACGCATTTTCACAGTAAAACAAACCGGCAGAAATCAATTTTTCATTTATCGAACATGTATATTGCATGTATATTTGATTTTATAAATGTGTCTATTGAAATGCATGATGTACCTTGTAATGAAATATTTTTTTTTTACTTGTATGTTATTTATACATACATGTACATAGGAAGTAAATTCTCTCTCTCTCTCTCTCTCTCTCCAGACGCAGAAATTATCCTGCGAAAGTGAGGAGACAAAATTTCGATCAGTTGACTCTTTTGAATATAACGACATTTCCATTATAAAATGTTCGCCTGTGCATGAATTAGTTTTATTTTTGTCATTTTCATACAAGCTTGCTTGCTCTCTTTTTTCAAACAAACGTACTAATGTCTCAAATGAACAGTTCAATCAAAAGATGTAGTAAAAATGAATTCCAAAGACATCCGTAATACAAAAGAAAAAAGTGTGTGCGCCTTGGTCTGGTACTTCAAAGGGTTTCGAACAATGCCTCGCATGTTGTTCATACCGCTCTTTTACCTGTATATTAACACCCCCTGTACACGGAGACGTGTGACTATCAACCTTCCAATTTTAATTTGTTTACAATCTTTGATAATTTGATGCCACTGGGGCAGGTATTTTACATACATAAACCTTCTTTGAACTTTCGTGCATAATTTATGTGTATGTGAGATTGAAGATTTTTTATAAATTCAATTTACCGTTTCGGCGTTCGCCCCCCCCCCCCCCCCCCGCCATCGGCGGAACAAACTTTGAATTCGCAAGTAAACAGAATCTAAATAGAAAAGAAAAATTGTACATGACGGCGTAAGAGAGAACTATAGGTCCCCTTTCATCTTCACTGGAATATGATCCTGTTTTCTGCTGTTTATGTCAAAGTGCCCGATCCCCCCCCCCCCCCCCCCAACGAAGGAATACCTGAACAAAAGAAAGATAAACAAATACATGTAAAAAATTCTATATTGAAACCAACAAAAATACAAAGGTGCAAGGAGGTGTAGCAAATTCTGAAAAGCTGCAGCTAATTCATGAAGAAAAAATATGGAACCCAATCCGAGCCCCAGATCGGAAAGGGGATCGGAATGGGGGCTACAGAAATTTTGCTTTACACTGGATTTTCTTCTTTGAAAACGTTCTTTCATCATCCTCAAATACATGATTTGGGGATTTCTTAACAAATCAATCCATTTTAGTTTAAATAAGGGAAGTAAATGATTTTTTTAAATAAAAATGTGAAATAATTCTTCTGAAAATGAATTTATACTTCGTCTAATGTCAAAGCTGTCGCTGTGTAATTAAATTAAATCGATCAGCCACTGAGGGTAGTATATGTATATTGTAAGTCTATACGTTGTCGAATGAGAAAAAAAAATATTTAAAAAACTAGTGAAGTTATACATACATCACAAAAGACGATGAAAGAGAATTAAAAAAAATACATGTATGTTTGAAATAATTCAGGCAAAAATGCATATTTAATTATTTAAATTTGATTAATTCACAGACTGAATTGCTGTCGTTTCTTGACTGAGGAGGGTATATTCCCCGGGAGGACTATGGTCAAGGCGCGAAGCGCCGAATCAGAGGGGGGTAGGAGGACTTGTGGGAGGAGGTTGTCTGAAGTCAGCCTCGGAAAATTGTGCGAAATTTATTTCTAAGACCATTGTTGAACACGTTTGTTTGATCTTGTGATGTTAAAACGAAAGATTATCTTGGTGACAAAAAAATAATGAAAGGTTTTCATGCGTACATGTAAAAGATGTATATATCGCTCAATTTGAGATTTCTATGAGGCCATTGAAAGACACCTAGAAAGTAACATTTATCAAATCTCAGAAAATAACAACTCTTTTTTTGGGGGGGGGCTAGTTGTGTAAATACTAGTATTAACATATACATAAAAAATGCGAAGCGACTAATGATAAACACTTTTTCTCACCATTATTTTCATGAATTGAAAGGAGAAGGTGCGGTAACCTGCCTTTTTGGCCCTATACGATTAAATAGTGAAAAAAAATCAAAATGTTGTTAAGGTATTCCGTAATACAGGCGGATCTATATATACATATTTGTCGAAGGAGGGGAAGGATGGGTTTTTTTTAGAAACCATGGCCCTAACTAAAAGGAAACTGTAAATGGGATGTTCTCGAATTTTTTCCAGGTATTACGGAAGAAAATTGAGCAATCATGATTCAACACTCTCACAATTTCTTTGGCTGTTAAAACTGAAAAGCTTGTGGATCCAGAGGCGGGCCATGGTGATAAATAATTGTGAATTATGAGGGATTTCATGATCTGAAAGAAGCGGAGATACATGCATTTCTATAGTCCGATACTTTTGTACAAATATATTCTATGTCTGATGTATTATTTCCATTATTAACGTGTCTATCTTACTATTCTCACGGGGTGTAGCGGTGATGGTGGGAGAAAGGGCGGGGTACTCTGTAGTGTATGGAGTTAAAAAGACTTTGAAAAAAACACAATGATGACAAGGGGTTATTTAAATCAAAAGATAAAAGATTAAAGTCAGTCAATCACTCAACACGAACAAATGTCGGGAGGAAGAAATTAACTAAATAATCTATTATAATAGTACATGAAATTAGAGAAAAACCATGTAACTTTGATTACATCTTGCATTAAAATAAAAAAGAAATGTATATTAACATAAACGGAAGACAAAATTACTGAATTAAACATGTGATAATTAAATTATTCAAAACCATCAATATAAAGAATTAGAGAAAAGGGAAAGCGCCGAGAAAGAAAATTCCCTAAATATTTACAGCAGCTTCTTGTACCATATTCGAATAAAGTAAAATTAAACTATTTTTTAAACTAAATTTTAAACTATTTTCGGCATTATAAATAAAATAAGGCGATTTGGCACGATTTACACACGATAAACAGCTCGTGTCACATGACAGGTAATTGTTGAAATAACACAAGTATTGTTGTGGTAGGGCGAAGCATAGTTTTACCTGGTCATCGGAAGAGTTCATTATAGGCAGGTGATACAAGATGTCAAAATTACAGGTCTTATAATTATACAGGCATTTCATACTCTATGTAACAATGTTTAAACTAATTTTTTTTATCGACTGGTCTAATTTGCTTGATTGAATTATCTCCGCCCGGTCAGACCACTTTGGTAGAGAAATACATGTGTATTACGTGTATATTATCATTGTATGAATTCAGATTAATATAAAGTACGTATAATACTTATAATACGTATAATAAAAAAATGCAAATAAAAAAAATATCCGATAAACCCGATAAAAATGTACAAATTTCATAAGATTATAAACAAACTTCGGATTCTGAGTAAGATTTATTCGTTTTGCAAGTTATGAGTCGTAATATTAATTCATTCACGTTATTCTCCATAGTAATGTTTATTATGCATACGCTAACGGTTAATTCTGCATACGCTCACGATAGAATTTTTTTTCCGCGTACTCTCACGATAGAATGGATAATTAGCGCTACTCATTTATCACGATACAATGAATACAGATAATTTGATACTATCGCTATGAATAAGAAAAATTGAATACAAACGTGAATGAGATAAGCGCTAACCATTGTACGTTTTTCAATCAGTATTCATACAAATGAATAAGGACTATTTGGTAATATCGTGAGCAAATCAATAACTAAGGTTAATTAAACGATAAAAATCGTGAACTAAGAATACATATAAATAATGAATGAGGACTAACGTGAGAGTTGTTAAGATTAACTATTCCTTGTCTGTAGCGCCTTATTTATAGTCCCTTGGGATAAATTCAAAGTTATTAGGTCTGCAAATAGTTTTCATGGTAACTTTTTTCTTTTATGAATACATTTATTCCTAAAAAAAAGACACCCCCCCCCCAAAAAAAAAAAAAAAAAAACTACTGTCAGTTGCAGCATACGTCATAATTTACAGTTCGAGTGCCCGATTTCCGGAAAAAGAAAACCGTCATGGTTTACAATTATAGAACGTTTCCCTGTTGAGAGATTTTTGAGTCATGTTGTTTTGACATGTAAGGATTCATTTATACAATTCAACAACTACTGACGTCCTTTTTTGCACTTGTCCTTGTCTCTAGAGGCCTTTGACTGGAATGGAGAAATTTAATTTCCTTTTGAGAAAATTCTAACTCTACACATGCTACATGACATGGTTCTTTTGTATTTCTTTGAAAATTACGTTGTGCTGAATGACATGATCCGATTTGTCCCTTTCACGTTTATTTTCTTCACGTTTTTGTAACTTTAAGGAACGAGAGTTGAGGCTTCTATAACTTGAGTCATATATAAAAATTATAATTATTTTGTTGAGATTTACTTTTTAGGGGAGTTTTTAATGTCTGTAAGCCATCAATCTTTTATGCGCATTTTCTAAAATCAATACGTCTTTTCGCACAACTACAAGTGAAATAAGAATCAGTAAAGAAAATAAAAGCCTGTGTCGGCTTCAACAGGACAAGAATTTTCCCTAATTACCACATGATTGAATAATGCGTCAAAGACTTTTCATCTAACTTATAATGCGTCAAAGACTTTTCATCTAACTGATAATGCGTCAAAGACTTTTCATCTAACTTACAATGCGTCAAAGACTTTTCCACGAAACTGAAAATCAAAGTCCCCCCCCCCCCCAATAAACATTAATGTGTACATGTAGCACTCGATAAACCCATTTAAATTAACTAAGTAGACAGCGCTCTTAAATAAAGGTTACGAACTTAATCTTGAAGAGATTACACGATAAAATTCTAGTACATGATTGAGATTTGATGGATGGCAAAGAGTTTATCAAAAAGAAAAAAAAATGTCTGGTGCACCGGATTTAGTTTTCCTTGGTGCTGAAGTTCATCGGCTGCAAATTTTGGACTCTCTTAAAATTTCAAAAAAAAAAAGGGGGGGGGGGGGAAAGAAACTGACGGACTACATTCTATCAATATTACACATGACAAAGCTTTCTCTTTTTTGAAGGCCTGATACAAAACTGGACGTTTTGCAAACTAAAGTCTCGCACGTGAGACCATATTGAACTTATGAATTGCTCTCTGTTTGTTAATTTTTCTTAAAAGAAGAAATCATGCATTCATTTGCCTTATTTATATAGAAGTCTTACTTCCCTCTAAAACTGAAGTGGAAGATTTCGGTCGAAAAATACGCGAGATATACCGTATCTAAATATGGATTTTTTGTTATCAAAATTTGTACATAGCGGGGTTATCGTCATAATGTATGAATGACTGTTACCAAAAGTTTTGTTGTTAAAGTTTAGATCTACTTGAACATACAAAAATGTACTTCTTTGTCGAATTATGATTTAACATATACTGTATTTTTACGTTTTAAGACTGATAATAAACACGTCTTTATACCTTGCAATTATTCTGTCATTGATGGATATCTTCAAACAATCAGCCAAATTATGCTTGATTTAAAAAAGAAATCCGAGTGAATTCGATCCATCATTTACGTATATTAAAATGTTTTTCAGTTATAACGCAATAAAAGTGAAAGCGGTTCTTTTTTTCTGTTCATGATAATAAAGTAAAATTTTATCAACAGCCAGAATCTATCACCAATTCCGTTTTTGCCAGATTCATATAATTCTGGAAGCTAAAATCATTGACGCCCATTTCTTTACTTTCAATTTTCAGTAGAAAATCAGTAGGAATATGTAAATTTCTAATCGGAAGGAATATTATCACAAATCAGGAATACTAGCGTTATCATTTTTTTAGTGAGGCATTGTGTAAAAAGAGTAAAAAAGGGAGAGATCAATTAAGAGAAATACAAACGCACTAACAAGGGGAAAGAGACATGTGAGGGCAAGGTCATACCCAATATTTTAGCGTTTCTTTCTTAATCGTGGTAGGGGTCCGTCGATGCTCAATTTGGTGCTCTATTGCGAGTGCTGTTGAGATTGTCGTCAGGATCTTCTTTATCTCATTTCTTTAGTTCATTGAAAGCATAAGAAGTACTCAGGTACTTTTTTCTATTTAAATACTGTTCCCCGACTTAATTGCGTTTTTATCAGGGCATATGTTGCTCTGTACCTTTAGATGTTGTACTTGTAAAGAAAACTTATTGTAGAGATCGATCCATCTTACACGTGCATCAAATGATTGTCAAAACGTAGATTTCTTTCAATATTCCTGCATTCTCTCATATTACGAAACAAATATAAATATTAGTATAGAAAGTAATTAAGAATAGTTCTTACTTTTGATTAAGGAAATAAGAGATGGATTTACAAGTATACATTATATAGATCCCGAAAGCTTAAAGAGATTTTGGTACGGACATTGTTCTTATTTAACACTCAGAGTGTTACAGACATCGGTTCTATTATTTCTATTCCTATCCAAACATTTGATTTGGTAGAGAGCATGTTGTAAATCTTCCTCCTGACTCATTCCGTCTGTAGATTTGAGACTGCTCCCGCTAATAGAGGGAGAAGGACTCACTTTCTTTCTGTGCTTTGAGCCCGAGCCTTGATTGGCAAGCTCTAGCTCTGCGTACCGAGTCGTCTGAGTGCTCATGTTGGCTCCACGTACCATTTCTGACGTGTAAATCGTCTCCACATGGCTGTTCCCGTGCACGAGTTTCAGAAAAGGCTGTCGTCTGCGCATTTGAATAGGGCGCGAACGGCGACATAAAGGCTCAAATAAGGTTTGTTTAAGGGCTTGTCTGAATTTTAAAGACATTATACTGTACAAAATGGGATTTATGGTACTACTGATGAAGTAAAAAACTCCAGACAGGTAAAAAAGCACCTTGTGAATTCTAAGTATCTTAGGATTCCAGACTTCCGTTCTGGCTGTCATCATTCTCTCTGCTTGAAAAGGTGCCCAACATACGAAGAAGGCTACCACAACAGCAACTGTAAAAGAAAGTATATTTTTCTATAGAAAAAAAGTTAAATATTCTCTTTTGGACGCACAGGATCTGGACAATATGACCATCACCCCCTCATATTTACTCTCTTCATGTTCCAAATAAAGATTCATTCATTTGCCAATTCTTCATCATTGCATAAATATTGAATAATAAAGTTTATGATTTCTATGCCAAGGTCTATTTTATGTTTCTTTTATGTCAAGGTCTACTATATGGAATAATCTTACCGAATTATTGCTAGCAAAAAATAAATAAAACTACCATGGTGTCCATAATGATAAATGATTATTACATAACAAGAAGATAAACATTGTTACCGTTACGGTATTTTCTATTGGAAGATTCAATGGGAATCTACAAGACACTCGCAAATATTGCGCCATTCATCTTTATAATGTACATTTCGTTGTCAAGTTCGCCTACCGTTATGTAACTATGTTTATCTAAATGTCCAAGCTTTTCCGGTTGTCATATTCAAATGATATTCTTTATCACGTGTCATCCCGTGGGGAATAGTGCAGAAATATATAATTCATAATTTTTTTCTTCTCAACGTGATGCTGAATTAGAGATTAAAGTTAGATCTCATGGGTGGATCCAGAATTGTTTCGGGGGTGTCAGGGGAGTTCAGCCTAAGATTTTGATAAAACAAATACATGTATACGTAGATTCGGGAAAAATTTAGGACATTCTATTAAAAACGGGGGGGGGGGGGGGGGGTCTGGCAATATCTAACCCTTCTATAACTGCATGCTTTAATCTTTTGTAAATCTTACATTATCTATCATCATCATTTTCATACTGGGTATTATATCTTTTATAAATACTATACATCAATGTATCTAACAACTGACGCAGGATCCAATCTTGTTTGGATAAAAAATATTTTTGTTACATGTAATACCTCACGTTCTCCGTAGGATAGTTGTTCAAGAGCTGTTTCCGGCTATCCAAAATTAACATTTGTTTCATGATGACGTCAGAAATCACGAAACAAACAATTTTGCGTGTAATTGCTATCTGGAATTCACATTATTGGCATTGGAGTCTTATATACATCTCTTGACAACGGAAGACAATGGTAATTAAATTCGGTATCTTTCATTTTTATGATCACAATTTTGCTTCCATAGCATAATGCAAATAGACTCTTAAAGCCGAGATTTGATTATTTTCATATGTATTGAGTCACTTATTTGATAAGCTTTTCGGTTATTATGCTTTTATGCGCTTCCATTATGATTTACCCAATAAAAACAAATATGTTGACATGAATAGCTTTGGTATGTAGAAATATACAAAAGACCTAGAAAAAATATTAGACGATATAAAAACAGCTTTCAAATCTTAACTACCCGAATCGTGATAATACACAGACAGACCATTTTTAAACCTTTTGCGAATAAATGCTTTCGGATCTGATTATTTTGTAAATAGAACTAAAATTATTTATCAGAAAGTGGCGACATCTACACCAAATACATGTAGCTTGATCTTTTGTCATTTATCAAACGATTCAAAAAATTGTTCACAAGAGAGGTCATTAGTGGATGGAAAATTCGAGGGGGGGGGGGGGGCAGGGGGTCCCAGGTTTTCGATTCATAGAAAGCATGTACAAAAATTTTGACAAATTCAATGGCATAAAGGTGAACATCCCACCCATGCTGCTACGTTTTCTGTACATTTTTGGACAAACTTTGGCCATACTACATTGTTTAGATTGAGGATCAGTGACGAGAGTTAGGTACCCGAAACGTGCATGTCTTGTCTATGCTGCAAATTTATCTGTTCTTTAATGATGCTATTGAATTTGAAGACGTTTGACATTTGTACCACTTGGTGAATGTCACTGCTGGTGGACCAGGAGTCCCGGATGGCACATGTAGCCAAGTTCGATCTACTTCGGTTGATTGTTTCTTCAACGCATTCGAGAACTTCTTTTATAAGAATGTCTTGAAATTTCGAAAACGTGGGTCCTGTAGCATCATATCGCACCAACCCTGCTACCTTTTCGGTACATTTTTGGACATTATAACTTTAAGACTATTTGACTATATTGCATTGATTAGATTGAAGATCACTGACGAGTGTTAAGTACCCGAAATGTGCATGTCTGGTTCATGCTGCAAATTTATCTGTCCTAAAATGATGCTATTGGATTTGAAGACGTTTAACATTGAGCCAAATCATATCGGGGGTCAATGTAAACTTTATTTATTCTAAAGACAGACCAATCGTACGGAATTTTTGAGAGCAAATTTTATCGATTTTATCAACCACTTTCGCACGAAGATCGTACCTGTCGATATGTACGTTGCCAAGAGTTTTCAGTACTTTTTCCATCTAAACTATCGTCATAAAGGGTTAAATGTTAAAAGTATCAATGTGTATCTTACAAATGATGCGTAATAAATGTCGATTTAGACACGTTACACATGTAACATACTAACTGATGTTTCAGATGAACATCAGATAAAAGTTAAAGACCACTAATGATATGTTTCAGTCCCAGATGTTGAGCGGGATGAAATGGTTCTTTTATGATGCTTATTGACAGAAAACAGTGCCGTAAGAGCAATCAAGCCAAGTCAGTTAAGGGATTCCTCGCTAAAAGTATGATTATTCTAAGGTGCTTGTCTCCCTAAATATGTTGTTAACCAAGTTACGATCGAAAATGGTTGAAGGCTCAACCTAATTTTTGTACTCGTCGGACATATTTATTAACGGCATTTTAATGACTGATTCGGGTATTCGTATTTGGAAAATTGCAAATTGAAAATGTTTCCGCGTCTATTTTTTTTTTATGAAAAAGCAAAGTAAAATTTCGCACATAACAGAAAAGCAATTTGCTGCCAGCATCGTTAACATGCGAAACGGAATGATCAATTATTCTCCTATATTAAAGCCGAGAGAGAATAAGTTGAAATAATTGAAGACATGAATGAAGGCAACAACATAAACATGTATGTAAACAAGTGAACGAATGAATGAATGAATGAATGGTAATTGATTATAATAGAGGTAACTTTGTAATGTATTGAAGAATTTATTCATTTAGGATGAAAAGGAGCGTTAACAGCATCGTCTTTGGTACTAACGCACTATAACGAGGGGAAAGTGAATTAAAGTTCTTTGGCAACAAAAGCGTGAATTATACAAAATTAGATAATTCCAGAGAATTGAGGAGAATGCAAGCTGTTCTTTTCTCAATCAATCATAAAAAAGGCAAGATTAGTAATCTTTGACGTAAGCTTAGCAAAATTGGATTTACGATTAAAGATTTTGTCATGTATCAAGGAGTTAAAAGCATTTTGTGTGAAGTTCTGTTTTCTGCTTGCCTTATATTCTTGCACATAACGAACTTTTATTTTAGCTGACATACACGTCTATCACATTTCTGCAGTAAGTGATAACAATCTTTTCAATACCTAATTTTGCAAAACTTCTACCATTGAACCACTTATCCCCGAACCACATGTTTTTATTTACTTATTTATTTATTTAATAATATTTATTTATTTTATTATTTTTTTTTTTTGCAGAAACCAAACATTTGAAGACTCGTAATTTAGCATCATCTTTACACAGGTAACATTTGACTTTCCTTAGTATTCAGTACAGATGGGCAAGCTTTGTAAAAGTATCGATAACTAAAGAAAATATGTTAAGGAATCAACCGATGTATGTTCTTTGTTAGAATCGATTGGAGACATTAACATGACAAAAGTGTATCGTGCTGCGTCATTTCTTACACACAAGACTCCACTTTGACTCGTTGTCATTAAATAATCGTTAGACTGAATTAATAACTGCATAGATTATGAAGATAGCAATTGTCATGCAAGTTTGCTATTTTCAACATTCGATATCCGTCCTCCCTAAAATGTCTCCATTTATTCAGACAGAAAATTGGTCTTTGCACTGATTACATCAAAACCTGAGTGGCTTGAATAAATGCATGAACATTAGCTAAAGACGTGAAGCGTCAAAATTATGTCATTTAGTCTTTTCGATATACTGAGTTACCTCCCATTTGGGACGTCATCTGACTTTAACTTATGGCGATATCGTGAAATTTTACGGAAGCCTGGAAATTCGGAGAAAACTTGGATAGAATACGACGCTGTATGAATTTCATTTCGTTATAACGATTTAAGTCAGATACCGTCCACATAGGGGAGTAACTCTGTGTATCAAAAAGACAGAATAAACATTTTACGTAAATCATAGGGATCGCAAAATACATGTTCGACATCGCACCTATCGGTAGACTTCTACATTATACCGTCGTAGTCAAAGATCTTTTGACGGACCATTATATTTGACGTCATAATTTCAAAGTCCTTCGTCTGGTGCGATGTCGGATACAGAAATAGACAACTTGCCGAAATGCATTATGGCTGAAAAAATAACGATACATGTCCAAGGTAGGCATTTTTGTGCATTTTCATTATTAAGTCTCAATAAAGTTGCGTCTTCAAACACTAACGTCATAATAAAAAAAAAATAACAACAACACCAAAAGATGTTTTGGGCATTCTTAGGGAATAATTAGCTTCTGACGTAAGTTTACGGACGGTATATGCTGATTCTACGGTCGCAAACTGAGTTTTCTGGCTGACGCGTTATAATTTACCGTCCGCAAACATAACGTCAGAAACTAATAATTCATATTCTAATGCAATCTATATTTTTGTGAATATAAAGTGAAATATGACGTTGGCAACGTCAAAAGCCTAGTATGTTCTCGTTTCACAACCGTTACTAAGGAACAAACAACCAGTGAAATTTGACGTTATAGCGACATTGCATTAGAATGGTCTATTCATTGTACATACTCAAGTGTCTAGATAAATATAGACTTTGTTTATTAAAAGTCGGTCATCTTACCAAGCATTTTGATGACGGATCTCCTGGCTCTTGCTTGTTGCTGAGCATGTAACTCTCCCCGTAAATTCTCTTTTGTGGACATGTCTGAAGAAGATCTGCTGAGCGTAGAACGTCTTATAGCAATGGCAATACGGGTGTACAAGATGGTGATGAAAATCATAGGCAAAATGAAAAACAAACATGTTGAGGTCTCGAATGTCCATGGAATAGGCTCTCCATTACGCAACGTACACATAGCCGATTCTGGTATAGTGTTATTTTTTGGATCTTTGATTCTAACTACGCCATATTGAATGGTTATAGGAATGGCTGTACAAATGGCGATAATCCAGGTGCTGAAAATGACCCGAACGGCCCGATGTAAACTGGACATTTTTTGCGCTTTCATGGGATACACTATGGCTAAGTAACGTTCTACGGTGAAAGCTGTTATAGTTAGAATCGATGTGTTTGTGGACGTTTCTGAGAACAGCACACGCGCAACACAAAATGCCTCTCCAAAAATCCAGGGGTACCATGACCAGATCGTGTAGAGGTCCACCGGAAGTCCGGTTGTCAATAGCAATAAATCCGCGCATGCCAAATTGAACAAATAATAATTTGTCGCCGTGTGCATGAACTTGTTTTTGGCAATCACTATACAGGTATAGACATTACCCACAATTCCTGTCGCAAATAAAAGAGAATACACGATTGTAATGGCGACGACAATTGAAAGTTTGTCGTGCCGGGGGTACATCTCATTTTCCAAATAGGACCAAACCTCGAAATCATCTTCAACTTCTTTTTCTCCTCTGCTTCTATTATTGAAATAGTCCTCTAAGATTTTAACATATATTTTTGTACAGCTGACATTAGTTCTTCTACAATGATCGATGATTTGCTGAATTTTCCCATTGATCATCTTGTCTCTTTCGAGTTCACAATGATCACTGATCCAGCCTTCCTCGCCTCTCTACGTTTTATGTGCCATCATAGAGTTAAGTACCCGCGATAGTCTGAAATCAGAGAATGAAAATATTTTAATGAAAAGTAGAAGTTGTGGCAAATGTATCACTAGTATTAAGATAAGACGATTTCCCTCCCGTTTTGCCGGTTTAAACATCCTGATAAACTATTTTCAAGTCTATAAATTTTTCTGACATTCTGATTACCCGAAGCTATTATCAAAAAACAATATTGTAATCAAGACGGCCATCGGATTCGCGTCACAATAAATTACGCCAAAGAAAACAGTTGCATATCGTTTTGCCATTCCAATTACCTCGATCCGCTAATTCAATGTTTGGATCATTTTGCGCTACTGAGTACAAATCTCGATAGACATTTCCGTTGTCTTACGTGCTTGGGTTTCACGTGTCAATGAGCAGGAAATGAAGTGGAACAAAAAATAGTTTCATAAAACTCATCAGAAATCGACATATGTAATTTACATCATCGTATGTTTCCATGACCTGGAATTCTGATAAGCTAAGATCAACATGATTTACGGTAACAGACTGAAGACAACCCTTGCTGTCTCTCACTGACTTTAGGGCCATCATCAAACATACGTAATCGCTCAGTTATCGACATTTTTATTTCTCTCTTCCTCTTTTTAGCTTGTTCTTTCTCAATGGAATTGTATCACAGGTAATCCTTGATCCTGGTTAACAGTTTTCAAAAAGCAGTTTTATGAGAATTATGAACAGAAAATGGAAGTGCCTAAAACAATAAACGTGGTTTCGTGATCCACAAAGTGTTAAAATGCACAAAAATTGCAGCATATAATATTCAATAACAGAAGTTTGAGGCAACTAGGAAGAAGATTCTGTCACTGATCGTTAAATTCTAAAATAACTTTGAATGTTTTGCCTATTCAAAAAGTAGCAAATTTCTTCCCCCCCCCCCTAAAATCTCATACGAGTTACAGTAAATGTAAGTAGTTGCTAGTAGTAACTATTTCATTTCTTTAATCTTTTAAACATCTGAGTGGTGAAATGAGAAATTGAAAAGAAGAAATGTTGAATTCTCAAGTCGTTATGTCATGTGTGATACATGTGTGAAGAAAATGCCGACCCTCTTTGTACACTGGACGAAATTTTACTTGTCTTTACTATCTATATACTGTTTGGGCGTTCTCTGTGCTTAAACATCCATGATTTATCGGTGAGTATAGGTCAAACACAAAAGCAAAATCAGCATCCATAAATCTCCATGAAAAATACATAACAGAACAATCATAAGAAAAAATACACAACAGCGAAACACACACTCTCACGTGACGAGTAATAGCGAACAGCGAAATACACACTCTCACGCGACTGGTAAAAGCGACCAAACAGAAGAACACACACTCTCATGTGACAAGTAAACGCGAACAAACAGCAGAACACACACTCTCTTTTGACCAGTTAATGCGAACAAACAGCGTAACACACTTTCACGTGACGAGTAAAAGCGAACATAAAGCGGAACAGACTCTCACGTGACGAGTAAAAGCGAACATAAAGCGGAACAGACTCTCATGTGAGAAGTAAAAGCGAACAAATAGACGGAGACCATAACATAATACCATAGAAACATGAAGGACAAAAGTGTCTTTATGACTAATCTATTCCGTTCGGCTTTAGGTAAACCATTGATTATATCAAGTCTAACTGATTCTTAAAAAATGATTAAAACGTTTAAAAGTGCAGCCCTTTGAAATGAAGTTAATGAAAATGATGCAACCTTGAGACTTATTTTCATATGATTTCTCATTCATACAGCGAAGACTGCCTCGACACTAGGTATCAAATACTTCTTAACGAACAATAATTACAATCTAACTTTGGGGTGATGAATTTGAATTATTGGCCTGAAAGATCTGTTAAAAATTTGATCGGCAACTGGTTATGTTTTTATTTTCAGACTTACACTTGAGGTCGAATAATAATCTGAAATCTTCCATGAAAATTGAAATCAATCTTTTATTTCTTTAAATTGAATTTATTTTCACCATTTTGCTATTTTTATGACGCTAAATCTTCCCGCTATTTTCTCCTCATTATCTTTGTTTCGTATTTTGCAATGATTTGTATTCCAAATTACTGTAAACGTAGAAAATTTCGCGTTTAGGCAATTTTCGCGTTTTTCGCAAATCAAGGGACTTCGAAAAAATTTCCCCCACGCGAAAATATCCCCGCTGTATTCTTACAATGGGAAAGACATATATCTTTATCGCGAACATTTCCCCCACGCGTAACGTTTGAATGTTATAATCGCGAAATTTTCTCCCAGCGAAAATAAGCACGTTCGCAGTATTGTGATTTTTGGACTCTGAATTTTGGTTGGTTTTGTGTTTGTTTTTATTTTTCTACCATGCTGTGGTAAGTATATATATATATACTATCCATATCTCTAAAGGTATAAGCAATTAAGACATAAATGTCTTAAGAGCATTTTGATTGTTGTAATGTACATTGTAAACTGGGGTGGTCAAACGGATTACATGTATAAGTGAAAAGCAATTCCTCGTATCTACCAAATTGACACCTTCGTAAGTTCAATTATACGGAAGGTCTTCCCGAAGACAATTTCAAACCAATTTATTATGCACCAGACACGTGTTTCGGATATTCAAAAATCTTCATCAGTGATGCTTCCATGCAAAGTGATTTTTAGCCACAGCCGAAATTCATTTTAGTAGCAACCTCTGGTTATATTTTTTTAAAATCAAATTTGTGCAATTTACAGAGAGTGCGCGTCTCCAAATTTCCTGTAGGGTCGATTCAGTAGCATATCTATATAAAATATATGTTCAAAACAGCATTGGAGGGATGTTGCTTAGATGTTAACCTCCTTTAATTTAAATGATATTTTTGAATGAAATGACAAGTTTCCGAAATAGCAAAATAATATTTATGGCGTCAAACCGATAAAGTGCCAAAGCAAGCTTCTTTCAGGCGACAGAGCTGGAAAGAAGTAATTCATACACTTCAAAACATCCATGTCACGAGGGAACAAGTGTTGCTCTCTTAGAGCTTAGTTCGTTTTATATGGAAAATCTCAAAACTGGCCTTTGGACCTAACAAAACCCATTCTATTGTATACATGCACTTTTCGACTTAAGGAAAATCGGCAAGTTTATCTCCCTCCCGGTGATACAAGTTAATTTAATATCTTATTTGAGAAGCAATAAATGATTATTTAGTTGATAAGATTTGATCCCCTATCATCCCGATGGACTGTTAGTTGCTAACAAGAAGTAAACCCAGATTTCAAAATTTATGTTACATTTGTACTAACAATTGCTCTTGATGACTAGTACTGAAATATAGAAACTAAACCTTAAGTGCAAGATTACAAATATTCATAATGGTGAATAATTCGCAGAGGGTAGAAAGAAGCAAATGTGAATGAAATCATATTGCACTGATGTAAGCAGACATTTTTCAAGTTGACGTATATCGGACTTCGCACTCCGAATTTAATTCGCACTTAAGCATATATTAATAAACGAAATCATGTGCGATTAGAAAAGTTTAATCAGAATGCACAATGGACGAAATGACACTGGTGAGCTTTAAACATATATATTTCAAACATGAAAACAAATAAATTCTTCACGCAAAGTATTCTAAGTCCATTGGAATAGAATCAACATCTTGCTTCTGTGACAATGTCTCTTTGAATTGCGAAGTCCGCGAACATGAAAAATGTGCTTCTGTGACAGTGCGAAGTCAGCGAACATGAAAAATCTCCATTTCTTACTCTTTGGACAGGATAAAGAGACTGTACAAAGAAGCAGAAAATTGAGAGCATTTTCATGTACATAGTTTTTTTTAATTTATGTGTTCATAGATAAGAGGGTGGGGGGATAGTCAATCGGACACCAAGAAATGTCGACTATTTACATGTTTGAAGGTTCAATTGGTGATCTCAGAGAGCCAACAAAACACACACTCTATTCTTGTAGACGTGCACTTTTCGGATTACACTTAGGGAAACTTAGTAAGTTTATCTCCCTCCCGATGATACACGTTAATTTAATATCTTATTTGAGAAGCTCTAAATGATTATTTAGTTAATAAGATTTTATCCCCTCTCATCCCGATGGACTGTTAGTTGCTAACAAGGAGTGAACACAGATTTCAAGATGTCCTTTATAAACAAATAGGAATTTTTATATACAATCGCACTAGATGGATGAAACTGATCCTAGGTGTAAAATTACAAAACTTCAGATTTTAAACGTCTTCAACTTCAATAGCATCATTTAAAAACAGATAAAAAAATTAGCATTTCAGCAGGCATGCACGTTTCGGGTACTTAACCCGCGTCTTTGATCCTCAATCTAATCAATGTAATATGTTCAAAGAGTCTAAAAGTTATAAAGTCCAAAAATGTACCGTAAAACGTAGCAAAATGGGTGGGATATGATGTGTTGTCCATCAATAATCCAAAATTCGCGGATTACCTGAGCAGTATCTATCCTTCAGAGCTTGAAGTCAAAGAAACTACAGAGACAAATAATTCAGCATCCTATTTGGACATAATGTTGTCCTACGACACTGAAGGTCACATGAACACCTCACTCTATGACAAACGTGACGACTTCAATTTCAGCATTACTAACTTTCCTTTTCTGAGTAGCAACATCCCTTCATCGCCTGCTTATGGCGTGTTCATATCTCAGTTGATACGCTATGCCAGAGCAAGTACGAAATATACGGATTTTGTTCTGAGAGCTAGGCGTCTTTCAGATAAGCTTCTCAGTCAGGGATATGTTTGTGACCGACTAACATCGTCACTGAGGAAGTTCTACGGTCGATACGGGGAACTCGTCATACACTATGATGTCCCACTCTCCAGAATGGTGGGTGATATTCTGTCATAGACCATTTGAACCATCCAACCCAAGATTGTACTCTATGTCTTCCGAAATGGTTGTTACCGGATGTGGCAGTTCTACCGAATTGAAGCGGCGGGTGTTGCATGCAAGCAGGAGATGTTTACTCTTCCTGGGCACCTGGTCTCACTTCCATATCGGGAGTTCGCTTCTTTTCATATGGTGGAGGTTTTTGTTTGTTTGCTTTGGTTCCTGTTTTGTCCTGATTTTGTTTGCCTTCGGTTTCTGGATTTCTGAATTATCGATTTTGTGCTGTATACAGGGATATGGTCATTATCCATATTTGTCATGCTACAGGACCCACGCTTTAGAAATTTCAAGAAATTTTGATAACAGAAATTTTTAAATGCGTTGAAGAGACGATCAACCGAAGTTGATCGAGTTTGGCTATATGTGCCCTCGGGGACTCCTGGTCCACCAGCAGTGCCACTCACTGAGTGGTTCAAATGTTAAACGTTTAAATTCAATAGCATCATTTTAGAACAGATTATGATATAGAATGTGGAATATAATATACTGTACCAGGGACGAATAGCGCATTTATTGCACTGCATCATGATGTTATTTCTTTCTGTTTCGAAAGGATGGAGAGACAGTAGAAAAAATGGCAGCCAAATGAGAGCACTTCAATCGTCATTGTATTTAATAAGAGGGGCAGTCAAAGGGATCACAAGAGCTAATACCTGTTCGTTCCTCCTATCAATACATTTACACCTTCGGGTGTCTTATTGTTACACTCGTTCGATATGTAAGATACACGTATGATACAATACCTGGCCTGGGAGCCAATGAAACTCATTCTATTCTTGTTGAAGCACTTTTCGGTGTACACTTGAGGAAACTCAACAAGTTTATTTCCCTCCCTATGATTGAAGTTAATTTCATATCTTATTCTAGGAGCACTTAATAATCATTAAGATGGTGGGATTTGAGCCCCATTCATCCCGATATACTATTAGTTTCTGACAAGACGTAAACACAGATTTTAAAATGTATGTTGGTAAACGAATAGGTATTTTTATTACTAACCATCGCACTTGATAAGTGACATATTGACACTAAACCTTGGGTAAGAGTACAAAATGAGTACCAAAAATGTTGAAGATTTAGCGGAGAGAAAAGGAAAGAAAGCAAGATGAATGTACAATGTACCGTGTTAATACTATTTTGAACCTTTTTGATTGAAAGGACTAAAAATAATTTGAAAATAAAGTCAACCTATTTGCAATTTTTAACTAAATGGGCGAGATTCGAACAACACGTTTGTTTGTAAAAAGGAAGTGTTTTCACCGTACTGTCTGAAGATGAAGATACCATGAGCGCACGGAAAATTTAAATTCACAAATAGAAATAGAGGGCGCTACGAAAATATATTTGACTATCACTTCGGTATTTAATTGAGAAGTACTGATGAGGATTTACCATCCGAAACACGCGTCTGGTGCATTAAAATTGGTTTTGAAATTTTCTTCAAGAACGTTAAGAGTTGAGAGCCTTTCCAATTATTATTAATACCTTTATGCGAGGGCATCATATTAAACGTCTTTAAATTCAATAACATCAGGTACCCGAAGTTAGTCGAACTTGGCTATATGTGCCCTCGGTGACTCCTGGTACACAAGCAGTGACACTCACCAAGTGGTACAAATGTGTAACGTCTTCAAATTCAATATCATCATAGCAAAAGGTAAATATGCAGCATGGACCAGACATGCACGTTTCGGGTACTTAACCTTCGTCATTGACCCTCAATCTAATCAGTGTTATATGACCAAAGAGTGTGAAAAGTATTACGTCCAAAAATGTACCGAAAGACGTAGCAGGATGGGTGGGATATGATGCTACAGGACCCACATTTTAGAATTTCAACCAAAAAAAAAAAAAATTGATAACAGAAATTTTCGAATGTAGTGATCAAACTTGCCTACGTGTGCCCTCCATAATCGAGATCAAGTTTCAGAAACCGACAGACTAGTTGACAGATTAGATTAACAAATTGTCATAAACTGACCATTAGTATTAAAAAAAATCAAATATAAACATTTCCTTGTTGCTAACCGATTTTTCAATAAAAAGTCGAAAAAGAGAGATCAACAATTTTGAAAAGGAAATAAAAAAAGGAATGAGAATAAAAATCAAAACTTGTAGTAAACATTCACTTGTAAAACAACATTTTGGCAGACTTTTCAAGGAAGCAATTTGATATCGACCGTATAATTTCTGAATGCGCAATGTTTCGCATTTTATTGTGCAAAGTCATGCATCATTTGCGAAGGACAAAATTATGTTTGCTGCCAAGAGATGAAGAGAGGGAATAAAAGATTCCAGAAGTTTATTTTTGGATTTAGTTATACGTCAAACTGCAATTCTATTTTTTTTCTAATTGCAAAGTCGCATAACACAACATGCTGATAGGAATGTGATTTTCCCCTCTCCTCCTCAGAAATACTTAGATGTTAAACGTCTTCAAATTCCGTAGCATCATTTTAGATCAAATAAAATTTCAAATAATATTGAGTTTATAAATAAAATCAAAGGGACAAAGTCATCTTATTCAAATGATACTTATTGAAATATTGAAAATTGAATCCAATTGACAGGGTTGCATGAAAAAAAACCACACTTGTTTTGTTGTTCGGAAGTTGCGTGAAAAATTTTGATTTTTCTTGGCGCTACATAGACATCCGATTCCACAACACCGGATTACCGAAAGAAATGTTCCGACAATATCCTATTTTTGAATGCTTTGACCTTCTAATTTAAGTCATTCAATGCGCTCGAGTTAATTTAAAGACAGTAAATTAAGTTTTAAAATTTGAAGAGTGAAACGTATGAAAAAGTATCTAAAACGTATATTTACCACTAAAGATGATATAATTTTCCTCTAGTTTCTTCATCGGAAGGCACAACATTTACTCCTTTCCTTTAATCTTTATTTCTTATGGTAATATATTTTCCCAACTGCATTTGAGACATGTTGTACAATGTTCTTATGTTTGACTTATTCATCATTTTCAACAAGAATAAATCAAACAACCAAGATCAATACAGAGCTGTTCAGGGATTTCATCGCGCTAAATGATCAATTCAGAATTCAATAAAAAAGAAAGAGACGGCTTTTTATATTCGCAAGTCAAGTGGAACAGTACAATATGGAGATAATATATGCGATAAATGCAACATATTGTTGAAAATCGGTACAATTGCACAACACGGAAAAGGAAGTCATGTAACCATGCCAATTTTAGAAATCATCCCAAAAATTAAGTTAATAAACAGATAAAAACTAACATAGATAATAATGATAATAAATTCAAATAGAATTCTATTCAATTCTAAGATTAAAATTATTTGTGCAAGTTTCTTTCATCTCAAATATTACAATTCTTAGGTAAGTTTTAAAATTGTCTAAGAATCCTGGGGGTCTCCAACATTACCCAAATGACAGCAACATAACACTGAAACATCCCTATGTAAAAACACAGAGTAGACATGCACAGGAATAGACACAACATGGACATGAACGAAGGGAGATCTCCAACAAGATACCGTTGCAGCATCAACAGCAAAACACCCGATTCAAAAACACAAAAGACGAGAACAGCACGAGACGGAAAAGAGACACACGACATGTAAACATCAAACACAAAAGACTACACATAAACCGACGAGACCAATGAAACATCAAATACGACATCAAAATACCGAACAATACCGAACAATAAATTAACGAATTCAATGGACAATCAGTGCCGACTTGTACGGACATCTGCCATGTTACGTAGTAGAAAATAATGTTTTATCAGGTTTAGGTGCGCACAACCCTATCGCTTTTCTGGTTACCAAGAGGTCCAGAGATTACCAAGAGGTTCAAGTTTCAAATCAACAGGTCTCCGCTGTAAAAGCAACAGCAAGAGACAATGTTACATGTCATTATAAAAGACACAAAAACTATGAAGGACTAAAGGAGGAAACAAGTGGATAACTGGATATTATAGGAAAACCATTTATTTCTAACGTAGCATTACTTATGTGGTATGCGGAAAATACAAAGAGTACCCTCTTAAATTTAAATTTTATTTATTTTACAACGTTTAACAAACAAGTTACATAACTTATATTAATGTCTCACGTTGGCTCAGATGTTGGCGTGAGGGGGTCCAAGGAGCAGGAGGAAACCGGAGTACCCGGAGAAAAACCTCCTGCAGAGGCCTGTGTGTGGGACCACTTATCCTCCCACATAAGAACATTTTGCCGAATTTGAGATTCGATCCCGGGACCTTAGAGGTGAGAAGCGAGCACGCCACCACTGCGCTAACCCGGCCTTATAAGTACCCTCTTACTCAATGGTATGTCTCAATGTACAAATAGGACTTGTCCTCCTAAGTCTTGACACTCAAAAGCTACTTCTTGAACCAATAATCCTGATGATTGCGTTACCAGAATGTTCAGGAGAAGAAGATCTTTGCGTCCTAACACCTTTTTCGTTCGGCTTAGTGTCTTATTTCATTTAGGTCTTGCAGTGATTTCTTGATTAAAATCAACTTTTTCTTTTTATAAGTTGCTTTTTTTGGTGAATTTTTTGTTGTTAATTGATACATTGTACTTTGCGTAATCTTCGAAACCTCTGGGTAACCGAAAAAGTGGGAGAGTTGTGAGCACACAATCAGGATAAATACACCATTTGCTACTTATGTAGCTGATGGCCGTCCTATATCTGCACTGATTTCTCGTCGGTGTAGTCTTTTGTGTTTGGTGTTTTGATGTCGTGTTTGTTGTCCCTTTTACGTCTCTTGCTGTGTATGCTTGCTCTGTGTTTTGATGTCGTGTTTGTTGTCCCTTTTACGTCTCTTGCTGTGTATGCTTGCTCTGTGTTTTGATGTCGTGTTTGTTGTCCCTTTTACGTCTCTTGCTGTGTATTCTTGCTCTGTGTTTTGATGTCGTGTTTGTTGTCCCTTTTACGTCTCTTTCTGTGTATTCTTGCTTTGTGTTTTGATGTCGTGTTTGTTGTCCCTTTTACGTCTCTTGCTGTGTATGCTTGCTCTGTGTTTCGCTTGGTATGTTTCGGTGTTTGGTTGTGGATGCTGTAACCGATCCTGTTAGATAACCCATCCTTTCTTTTATTAATAATAAATTGACTACCTTTATATTTTTGTACTTCTTTTTGTTCTTGATTCTTCATTTGTTCAGCATTTCCCATATACAAATATTATTGTATTATTCGGTAGTATTATTTATCAAGGAAGGAACCATCATGGTTTTTATTTACCTCCTAGGACATATAAAATGTTTGACTTCATTTATTTCGGGGAAAACAAGGTAATCTGAGTCTTGACAAAGACTACTAGTATTACAAGAATAAAAAAGCAATAATTTCCATTCTTTGTATTTTGAACAGACCAAGAATGTTTACAAAATGTATTTGTTATAACAACAAAAAGAATTCATATATATATTTCAGATTTATCTGTAGCAAACAGAGTGTACTTTTGAAAATGTGCATCACATTTCCTTAGCAAGCAAAATCGGTCTCCCAGTGACTTGTGCACCTGTAAGATAGAGGATTGCCACTGTTATCATATATTAATTTTTCTCCGAGGAACACCTTCAGTATTGACATTCTGCTGATGTTTTGCACTGATAAATTCATAATGATTTACCGAACAATGATGGACAATGTGATTTCGTCCAGCTATCATTCCTTTTTTGGTCACATGATTATACACAAAAGATAGGTTAAATCTAATTCTTTTCTATAGACACCTACTTATTTGTCAAGATCCTGACATGTCATCAAGATATAATGTAATTTTAGCTTTCTGCCAAGTCATAAATTCAAAGCGTTGATATTTCATATAATGGTCATACCTAAGAGATCAGCAGCCATTTTAAGTTCAGTATCGTAAATATAGCAGACATGAGAGAGTGCGAGGAAGGATGGTTAGAACATTGTACCTTTAAGTTTCTGCAAAGCACAGCAAAACCAAAGAATAAGATATTTCAATAATACATATGTACTTTGGCATTATGAAGGATAAAGGCATATTTCATATGATGACCTTGTATTTTTTAATCTTAATACATTTTCCTCCGAATTTATGCGTGGTCTGCGCTTTGTAATAGTTGAGATTCATAATTCAGGTGAAAAATAATTGGATTGCATGTTGAATATAAAAATGGTTTCGGATACCAAAGGCTTAGACTTTCTGTTCTGGAGGATGGCTGCAGAGATATTGCAACGAAAAAGTAATGGTAAATCTTCATGTATAAACTTTTGCGTGATAAACAAACTGTCGAAGTCAGCAGTTTTATCATTGCATGATTTAAACTCCTCAAGAGAATTGGGACTGGTCCTTTTTCTAATCAGTTGACACCAACATGTATACCTGCCATAATAAGGAGCATTTATATCAATTTTCTGTATTGTACTGTCATGAGACTTCCGGGAATATTTTTGATTTTGTATGTTTTCCATGAAACCTTTATAATGCCACCAGAACCTTGCCCAGCATGACGCCTTCGTAAAGGCCATACCTAATTGTTCTTCTTTCAAGTTTGAACTCCCAAAGGACAAGAAAAATCGTCTCTTCATACATCAAAAACATCAGATTCTTATTTTTATCAAACGCGTAGATGTTGTTCATCGTATAAAAAGAATAAATAAACGACTGTATCTCCCCTCGGGTATTGACAAGAGCAATTTTAAAACGTAGTCTGAGGATAAAAGTTGTTTATCTGTACCCAGAGAGAGTACTGCTTTCTCTCACAGACTTAATGGAGACATTGTCTCTAGTCCGATACAGTCACGATTTAACAATAAAGCAGGGACACTAAAACCAAAGAAAGGAGCAAATCTTTTATTTGAAGGAGAAACAATAATACGAACAACAAACGAAAACATATAGGTACCAAAACAAACTAATAATAAAATCAAAGACAAACAAACACATTCACACCCAACTTTCGACCAATCCCTCAAAACAAACATCTAGATACAAGGAAAGCCTTCAAGGCGGCTATCTATTAACTGATTATGTAATATAATCAAAAACTGCGGAACATTCCAGGTGTATACATTTGTATATATATCCTATAAACAATAAGGAAAATATAATAATGTACATTAAATATAGGCAAACCATGAAGCAATAGAACCAGAAGGGTTTAGATTTTAGAAATCGCTCATGTTCTTAGAGTTCCCAAGTCAAGACATTTGCTCTTTCAAATTTATATACTATTTGGATGTCCTATTTCGGCCTCGAACATCACTGATGAGACATTTCTTGTTGGAATCCGCATATGGTTCAGTGAAATTTCATATTAGAACATACAATTAAATAATGATTTACTTGCCTTTCGGGTTTTAATTTGCTTTTTTTCCAAGAAAGTTTTATTTTGCTTTAGACACATTAGGAAAGCCTTGTAGCATCTTTTCCCTCCTGGAAATCGTTTAATGTTCGTGATATAATATAGATAAAAGAGATTTAAATTAAATATCGAAGAATATTCGTTAAGCATTTTTTTCTTCGGGAGGTTTGGACTAAAATATCCTGAAAGGCGCATTATCTTCTACTTTATCTTTTTTTATTTAAATCAACGTCAAGATTGCACCCTTGTTTTGCACACTTTGAATTGCTGAGACCTACCTGCAATTTTAATGGAATCAGTTAGATGTCAAGTTCAATTTACCGACGCACAATAAGGATGTTTCCCAACTTTTATTTGGCATTAATTCAATAAGGCAAAGTTAATTTCATTCCCTTCAATTTACCAGCACTAAACATGCCCGGCTCAAATGGGATTTAGGGTTTGAAATATAGGTGTTATTACAAAACGTTGATGAAAATGAAATTCAATGATGTGGGATGATGATAAGGGAAGGCGATAGTTATTGCTATGAATAAGGGAAGACGATCGTATATTTGTAATTGCTAGGAATAAGGGAAGACGATAGTTATTGCCGTGAATAAAGGAAGACGATAGTCATTGCTAGGAATAAGGAAAGACTGTAGTAATTGCTAGGAATAAGGGAAGACGATAGTTATTGCTAGGAATAAGGGAAGATGATAGTAATTGCTACATGTAGGAATAAGGGAAGATGGTAGTAACTGTTAGGAATAAAGGAAGACGATAGTAATTGCTAGGAACAAGGGAAGACGATAGAAATTGCTAGGAATAAAGGAAGACGATAGTTATTGATAGGAATAAGGGAAGACGATAGTAATTGCTAGGAATAAGGGAAGACGATAGAAGTTGCTAGGATTCGGTGAATGAAAGTCAAGCACGAAACCTCATATCAGAATCCAAAAACTTTAATCAATTGTCATACAAATTCTTGATAATATGTACATAAAACAAAGACAGGGTGATCTCTTACAGTGAAAACAGCGAATAGCACTCTCAAGAGGACAAGTAGACGGCGAAAATAACAAAATTCTACAGAAAGACGAAGGAGTATGGTTAGCGTTTGGAAAATGAGGGGATGAATTATGAAAAGAAAATGAAAAAAAGAAAAGATTCTTGAGACAATTTGAAGGGAAAGAATAAATCTAGAATACAGTAAATCTATCTATTGTGAGTTAATTGGGTTGTGGTTTTATTCCTTGTGTGCGTGGTCTTAAAAATAACGGGATATTTGACGCTACAATAATTTTAACTAGGTCTACTGCAAAGATATCTGCGATCCGAATTTGTTTGGTCTTCCATTATGCATGCATTTTATGTCCCGGTACCACTGTGTTGACAAGACAGGGCATTTCAAGTGCACGTAATACATTAATGAAAGTTTTCTTGGGCAAGAAGATGGCAGTTTCATCTTCTATATTGATTCATACACACAAAATCAAATGAAGCTGACGATTTGCCCCTGTAAATCGGTTGTGGTTTTCATCACCATACGCTATGATCATGTTTTAGCATTGTGTCCCTCTTTGATAAGGGATACTCTATCCTACCTATTTGTAGTTAAACCTGACTTCTGGGTGACCTGGAAATTACACAGAGTAGGAAAACAGGGACAAGGGACACCAAATTCGATATCAAATTACCAAACACAAAACATAACACATAAACCAACGAGACCAATTGGCCATCGGTACCGACTAACGAAGGCCCTCTGCCACATTTGAAGCAAACGTTATATCTAACTTTTCCGGATACACATATGTGTCGAAGAATGTACAGTTGTTGTGTAGTATAATCATCTCATTGTTAAATGTCTTTAAATTGAATAGCATCATTTAAAACCTGATAAATTTACAGCATGGACCAGACATGCATGTTTTCGGGGACTAAACCCTCGTCAGTGATCCTCAGTCTAAACAATGTAATATGGCCAAAAATTATGAAAATTATTCTGTCCAAAAATGTACCAAAAGACGTAGTAGAATGGGTGGGATATGATGCCACAGGACCCACGTTTTAGAAATTTCAAGAAATTTTGTAACAGAACATTTCAAATGCGTTGAAGACACAGACGATCAACCGAAGTTGATCGAACTTGGCTACATGTGCCCTCGGGGACATGAAATGTAAGACGAGAAATATTTACTAAATACTACTACTATAATACATTGTCACCATGGCACTTTCTATATAGACATAACCTCAGACAGTGCATGCATTTTAGATATTGTTTTCATTTTCGTGCGTGGACATCGACGGCGGGTGCGGCTAGCCAAACAGGGGATGCCTACTCCTCCCGGGTACCTGGCTTGCTAGGGGTCCGTCGATGCCCAATTTGGTGCTCTATTGTGAATTCTTTTGAGATTGTGGTCAGGATCTACATTAAGTCATTTTAAAGTCAACCTGCCAACCAACAGTAATATTAGTTTATCAGCAAGTCATTAGAACGTTTCCAAATCGCGCAGAAGGTTTTGTGTTGCATAATTTGATATTCTTACAAGAAAGCAAATAGCAGACAAAGAAGAAAGAAGGAATAATGAAAACTGTCTAAAACATATTTTGTACTTTTTGTCGAATTGTCACTCCCTATATTATTATTGAATTAAAGTCATACATCTTCTAAATCTTGATATATTGTGCAGGTGATATAAATCAGAAATCTGAGAGAATTGGAGTTATTACCCAGCCAGATTACGAAGCTTGGGGCAAACATAAAACATATTATAATTGGTTTGCTGGTACGCAGAGTGTCATTGAGACTGGCAGTGAGGTTTCCGACATCATTGTTCATTCTAATAGGCCTTTTAAAATAGATGCCTTATGTTGCATTTTTCAATATGCAGCGAAGAATACACTCCTCCAATATGTCCAGTGCAACGTTTATGCTCAATGGGCAAACAATTATATGCATCAAACTATTGTCTTTTCTTTATCAGACGAATATGGAGCCCGCCAGGGGACAAGAAAAAACATATACTATTTCGTTCCCACGAAATAATTATTTCGTTCCCTCGAAATAATATTTCGTTCCCATGAAATATTAGGCTTACATTAGGATTATACTTGCTCAAAATCCTATAATCGCTCACATTAACATAAATGATCTAGAATATTTGTCTTAAAATATTTGTCAGCATCACTGCAAAAATAGGTCAGGGTTGTATATTTTATGAATCTTTTGGGAACCACCGGAGAGATAATGTGGTCGGATACACTTTCAGTTTGGCCTCATCCAGACGCCTGAGACTTTCATACAGTCAGATCTAAAAGGCAAACGAGACGTTCCATTTTCAAGGTGATGTGATCGACATGTTATGCAATGCTTTCTTTTGATATACTCCTACGGCTAAAAGGTCTTAATGGCATTAGAATTTATTAATGTCATAATATCCTTTTGCAAGCACAAAATGAGCTTATATAGTACAGAATCAGATATGACAATTGGAAAAAATTGAGTACCCTGGAATGGAAAGAAATTCCTGCAACATCCGTCACCTTAATAATGCAGATATTATCCAGTAAAACACTTCAACCAAATCAAATAAACATTTCCTCTGGGACTAGTGCAAATTGAAAATATGAGTCGTCATTATGTTTTTTCTTCACTTTTTCTAATCTATTCAAACGTAGTTATTGCAAAATTAAATCAACGTCCATTTCAATGCTCAAATTCTGAAATGCTCCTCGTGGTTTACTAGACTTATAATAAACGCTATTAATTTTGGTAATCAGTGATTTTTCGTAAAAAGATGTTTTTTAAAGAGAATTGATTACTTTTCAAAATTGTTTGCGCCTTCCTTTTATCTTCTATTCACTGAAAACACCGAGCAAAATTAACTTCAAAGACATACTGAATGAATGGGAGGCCGACTTTATTGATTAGAATAAGAATGAATTTGCAGGAGATGATTTCTTACACCTATGTTAATAAAAAGAGGCTTTAATGAAAACACCATGTGATAATGCAACAAAGATGCTTTTAATTATTATCGCAATGTTGATTAATTCCTCATTAGTTGCGAAACAAGGAAGCAACGAAGGAGGGATACAATGTAATTAAGAAGGACAACAATGTTATTTCGATCTTGATAGTTTAAAATCGAGTGGTATCATATACTTATATTTTGTAAAAGTAGCTATAGGCGAAGATTACAAAGAAACAAAGGACTGAAGGTAATGTGGGCTAATAGCTTAATTTTCAAGGAATCACGAGATAGATTATAATGATCAGTTGTAACTTAACCTTTGTTAGAACATTTCAAAGATAATATTCTGTAAAACTAGACGGAAATTACAAAGAATAAAAAGCACTGAAGGTAATGTGGGCAAATAGCTTAATTTTCAAGAAATCGTGAGATTTATACTTTCTTATGATCAATTGAAATTTAACCTATGGTGGAACATTTCAATAAAAAAAAAACAACTTATAATGTATACATTTGTAACTTATAATGCAAAATGTAAAAAAATCAAACTAGAGGGCGCTACTGAAATTATTTGGGCTGTGTCTGAAAATCACTTAGGCTGGAAACAGAGTTAGAACATTTTCTTATTATTTTAAAGGGAGTATTCTACAGACGACTCACTTCGTCTTCCAGAAGACATATAAAACCATCATATTATGCATCTTATTACTAATTATTCTAATGATTTTACCTCACCTTCTCGACTTTAAAACTAAATAACTGTTGGGTACTTCTTTGATGTTAATCACAGAATACAAAAGCCCATTGGATCACTACGATACCCCCATATAGTGATAAGTAACGGAAATGAGTTTGAAAATGACGATAGGATACAGGTATTATAACAAACCTTAACATGTACAGTTATGAATTTCGATGCTCAATTTTGTGCTCTATTGTGTGCGCTGTTGAGTTTATCATCAGGATCTTATTTAAGTCATTTCTGGTGTTATAATTTTAGTTTATTATATTGTAAGGAAATTTGTCTCATAACTGATTTGTGTAGGCTAAAATAGTCAAATTCCAATTAGTTATCACACTTAGAGCAATGCTCTATATAGATAATGTTTGCCATAGAGCCAATTGAGGATAGTAGTATATATTTCACATGTTAACTTAAGATATTGTTTATAAAATGTACTGATAGAGAATTAACAAATATATTTAAAGTTATTCAAGAAACACTGATCATGAACGATATTCTCGGAGACCGACAGTCCGTCAGCAGCAAAACCAACCTAGTGGTTGATATACATATGCTATGATGTTAAACGTCTTCAAATTCAATAGCATCATTTAAGAGCAGATGCATTTGCAGCATGGGCCAGACATGCACGTTTCGGATACTTAACCCTTGTCAGTGATCCTCAATCAAAATTATTAAATATGGCCAATGTACCGAAAGACGTAACATTCTAGCGCAACAACTTTTAGTGCACCGTAGTCATGGATCTGAATCTACCAAATTGAGCCACGAATGCGGCATTTCTATGTAACAGACCTGATTCGATACCTTATTATTTAATCACGAGTTATCTGTAACATGCATATTTTTTAATCCCTGCACTCAATACAAAGCGATAAAAGGGTATAGTTGACCTGTAATCTTTACATTCATTCATTAATATTTCGGGCTCAAATTCGGAAAAATCAAGTGATCGCTATTGGCCATTCGGACAAAAAAGGCCAGAGGTAGGGGATGGAACGTATTTTTATAAAATGCAATAGTTTTTCGGGTGGCCCTGTAGATAGAAGTCCAATGGATCCAAATCAGATCCTTTGAAAGGGATGAGGAGGCTAAGACTAGTCCTGGCGGATTTATTTTAAATGAACAAAAAAGGAACCTTAGGAAATGACTTTTTTACGATAAATATTAAAGAAAGTAGGGGATCTCCAACAACACTCGAATGCAGCACCGGCCTACAGAAAAACTACAAAACACACAGTGCAAAAACACAGGATAGACACCAACATAAAGAGACACAAAGGGGACAAGGAAAACGAACTCACACCATAGAAACATGGCACACAAAAGACCACATATAAACTACTACGTCTTACCTGTCATTGTAACAGTAATTAATAGATAAATCGTTTCGTCTTTTGAGTGTTATCCTTAAAATCCAGCTATGATGTTAGTAAAATTAGTATAATGAGAGTTGGCTTGACTGAAATAATTTATTTTATTATTTATGAGTTGTACTTCAATTGAAAATAAATATCCATATCTACTTTTGTTCATATTTTGTGACACCCGATATTTTGTTTTGTGTTTTCATTCCATCCGAACAAATATGTTTGAAACATTTTTATTTTCACAGCTGGTCGAGGCGATACGTTTCCCATACATTTTATTTTATCTTTGAGCTTATTTCAGACTTGCATATTCAGCAGTCAATGTACCTTTATATTAATGTGTATCTAATAATGCTAATTAAACTTAAATGACTCAGTTTAGATCAATATTATTTTGAATGCCACCCAAGCCGTCATCTCAATCCTTACAATAAACGGAATGCAAAAGTTCAAGGAAGAAAAAATGAATAGAAGTCATGAATGTATAACTACTTTGTACATGGAAAAGGATTATCTATTTCGATATCTCGCTTAGGTTTCAAAGATTTGCATTTCATAATAAGACTTGATACAACAAATTCTTTTCAAAACATTCCACTCATGTCCATTTGCGTTACCACATCATCTTGATGTATACATGTAAAACAAGCATTTTGAATTTACCAAAGATAATTTAACTTCTTCAAATAACATGAGTTAAAAGATGATCCTGACGATAATATCAACAACACTCACAATAGAGCACAAAATTTGAGAATCGACGGACCTCTAGCAAGCTAGAGGTAGGACCAGGTGACCGGGAGGAGTAAGCATCCCCTGTGCTGTGGATTTGTGTTTGTTAAATCAAAGCCTGGCCTGTCGTTTTCTTTTCTCTCAGTACTGCGTGCTGTTGCGTGTCGTTGCCATGGTAACCATCTCTAAAGTTTGAAGCATTTGGAAATTTCATGAGACTTATGTAATCTTATTGCAATAACCAAGATTTTTTTCTTTCAATCCTCTTTGTTATGAGTATCTGAAATGATTTTCAATATGCCTCTTGTATAAGGGGTAAAAGAGAGTACCTAAATAAGGTATTAAAACCTTCAATATTTGGCTTGGAGAGATCTTTTTTTTTTCTTGTTTTTCGTGTAATTTTACAGTGTAAAATTTCATAAAAGCAGAGCTTTTTGGAGGTTTTCTATTATAATTATATCCATTTTATATTGTACGTGAACAACAAGCAAATGCAAAAAGTTGGCTTGGATAATGTATCTTTTCTACTGGAAATGTACGGTATATAATATGGTAACCATGACAATGTATAGAACAATGGTTAAGCTTTAACGGGTTTGTTATAAGTCTATTCTAAACTGTCCATTTATGACATTAAATCAAACCCTCGTTCATCTATCTACTGGAGACAAATTAATGTAGAGATGGCCTTGATACTTGCTCAAGGTCATGCATTGTATTTTCAAGGTCACTGAATTGTAATTGAGCAGATTTTATCAAAATTGTGATTTTTCTTAGAAAAAAAGGATCAATACTAGAAAGAGCCGCTAGACACAAATTAAACGGCTGAATGCAACAAAATAATGGATGTGATAATTATATCTTAGGATAACTTAAAAGAGTTCAATCAACTCATTGACCTTCTGAAATTGAGGTGTGGATATCAGCAAAAGAAAGCATGAAAATTTAAATTCTTTAGTTTTTTTCGCCTGAACAAAAAAATTATACTTGAATGTAAAAAGTCAGTGAAATCAGGGAAATTACTTTTCAAATACATCATCTCGCAATATATATATATAGGATATTGGCGGACAAAGCCTCAAATAATTACACATTTACTTGCAAAAAGTACTATTTCGACAGTCTAGTTAAAGAGTTGGGTTTAAATTCGACACCTGGAAATCCCACTTACATCCCAACAAATCTTTCTGCCTCTGAAATAATAGATAACCACAAATCAACTCTTGCTTCCTTTGGCTTTGACACTACCAATTTAGATTTAGATTTACCATACTTATACTGCATACCTAAAATGCATAAGAATCCGTACAAACAACGTTTCATCGCTGGTTCCTCAAAATGATCTACCAAATCTGTATCGATCTTACTTACCAAAGTTTTATCTGAAATCAAATCTGGGCTACAAAAATATTGTTCGACAGTATATTCTCGCAGTGGTATCAACCAGATGTGGATTTTAAAGAATTCGAAGGAACTTTTAGAACATCTGAAATCCACTCATTTTAGTAGAGTCCATTCGATCCAAGCCTTTGATTTTTCGACACTTTACACTACAATTCCACATTCTAAATTGAAAGAAAGACTCGCAAAAATTATAAGTAATGCGTTTACAAGTAAGAACGGTAATCGCAAATACAAATTTATTGTTGTTAACTATGACAAAACCTACTTTGTAAAAGAAAAGTCAGATTCTGAAAATAAGTACACTGAAACAGACATTATTCAGATGTTAAACTTTCTGATCGACAACATTTTTGTGGTGTTTGGAGGAAAGGTCTTCCAGCAAATTGTCGGAATTCCAATGGGAACCAATTGTGCCCCACTCCTTGCCGACATTTTCCTTTACTCGTACGAAGCTGAATTCATTCAATCTTTGGTCTCTGAAGGGAAAAGAAACTTAGCTTCTGACTTCAACTTCACTTACAGATACATAGACGATGTGTTGTCCATCAATAATCCTAAATTCGCGGATTACCTGAGCAGTATCTATCCTTCGGAGCTTGAAGTCAAAGAAACTACAGAGACAAATAATTCAGCATCCTATTTGGACATAATGTTGTCCTACGACAGTGATGGTCACATGAACACCTCACTCTATGACAAACGTGACGACTTCAATTTCAGCATTACGAACTTTCCTTTTCTGAGTAGCAACATCCCTTCATCGCCTGCTTATGGCGTGTTCATATCTCAGTTGATACGCTATGCCAGAGCAAGTACCAAATATACGGATTTTGTTCTGAGAGCTAGGCGTCTTTCAGATAAGCTTCTCAGTCAGGGATATGTTTGTGACCGACTAACATCGTCACTGAGGAAGTTCTACGGTCGATATGGGGAACTCGTCATACACTATGATGTCCCACTATCCAGAATGGTGGATGATATTCTGTCATAGACCATTTGAACCATCCAACCAAAGATTGTACTCTATATCTTCCAAAATGGAAGTAACCGGACGTGACAGTTCTACCGAATTGAAGCGACGGGTGTTGCATGCAAGCAGGAGATGCTTACTCTTCCTGGGCACCTGGTCTCACTCTCATATCGGGAGTTCGCTTCTTTTCATATGGTGGAGGTTTTTGTTTTTGTTTGCTTTGGTTCCTGTTTTATCCTGATTTTGTATGCCTTCGGTTTCTGATTTTCTGAATTATCGATTTTGTACTGTAGACAGGGATATGGTCATTATCCATATTTGTCATTGGACAATTAAAAAAAAAACGCTACAAATTAATGACAAAAATCTGAAAAATCACATAATTATCGAAATTTTTAATATCAGTTAAGAAATGACCTTGATTCTCAAGTCAACGACCTTGGAAATTTTCAAGGTTATAAAATAGAATAAAAGAGTCTGTCAGGATCAGTTCATACGTATATTTTCACGGTCATATGTAGTACTTATTAGGAGTGAAATCCATTTCAAAAGGTACTAAATTCAAGCCTTAACGCTTAACGTTGCCATAGCAATGGTTTTTAACGTCAAAAAAGAGATGAAGAGCTTAATGATCCCATCTTCGATTTTCTTTCATCATATTTTATAATGGACATTACTTTTCATAACAACCCATCAGAGGTCTCACAGAGGTCTGTATTTAGTTACAATTGACACTGAAAACGGTAAAAATTACATAAAATTTACCTCCAAGTTTACCTTCATTTTTGACTTGAATTTTACTTATTTTGACTGGACATAGTGTCCAGTAATATCAATCATAAAACTGAGTGCATTTTGTAAGAAAGGAGGTAAAGAAACGCAAGAGGTACGAAAATGAAATATCTGCTTCATGTACAATGGTATCCATGACAACAAAGTATCTAAAAGTAGGTTTCGTCACATTCTTTAAACTGGCACAAAAAGACTTATCTCGCTGCCATGACAACCGGAACTCACATTGACCGAAAACCTTAATTTTTGCAATCAGGACATAATATATACCTAATATGCAGAAAATCATGAAAATCCTTTTAAAACATGCCGTGTCGCCAGAATTTTGGTGGTAACAGAGAATGGGTCTTTACAGTTTAGGCTACTCATAAACCAACGAAACCAATGGACAACCGTTGCCGACTATGAGTTGCGTTTAAAGTCGGGTCGTTTTTGTCAAAAATTGTCTGACAGAAATAATTTCTTCAGAGTTCAAAATGAATATTAAAAGTGTAATGCAAACATATTTTGCCTTCTTTACCAAGTATCTGACTCTCAAATACTGTGACCTGTGTTGCATGTAAACAGGAAACAGGGTACCTGGTCTCACTTCAGAATTATTTTGTTATTCCGGGGTTCGCAACTGTTCACATGATTTTGCCTCACTTTCTCGACTTTGAGACTAAATAACTAATGGGTATTTCTTCGATTTTTATCTCAAGTCACCAAAGGACAATTAAGACCTTTTAGAAAGGACGATGATTTACCCTTAAAGAATTATTTACCGATTTTAGAAAAATTGCAACCTCACAAATGACACTGAACGGACTCCTCCTTCCTTATTTCACTATTTTAATTTCATAACTTACAGGTTTATACATGTACCTATAACTCGAGTCAATTTGCCCATTGCTCTCTTAAATTCCTACGTAGTCTTCAATGGTCAGAATTTTTATGTTTTCATGTCTTGTTGCTTTTTATCTAATGAGGACCAAGCCTAAGGCTTCCCAAAGATCTCTCTAAGACAATATATAAGAATATAAGAAAGAAAAAATTGTTTCCCTTTTTGAAGTTTGAAATAGAACTATACAAAAATAAAAGGTTAAAATTGGTCGATATGTCTGACAGTTGGTGTAATATAATTTCAAATTTAGTGAGTGCAAAGAGGAAGAAAGATTATATAATTTCATCAAACTGAAGCCAAGAGTCTTAGATTTCTTGCAGTCAGAATTTTTCCATCCATCTTTGTCTTTTGGATTAAATGTGTTATTAGGGCATGATGAACGGTTGCGTCTACAAGCAGTGTAAAAAATATTGATGTCTCAATAAAAAAGTGATTAATTCAAGGAGCTATGAGCTTAGAACATCATTGTATGTCGAGGAAGATTTTGCTCGCTCCTCATCCCGTACGAAGAAAAATTTATTTTTGATTTGATAATTACGATTGATTTGCTTTGTGTTTATACCAATAAAGAGCTCTTCTCGTTAAAACAATTAGCAGGGCTAAGATAATTCCCATTTGATTGACGAGGCTTCCTACGTAAATCAAATATGTTTTATCTCACCAGCCCTCGGGAAAACATTGCGCTCTGCTTTTATTTTGAACAATTCTACAGGGTATATTAAAAAGAATGTCACTGATGCATCACAATCTTTGCTACTTTCAGGTTGTTTACCGTCAAACGGGAGAACACCTGCCGATTGGAGATGCCCTGTGAAACAACAGATAGTTTGCTTGGAAGCTGTGTACAATCTGACGGGATCAGGGCAGAACGCCACCGTGCCTGATCTGCAGGGGTAACAGGTACCTGCCGATGTTACGTGCTAAACTAATTAGCTAGGAGCAATATTTCTAGCATTCTTTGCATTTAGAACGCATACTTTTATGCGTTCATGAAAATTGTTTTGTTTATGATATATTCGAAATAATATTCAATTAACTGGAAGTTGGAACGCACAAGAAATGATGTTTTCATGTCTTCAGAATAATGTTACATTTTCACTGTCAAGAAGAAATTGTACATCTGTACATCTTTACATGTATGTTTATTTCTATGAAAATCTAAGCAGACATCTAAAGTAACCACTTCTCTGATAAAGCACATACCAGTTTATTCCGTACTTTTGTAATAGAACTATCCGACTTCTCACGACAATGTCAGCTTGAAAAAGTATGCTAGTATGATTTATGTAACCACTTCTCTGATAAAACACAAACCAGTTTATTCGGTACTTTTTAATAGAACTATCCGGCTTCTCATGACAATGTCAGCTTGAAAACGTATGCTAGTATGATTTATGCATTGTGATTTAATAAAGAATATAAAATTGAACTAAGAAGATATTCAATTAATCGATAATAAATGATGCATATAGTGCGGTGGAAAAAAGACAATTTTAACATTATAAAGTGACATATTTTGTATATATTTTTGCGTTTTCCTATTTTGTACATGTAGATGTATGTATCATAACCCAGTGATGCATATCCCTGAAAACTCCGCGCAACAAGACTTGTGAGTAAAGACAATCATGGTATATTTTCATCGAAGAGAGTAAGTCTAGGAAAGATTGATTACCACTGACCCGTTTGTCTTGAGAACATCCGAAGGGATAATCCAAATTGAATGTCACTCCATTAGAATGAGACTTTTAGAAAGGTATCATTTAGGGAATATATCTATTTGGGAAGCAATGTTATCCTTAATTTTGCTATAACGTGCAGCCAAGTGATATCATGAGAATAAAAGCGAATTAAAAAAAAACAAGTCAGATAAAAACATACAACATGTTACATGAACTATGTAGAGAACAAAATATCGAAATTCACATCATTGGGACAAATGCAAAAATATTGTGAGGACAATCTATGATGATGTAGATAATACAAAATAATGAATTCAAAAGGACTTAAAAGAGTTAATATTATTCATATTAAATGTATTTACAATGTACGCTGCAATGTTACAAATTTGAATGGGAGACAAACAACATAGTGAATGCACAAGGGTCAATATTACCAAATGGTGGCTCTTGGTTTCCAAGTCATAATTAACATTCATATAAAAACCTCACAACTCAAATTAACAGTATGGCGGACATATGAAAGACATACCTATATGAAACAAAAAGTGATGCAGAAATAGGTCATTAAAATTTTAAGTCTACGATCATTCATAAGGATACCGTCTGACAAACAGAGACTTAATTATTTTTCCGAAATGAGAAATAAATCATGCCTCTAACGTACGGACCATGGGTCCCTCGGCAGAGAGAACTTTTCCATCTTGACTGTGATAATAGTCAATATTGTTCGACAGAAGTTTACAAATCCGGTTAGTGTAATAAAGGGACATGATAAGGCAGTAAATCAATAGTATCAATATCTGTTGTAAAGGCCGACATTGGCAACCACATGGTCATTAATATGCATACCTGAGTGACATTGGCTTGCAATTGGTAGGTGTGGTATACCGTCTTTGAGGATAACGCCGTCAGCGAGCGGCGTGTTACATTAAAGACATACCTACAAGAAATCCTTTATTGTGCTAATGAGATAGCCGAGTATCCTCTTTTTTAAGTGGTCAGTCGAAAATGATAGGGGTAAAAGGATTAAAATGAACCAATCAGATACCAATTAGAGATGTTAACCCTATAGCGGTCAGTTAGAAAAAATGCCCGTCGGCTTTTAATATATCAGAAAGCGGGATGTAATTCTGAATATGGTTCCAGTATCGACCATGGACATGCCACTTAATTGACACCTTTTTACCGAAAAACGTAAAGAGGAAATATCATTGAAAAAAGTCCATGTTGATGGACCTTGGTCTTGAGATAAGATAATAAACCAATAACAGGTTGAAATATTGATATTCGGAAAGAAAATTTTGACTAATGTATCTTTCCGAATATCAATTTTTTCTAATGTGAAAAGGTAAGACCTATAATGACACGTATATATGAAAAGACAATTTTATTATATACAATGAGCACTGTTATATTTTTTCAGGCAATAAATAAGAGAAAGGAAGTATCTCAACTCTCTGAAAATCCATGATTTTGATATTTTTTTTAAAAAGGAAAGAAATCAATGTTGTAGAAGTTACCGAAAGTGAACAATATCGAAAAGAACAATTTCGAGCAGCTACTGAAAATTTCGAAAATAAACAATCTGTAAAGCCACTAAATATATGCCCTTTCGCGTCTTTTTAGAAAACACAAACTGATAAAAACATAATCTCATTCCAAATGTAATCTATGCGTAGAAATCTAGTCAATACTTGCTCAATTGTCTTGAGAAAAAAGTTTGAAAATCTAACCCCCCCGTTTACACTATGTTCCCGGCGGTCACGGAGGCCACGTTTCAAGCCACCGTGGACGAAACGTGGTGACCGTGAGACAACGTAGGGGAACGGGATCGACAAACGAAACAAGCCGTGGTTGCCGGGGCTGACGGGGCAAATGTTTAAACTGTCAAAACATTTGTCACGGCAGCCCACGGTGCAGATGACCTACTTTAGAAACCGTAGCAATACGGATCGAACGCAACGCAACGTGACAGAACGTTACAGACCGTAACAAAACTTGGGACAGTGTTCGTAGCGGAACGGGAAGCAAAAGTATGACTCGGCAACTTACGATCCTGGTGAAGTTGAGTTACGGTCTGCCACGTTTATGTCTCGTTTAGCTGCGGCTGCTTTAGGGCAGATGTAAGTTTTATCAAGGTGTACCACGATTTCTCACGGCGAGCTAAGGAATGTGTTGCCGTTTCGTCACGTTCAGTCACGGTACGTCCCGGATTGTTACGGTTTATTTCAAGTTCTATAACGGCCTGGTACGGTACGCACGGTCACACAAAACGTATAACAAACCAAACCCATTTATGAAGCTTTTTGTGTCTCTTTTTCCCGGCGGTCACTGTTAATCGTAGTGGGCCTTGACAGAACTTGGTAGACGTGGCCAACTTGAATGGATCGTAACAAACCGTGACAGACCTTATCAGAACGTGACAGGTCGTGAGGAAACGTACAAACGTCCGTAACAAGCCGTAGGTTGAAACGTAGTGCGCCGTCAGGTCTCCGGGATTCAGGATCCGCGGCTGGTCACGGATACCTTGATAGACCGTGCGGAAACGTAACGAGACCCAACAGAACTTGAATACCAAGATAAAAACTGCCAAAAATCATACGGTGTGCTACGTTTTTGGCCGCCGTGACTGCCGTGGTCGCCGGGAACATAGTGCAAACCTAGTGTAACATTTAACCTTACTTTTGCAAGCAGACTTTACCAAACGATCGGACAATAAAAAAAAAATCAGTCTATAAACGGACCCTTAAAGAAGCAATAAATGTACGACAATCTGCCTTACTCTAGTCTAAAGATTCAGGTAGAATGGATCCGTCTTCGGATTTGTTTTAGTCTGCACATTTTACACCAAAAAGCACCCTCCTTGTCTTCACCAAGATGTATGTAAGTGACTCAAGGGATTTCTGCACAATAACAACGGACATATAACGTATATGCTCTTCATGCTTATTGCGCTCATATGGATAAAGCGAACATCAACAGATATATCGACTAGTGTTAGTTGCGAAAGAGAGAAAACCCGATAGGAATAACACTTGAAATATTTGAAACAATTTATTTGACTTCTTTTTCTTTTTATTTACATTCTTATTTACATTTTACATTCTTTTTTACATTTTACAAATTTACATTTTGTACAAATCTCTAGCTTTAAATTCAAATGAGGCTTTTTGATGTGATTGTTATTGAAGACTATTTTAACATCGAGTAACGAGATTCATTATTCATATTTTGTCAAGACAAACACTCATTGGCAGCTCCATTCATCATAAACTCCGTAATTTGTAGTGTTCGTTCCTGTGTAAATTATTGACACCTCTTAGTAAAGAATGTATCCAACCACAGCCCTATGTTTCAAGGTAATATAGAAAGTTATGTGCATGCGATAAGACTTGCCTACTTGAATGAACATCTTTGCTCTATTCTTATTGAATTCTTTATTTCATAACAAAAGTTTGGTTGATTGATTATGTACTTAATCAAAACAAGTTTTTGTTCCTCGGTAAACAAGAAAGCTAATTTTTGTAGTTTCATTTAAAGATGTAACAGCAATCTGCTCATCGATAATGCCCGATTCCTTGCGGCACTGTGTCCGAATGACTAACTCTGTCGTCAGTCGAAGTGACCTTATAGAATCTTTCAACAACTCTGATTAATTTTGATATCTCATTGTAGAGGCTCTTTTAAATATTGTTTTTCCTATCTCATTCACAACAAAATGTTACAGTTAACACGTCATGAAGATTCTGATACATGATCAAAATTAGGTACCTTATTTTGTACTATTTCGTTTAAAGATATTCTGCGTGAAAAAACGTTAAACGCCTTCAAATTCAATAAAGTCCTTTCCTTGGATATTAATGCGTAGTATTCCTATGACGCCATATACTAAAGAGTGGGTAAGAGGATAGCTACAGTCAAAGTTGTCTTTCAGAACTTTTTTCGTTTGTGCCCTTGCGTGCGAGTTCGATGTAGCAGATGTCATTTCATTACAGATTGCGGTTTAAGAGCCGGCGACATTTCATACAGTTGCATTATTTTCCCGTTTAACTTTTGTCTTTGATAGATATCCCCCTAATACCGTAGGATTTCCTTGTTATTGGCCTTTGCATGCAAATATAATCTATGGAAAATTGACTCCGTGTGATTTCTTTCTCATTTTTGAGATAGAGTAACCCAATTACGTCGAATATCAATCTTTATTTCAAATCGGAATCAGGGCTTGAAATAATAATGTCAGTCACCATAGAGAGATTAAGTCAGTGCAGTCCTAGATATTTCAAATATCCTAGCTCTTCATTGATTTAGATTGTGATGTCACAGATATTTCAATTTGAAACGTTTAATCTTAAGGAAATATATTGAATATTGAAATTGACAAAACATAGAAAATCATAGGGCATACAGTTTTACAGCCCAAACAGTTTCTATTTGTGGTTGTTCTCATGCCTTTGCTAAATATACTTTTCTCAACATTTCAAACAGTACATAAATTGGGGGGGGGGTGTTAATTTTTTTCAGAAAACAAGAGTATGCAACAATATCTCTTATGTCAACGATCCTGACGATAATCTAAAAAGCACTGACAATAGAGCACAAAGGAGCTGTTAAGATAAGGCGTAAAATCTGCCCTAAAACGTCGAAATTTCAAAATGCAAAATTTGATAATCTTTTTCGGTAGAAATTTCAAGTAACTTGGTCCACATATGAATCTGCTGTCAGATGGGATAATTTATGCAAAATAAGACCGATATTTGGGTCAAAATAAGCGTACACATGGCCTTGCTAAATCCGGCCCTTATCTTAACAGCTCCTTTGAGCATCGACGGACCCCTAGCAAGCTAGAGGTGGGACCAGATGCCCAGGAGGAGTAAACATCCCCTGTTTGGCTAGCCGCACCCGCCGTCGATGTTAACGCACGTAAATGAAATCAATATCTAAAATAAATACACTGCATGAGGTTATGTCTATTAAGAAAGTGCTATGGTGACCGAGTCAGGGAAAATATTTAAAACACTTACTGTTGAATATACCTCACGGGAAACTTTTTCATGAGTTCCAGACGGCAAAGGGTATAAGTGTGAGACAAATGAGTTAAGGAAGATCCTGACGATAATCTCAACAGGTCTTACAATAGAGCACAAATTTGATCATCCAAGGACCCCTAGCAAGCTAGGGGTGGGACCAAGTCATACTTGTCAAAAGTGAAGTTCTCTCAATTCATCCTGGTACAAGTATTTCAATTTCTCCTCTTTGTTTTGGGACAGTATCAATATTTTCCACTTACACGATGAATGTCCATTTGAAGTTGATCGCCAGTTGTCGAAAGAACCTAATATGAGTCAAAGGCTACATTTATCTAAGTGAAATGTCCAACTGTTTGTTTCTTATATTTTATAATCAAATCATTGATGAGTTTGGATTTCTTCTCGCTGTTGTCGATTATTTACCTTTCATGTGTTGTCGCTTAATTTGATAAGAAGAATATCTTTATCATGATGTTTTTGCAGTGATCACAGCGGAACACACACACATGAGACAAGAAAAAGGAAAGAGAAAAATTGTGACAACAAAAACAAGGTTCAGTTTTTTTCTTTCAATGCAACGGAGTGTACCAACTTTAATCATAATACGTACCTCCTGCAAACAACGTTTGGGTGGCATAAAGGGAATACCCTGTCCGTCTGTCTGTCCATTGCACCTTGTCCTGGGCATAATCCCCCACCTTGCATCGATTTCAATAATATTTTACACGAATTATCCCTAGGACATAAGGGTGTGTCATAACATTGAACAAAGGTCATAGGCCAAAGTCACAGTAGACAACATTAGTAAAACCTTGTCCGGGCATAATTCCTTTCCCCTGTGCGTGAATTTCAATAATAATAATATATTTCAATATTGTACCTTTTGTGTTTCATGTTTCTTTGGTTTGAGTTGGTTTTCCTTGTCCCTTTGGTGTCTCTGTCTGTAGATGTCTGCTCTGTGTTTTTACATTGGGTGATTTGGAGTTTTGTTGTGGGTGCTGCAACAGAGTGTTGTTGGAGATCCCCTCCTTTCTTTTAGGACCTAAGGATGCGTCTTAAACTTGAATTAAGGTCAATAGTCAAGGGCACATAAGACTTTTTTCACCATGACGAACTCCGCTCATCGTACTTCGCACTTTACTTATGATAGAAAGTTTTATAAGTGGGTTGCCAGTAGTACAGAAGTCCGATATACCAATTCCATTAAGTATACAAATCAAAATGTAGATGACTCCACTAATGAGTTTATACGTGAACGGCAGCTAAGCCACTGATTCTTCAATGTTCGAAGTGCGAAGTTCGAAGTGCAAAGTCCGTCAAGGTGAAAAAAGTAAATTAGAATGGACACTATTGGTAAAACCTTGTCCGTGTCATAATTTCATCCCATGTGCATGAATTTTTATAATATTTCACACATTTGTTCCTTAGGACCTAAGCGTGTGGCATGGACTTGAACCAAGGTAAAAGTCATAGTAGACACTTGATCCAAAATGACTTTTCAAAGAATATTGCCGAGGGATGTTTTCGTCCAATTAGGGACAAAGATCTAATTTTATTTTGGTTTCAGTACAACATGCCAACGAATCACTACTTTTTGAAGATACTAGAATTTGAAAAAAGGAAAGTCTGGCCATATACCACAAATGGTTTTCATAGTTTAATTCATAGATAAGTGTTTTTGAAGGAAATGGCTTCTACGGTACTTCTATTCCCTACATCTTAACCTGCGTGAAACTTTATAATAGTTGTAATGTTTTTTATCTTTTATAGGTTATGCATTTTTTAATGCTAGGTCTGAACATATTTTCTATAGAACCATTGATTCTTTGATCTTGGTCACTCTTGGCTACTGTTCTCTGGTCATAAAACAAAAGGAATTATATCCTTTATTATGACAGAAAATAATCAATATTGAAATATAATATTAAGTTTTATGGTAATAAAATCAGTGCACCATATGAACATTGTAATAATTAATGTCTCATTAGGGATTCTTATGACCGAAATCAAATGCATGGGCATGTAGGCTGAAAATTGAAACCTTCAATTTATGTCGATGAACCAGCTAAAGGATAGCATTGATCTATTGATGGCGATACCATTTAGTTTTAGAATAATTTATCGAATTCAGTGACAGAGAATTTGAAATCCGTTCACAAGCGCGGCTAAATTAGGGGAACGGTTTCCACAGGAATATGAAGCGATAATAATTTAAAGTATCTTTAGTATTTATAGTAATATTTGTTTCATTATGGGATCACAATTTCAATTAAACACAGATACCGTATAACCAGGAATATTCGCGAGAAAATAAGGTGCATTTTTTTCGCGAGTACATTTTTTCGCGATTCCTATATTACAAACAAATATAAACATACATGTATGTTACTGTTTCATTGTAATGGGTTTAGTTCGTTCTATCATAAGAATACACCTAATACAATTCTTTTTTCCGTTTAATCAGGAAAAATGAAGAATGACAAATAATGTACATTATGAAGAAATGTAAGGAATATAGAAAATTATAATTGGTCTCGTTGGTTTACGTGTGATCTTTTGTGCTTCATGTTTCTATGGCGTGAGTTGGTGTTCCTTGTCCCTTTTTCGTCTCTTTCTGTGAGTGTCTACTCTGTGTTTGTTAAAATTGGATGTTTTGGGGTTTTGCTGATGTGCTGCAACCGAGTGTTGTTGAAGATCCCCTCATTTCTTTTACCTATACATTATACTCTTAGCTACATGTATCAATGTTTTATGTAGTTTGAATATTTAAGTATGGTCTGTCTCGATGTTCCTCTTTAACTCTGAACGATAAGAAAAAGAGCCCATTACGTGATCTAGATATATAGACACAAACGAATTAAGAGTTCCTTCCTATGTAAACAAGAGATGAAGAAAAAGAAATAATTCCGTGCTATCTTAGATTTCAGTTTATTCTTGACTTCCGACCCAAGAACATTGATTAAAGAGTAGGAGATCATTATCTGCCGTGAGTTTGTAGGATGATGCATGATATGTCGGGACTAAAAGCAAGATGAAAGGGTCTTGCACAACAAAAATAACACAATGAAATAAAATGAATGTTATTAATTCTATCACACGACGGGCCATTTTGATATACGAGAAATAAAACTTTACTTAAGACTTCGTTGTAAACTGAGAGCAAATACCATAGAAGCAAATTGATACATGAAAATAACACATCGTTTTTGTGAACAACAGAACATAATGTTTAGACTTTGATATCTAAAATGGATATATTCCATATTTCTTATTTCTTGATACATATTCTCGTGGCTTAACTACATGCATTTCTCTTCCGGATTCTTGTTCTTATTGGGAAATGAGGCTGTAGATTCAATTTGTATTTATAACATTCCTCTGTTCTTTTCCTCTTACTTATCGCATTCCTTTACCCCTCAAGTTTATATTAGATAGATTTTAGTTAACTGGTTTATGCTTTTATTCGCTTTTATGAAAGTAAAGGCTTCAACATAAAATACTTCAAAAGTATATTGATTTTCAAATCAACAGTCATTGTATGCCTTTTCAAATCAACAGTCATTGTATGCCTTTTCAAATCAACAGTCATCGTATGCCTTTTCAAATCAAAAGTCATTGACTCAAGGATATACAATACCAGAATGTCCTAATAAAATGTTATCAAAGCGAAGTCTTTTAAGTGAGTGAAATGGGAAGAGGAAGCATCTACTTTTTGCATGGGATGTAAGAGGCAACCAGAGGGATACTTCCACGAAAAGCACCAATAAATTGCTAATCGAATGAAAATTGTCATACCAGTAAAAATGTTTTGTCGGCGTCGTGGTCTAGTGGCTAAGGTGTCAGACTAGTGACCGGACCAGTGAAAGGTTGCTGGTTCGAACCGCACTAGTGCCACGGGTCGGCCGAAATATATACACTTTAGTGTTACATGCTATATATGAAAAAAACGTCCTAAAGTCTGTGGTGTTCCATAAAAAAGAAAAGGAAACAAAAAGAAGATTGCTTTGGTCAGTTTATGAAATAAAGGTAAACCAAATAAAGAATTCGATTCAAGAAAGGGGATCTCCAACCAGACTCGGTTGCAGCACCCACAGCAAATCAAGAAACACCCGATGTAAATGAGTTCAAGAAGATCCTGACGATAATCTCAACAGCACTCACAATAGAGCACCAAATTGAGCATCGACGGACCCCCAGCAAGCCAGAGGTGGGACCAGGTGCCCGGGAGGAGTAAGCATCCCCTGTTGGCTAGCCGCACCCGCCGTCGATGTTCATGCACGAAAATGAAGACAATATATAAAATGCATGCACAGCACTGTCTGAGGTTATGTCTATTCAGAATGTGCTATGGCGACAATGTCAGGGAAAAATATTCAAAACACTTACTGTCGAACCCCTCGCGGGGAACTTTTTTACGAGCTCCACACGGCAAAGGGCATAAGTGTGACACAAATGAGTTCAAGAAGATCCTGACGATAATCTCAACAGCACTCACAATAGAGCACCAAATTGAGCATCAACGGACCCCCAGCAAGCTAGAGGTGGGACCAGGTGCCCGGGAGGAGTAAGCATCCCCTGTTGGCCAGCCGCACCCGCCGTCGATGTTCATGCACGAAAATGAATACAATATATAAAATGCATGCACAGCACTGCCTGAGGTTATGTCTATTAAGAATGTGCAATGGCGACAATGTCAGGGAAAAATATTCAAAACACTTACTGTCAAACCCCTCGCGGGGAACTTTTTTACGAGCTCCACACGGCAAAGGGCATAAGTGTGACACAAATGAGTTGAAGAAGATCCTGACGATAATCTCAACAGCACTCACAATAGAGCACCAAATTGAGCATCGACGGACCCCCAGCAAGCTAGAGGTGGGACCAGGTGCCCGGGAGGAGTAAGCATCCCCTGTTGGCTATCCCCACCCGCCGTCGATGTTCATGCACGAAAATGAAAACAATATATAAAATGCATGCACAGCACTGTCTGAGATTATGTCTATTCAGAAAGTGCAATGGCGACAATGTCAGGGAAAAATATTCAAAACACTTACTGTCAAACCCCTCGCGGGGAACTTTTTTACGAGCTCCACACGGCAAAGGGCATAACACAGAGCAGATAAACACAACAAAAGGCGTAAAGAGAAATACAACATAGAAACATAAAACACAAAATACTTCACAATAACCAACGAGACCAATGGGCAATCGTTGCCGCTAACGGAGCAAATGGTGCAGTTATCCGGATAGCAGACGCAAACCCTCGTCCATTTCCAGTTACTCAAAGGTCAAGAAAAACGAACAATTCTAGTGCACACCGTACCTTTCCGACTGTGTACATGAATGAAGTAACACGTTTTGCTAGTAAGCATAATGTGTTTACTCCTCCCAGTACATGATCTTATCTTCATTGATTCTCTTTTACACCTGTGCAGAATGTTCTCGTTATTTTGTGTTAATGCTTTCGTATATCCAATTATAAGTTTTATGTTTTACTTTCACTTATTCACTCACTCATGCCAGAGCTTCAAATTCATCACAAAATATGGTAGCCTTACTTTAGGGAAGAGGGGGATTCTGCCACAAGATAATCACAAAATAGCTTACAAATTGGAGCAGGTAAATAAGTACCGCAAATACCATCCATCTATCCATCACAAAACAATCTGATATACACATCAAAGTTAATATAAAGAAGTAGAAACACTCTAATTCATCTTCGTAAAACAACCAAAAACACAACAGCAGATTAACGAATTGGAGATAAACGGGAGTTCCGTGTCTACTTTGAAGACTTGCCCAAAAGACCATAAAAGGTCCGTAGGAAGAGAAAAAAATCTGAACATTAATTACCTTTCTCAAACACCTGCAGCAAAAATTTCATAAAAAGATTGCTGAAGAAAGAGTTTGTTTCTAATATGCCAAATTTCGGATAATACATGTTTCAAATTCAGCAGTTAAAATTCTGATTACCGAACGATATATGTCCCCTCCCGGCATAAATCCTTGTTCTACAACTGCCTAAAACCTTTACCTGTACTTACACCAAGAGATGAATGCCCACATAAAAATCAATTCAATAATCGTATTAGAAAAGGTATGGAAAAATGAAGATTTCATGAAATTTCCTGCGTTCAAAGACCATAACTGTTCGCATCGGGTGTTTGGTGTTTTGCTGTTGGTACTACAACATGTTCTGGTTGGAGATCCCCTCCCTTCTTTTGTTACAAAATATATTATAGATAAATTATACCCCAACTCAAACATGATCTGTATCACGCTATAATGAATTCAAATATATACCAAAATTCATTTTATTATCTGCAGTAACAGGGAAGAAAAAGACGGAAAACTGAAAATTTCGATAATTTTTTTTAGTTCAAGGACCGTAACTCTTGTGAAAATATGTATTTCAAAAACAAATTCAAACATTATCTGTATCTCTTTACGATGTATTTACATACCAAAACATTTCATTACCTGCAATAACAGGAAAGAAAAAAGACGGAAAACTGAAACCTTAGATCAAGGACCATAACTCTTGTAATACAGGTAAATACAACTCGAAATTGATCTGTATCTGTTTAAGATGTATTCATATACCAAAAATCAGTTTATTGTCTGCAATAACAAAGAAGAAACGTCCGGAAAATGTAAATTTCATAAAATTTCCTAAGCCTAAGGGCATTAAATCTTGTTTAAAAAGGTCATTCGAAATCAAACTCGAACTTGATCTGTATCACATTTAGATATATTCACATAATGAGTTCAATTAATGCAACAATAGCGAATGTCTGGAACACTAATATGTGACAGACAAACGGGGTGGAAACTATAAGTCCCCTCCGGTGAGCCGTTAGGAGACTAATAAAGACAACATAAAAATATCAGAACAGTATTGATTACACAGATCATAGAAAGGAGAACTCGGTTGCTGTACATACAACAAATAAATGCATCAAAACACCAGAAACATAAAATCGACAAGCACAGTTACAGTATTGGACAACAAAGTGACACTAAAACGGACAACAGAACACTTTAAAACACTATACATAAACCAAAATGTTTGCATGTTTAATGGATTTTAATAACTTTCATTAATAACGAAGACTCTTTCTCTTTGTCTCTTATTTTTATATTGACGGTTAAAACAATAAGCCTTATACATGTACCAAAAGTAAGTGAAAAAGAATAAAAATATAATAATTCTGGAAGATGGAGATAAAAAGCTTTTTGCTCATTTAAAGTATCTCAGGGACGATTAAGAGATGCATCTTTCATCTCCTAAATCCTTCGAGATAAAAAGGAAGGAAGATAGTGAAATTATATAGCTTTGTGATACTTTTAAATGTACACTAAAATATTCGTGATCTTATTCTTTGTCAAATGCCTTTCTTAAGGAAATGGTAAAATTCAAATATGTTATATCAAACATTTATAGCTTTTTTAAATGAATACAAGACCGCTGCGAGCCAAACCCAACACTCTTTATAAATATAAAAAATTGATACAGGCCAAAATCAACAAAGAAACATCAATTTAAAGATTGGAATGGTCTAACTAAAGGAATTGTTAATTGTACTTGTTTTAAAAGGCAATAACCCAATGATGACGTATTTCTTCAAATAAATTACTCGATGAATTTATTCTGACGAAATATATATCTGTACACATCAATAGGCTCATTTTTCATATCAATTAATGTTCATTATTTAATCACATTATATGAAAAAGTAACGCTATTGATGATTATTATTACTAGAATTATCTGAATTATCAAAATATTAAAAGTGATCGGGAAGAACCAAACGTTTCAGATATGATAAGTTTTTAATCAATCGATAGGTTAATTTCTCTTATTTCAATTCAAAAAGTAATTGAAAATACTCATTCCAATGATTCGTGTCAACAAAATTTTAATTCCCCCCCCCCCCCCAAAAAATCACCAACAAATGTCATGAATAGAGACAAAAAGTAATTATTTTCAAAAGAATACTTACTATCAAATAATATTTTCACCTTTTCGATATAAACATCCAATTTATAACACTTTCTTTCAACTGTATCTCATACTAATTACTAGGTACATTCGTTTTATTTCGAAGTATAGAGATATTCTTTCTGTCAGTATGCAAAGAACATTTCAAATAAAATCTTAAGAGCTATGGACCCAAAACATCCTAGCATATAAAAATTAAACACCTACCTTTAAACATAATTTATCTCCAAAAGATAATTTTGAAAAATCGAACACTCTCATTTTTCGCCATTAGGGTCCCCTATCCCAGTAGTAACACTTCATGTTTGGGGTTTTATTAGAACACTCACGCAATCAGATACTGACGTCCCTACAAGAGATATTGAGCGAGCAAAACATCTGCACGTGTATATGTAGTATAAAACTCCAAGAGTTGAGTCGTTATGGTTTTATAGCCCAGTGGACGCAGTCAATTAAATTGAAAGACGGTAAGTTTGAAGGGGAGATAATGTATGATATTGATGTTAATAAAACATAATTTTACAAGGGGCCTGCTGACGTGAATTCCAAGATAGTGTAACGTATTGGTATTAACCATGTCACGGTTTGATTTATGAAGGGGATGAGGAATAAGAACACTACTTGACGAAAGCGGAAATTTCAATATTGGAGAATCTAACGAAAGGGGTGAACACAAAATAGCTTTAAGAGCCTTAACGTACTGTTATTAGAAAGTTCAAGAGGTTAAATTTTTGACGCTTTTTTCCGTAAGGCGGTAATCTTTAGGATGTGGGAGAATCAGCGTAATGGATACAGATTTTACCGCGTTTTATTGATGTTAGCGAAATAAACTCTAATAAAGCAATCAAAATAGAGTTTAGACTCGTGCAAACCAGGTTCGTTCTGATGAGTTTGTTGACATTTCTAGAAAACAAATGTCGGATATACTATACATCTTAGAACAAAACTCTTTTTTGCTTACGTATTTATGAAGTCAGTTTGGGATATCTTATAGATGAGTAAGGAAGGTACATAAAATATAGGATGGACAAGGCATGGGTGACGAGTTATAACTCCAACACATAGAAATGCCAAAATCTTGAAATGTAAATGGGCTTTTTATTCAATTACTCTTCAAATGATTTGAGCATTTGCAATCACATCATCCCGACATTGAACCTTGAAATAATAAATGCAATAGAGGATCTCAGACTCTTAGACTGAGATCAATTTCGGTTATTCATTTCTTCAAACGCATTCGAAAATTTCAGTTTACAAATTTTTTGCAAATTTCTGAGATTTGGGTCCTGTAGCATCATATTCCAGCAATCTTGCTACGTTTTAGTCGGTATATTTGGGACATACTTTTCACATATTTTGATCAGATTTCATTGTTTGGATTAAGGATCACTGACAAGGGTTAAATAACCGAAATGTTCATGTCTTATCCATGCTGTAAATTCATCTGCTTTTAAATGATGCTAATGAATTTGAAGACGTTTAACATTAGATATGTACGTCATTCAACAGTCTGAATACGAGAATATAAGATATCGAAGATACTCTATCTCTGCCATTCATTGTCATAAAACAAGCATCAATGTCAATGATATCTATGGAAAGCAAGATCTCTTTGCTTTTAGATATAGAAGATATGAGAAACATAAAAGAAGTGTTCTATCTGCCTTGAACCACAGTAATCATTCCTTTTACCTAAGGAAACCCAGCAGCATTACTTCTTACGTAACTTGATACAGGGTAGAGAAAATGATATCAAAGGAATATGAAAAAAAAAAGACCTGTTTAGTGTTATGTTTTGGATCATTTGCATTTGATTTGTAGTCCATCGAGTGCGAATACATATAAATGTAACCTTCGATTTAATAAAGCACTTAACAATTGAACAATTTAAAAAATATTTTGTGAACAATGTGTGGTAAGATATGAATTATACTACTACTTCAGCCGTTTACACACACAAAAAACACCATCCAAATATCCTTGGAAGGGAAATGTACCAAAACGAAAATAATGGCAGAGCGACAGTAGGACATACGTACGAACGAACGAACGGACAGACAAACGAATGACTGAATAAGACGAGTAAAAACTATCATCCCTTCTCTGTCTCAAGCAAATTCACAAAAAAAAAATGAAAGAGAAAGGCCTATCAAACTGGACACTAAGAAGTCTTCTCAACATGGGATCAGGAAACTGCCGATACATGCAGCGTAAAGAATATAGAGCAGTCGAAATCTAAGAAGGTAAACATAATCCCTACGGCTAGCTATATCTTTTGTATAAGCATAAAGAAAAATGGAGAACAGACTCAACAAGGCCACGCTGAATAGTCCACTGCGAACACATACACACACACACACGCAAATGCGCAGGCGCAGCCGAATCCGTAGAAGGGTACAACGTGCACATCCTATGTGCGTTTTTATTGTGGCTCGAATTGCATACAAATGAGACTTCATTATCCGAAACATACATGCCTGATGCATTGAAGGCAATGTAAATCTAAGAGCCGTTATATTTAGTTTTACTTGCGATACCAGCTTAACCAGTATTATTTGAAATGTGTCCTGTACGTGAAATTATTTCATTTCAAGTATCTTTAATCGCATATAGTAGTTTTGTTGACATAAATATGAGAAATAAGCTATATATTTACGTAGAATTGAGGGTGGGGGTCTTTAATAATACGAGTGAAGTATCGAAAAAAAAAATATTATATTCCGAATTTATCAGACCGTAAACACGTGGCCAGAGATATATTATCGAACACTCACTCTCACTTATATTGTACAATTAACAGCGCCGCCGTTATAAAAATAATTTGAATAAGTTTTTTAAGTATATAAATTTCTTTTACATTTACAATAATTACATTTTCTAAAAGGACGTTTTGAGCATTTTCCCAAGATCGAGTGGTACTTCAGTCGTCAACGCTAACTTTTATTTCGAGGGGTTGTTGAATTATCAATGCCCAAAAGTAAAATAAAGGAGTATGTTGGTGAAAAAGTAAACAACAACGAATATTATGGTTGAAAATTGATTTATTCGAAACTATGAATAAATAAGTTAATTATTTGCCGAAGGCGAACCAAATGGCAATTACTGATTCGCTGTTAATTTAAAATCTTTCCTTTTTCTCTACCCGCCCAATCGCATTGTTGTAAATTGAATATTGTTCCCCCTTTGATACACAACTCCGCTTTTACAGAAACCTGTATCATGAAAATAATCTACGGTAGAAGTGGTGTTGTGTTTCAAGGGAGGGGGACAGTATTTTAAAAAAAAAAAATCCGAATTTCATTGATTTATATACAAAATAAGCACATATCTCTATTAGAACAATTTTATGAAAACTTTTCTCCATTGAAGGGGTTTTATCTTTTAAAATATTTTACCAACTCATTTTTGGGCAGATTATCGGTACAGGTCCTTTGATATAGTCTTACGTCTAGAAATGTGCTCTGTGGCAGCAGTGTGTGAACATGTTTTCCTCTTTATAGACATGACATTTCACCTAAAAGCAAGGTTGTATTAGGTTGCACCAGCTCTTATTTTGTTATTTTATGAACTCCATTATCCCTTATGTTTTACGTTTTAGGGTGTCAGGCTTCTTATTTTTTTTTTCATAGTAAAATGTATAATAATGAAATATTGAAATTCGAGAAAAACAAAACGAAAAAAATATTAATAGGCCTTACCTTATTTTTATCGACATAAAAAAGAATAGCTCATTCACCACATTGGAGCTTGCTAACAGCAAAAACAAAAGTGAAAGTGACATTTATTGCTCTGACGCTATTAAAGCAATAGTTAAAGTCAAAAACTTTCCAATCAGAATCTTTTTGACATAATCTCACGTTGCCTTCATAAGAATGGAACTAATGAATGACTTGCACGGAATTGGAGTGCTGAAAAGGGAGCTTTTTTTTCTGTTTCTAATGGAATTGGACCTTTTCAATTGTAAACTTCTGTCATAAATATGAAAGCAAAGATGTGAAAAGGGAATTGGTGGGTGGTACCATTTCAGAACATTCATAATTGACACGTCATCTGTAGCTAGGCGCTTTAATTATTATGATTTCAGAATTGTGTATCAGGTCAAAGACGTGGGAAAAGTAACACTATAAAGTGATCTTCTTCCTCGAAATTTTTCCTTTCTGACCACTTAAAGGTCAAGCCAAATAAGACGATTCAACTCCATTAAAGAATAGCCACTTCAGGGAATTTTGAAACCAAAGAAACTGATATAAGAATTCGTCATATATGTCCCTGAATTGTCGAATAGATCCAAATCAGTTCTTAGAAAATACTAGAAAATAGATGCACATCTTTAGGGTTAGAGAGTATGCAGCTTTGATGATTATTTAATGACCAAACCAAGCCAAAGGCACTTGTCGGGAGCCCTTTTATAATGAGAGGTTGATTAAAACCAAGTATCAATTATCAAGTTGGGAATCACATGACTTGAATGTGACGGAAGGAATGATAGTGCCGAATGAAGAACCAATAGGTTTATATTATTAAGGGCAAACTGAATTTAATGTATGTAAACCTTCATGTAGGCAATGATAAACGGGTGGGTCATTAAATCCAAATTGAACATTAGAAAAAAATAAATGTAGTAATTTTTCCCCTTATTTTCATTATTATCATATACCTATAAGACATCGTGATGTCAATCTCAGTCCGTTAGTTCGTTACAGAGAATAAGTTCGTTTCTAGCGTATAACAAAGGTACGTATACAGGAAAATTTCCTTTAAGGATCATACCGCTCAAATATAATGACAATTTTGACCGTTGGAACTTCGTAAAATGTTATCATAAGTCATTTAAGGAAAACCTTAAAAGAATTACTTTTCTTTTGTTTAACAGTTTGGTACGAAGGAATTTAGGTCAACTTTAAAAAGATGTCCTGACGTATCCCTTGCACATATTTTCTCCATTTAAGTGTAGAAAAATGTCGGTACATTGTATTCAGTAGTTTAGAAAGTTTTTACAAAGAATCAATTTATTATCCATAGGTATCCCTTACTCAATTAGAAAAACCAGGGCCAAGTTCAGTTTTACTTTAAGGGGGTTCAAGTATCGTTATTTTGACACTGTTTGGATGGTCAAACTAACTTTATTTTTTGTCTAAACTAAAAAGCTATCTTCAGATATTCTATAATGTATAAAATATATACATCGTGCAGGGCATCTTTAGGGTCTAATATTTGAACAAAGTCGGGCACTCTTAGTGGAAAATCATATTTTGCCCAAATTTTGAGTATATCCAAGGAAAACTGAATAAAACTGAATATAAGGTATCTAAAGTCAAATTTTCTAATGGAAAAGACTGCAGGTACTTATTATTAGCAGTAGAAGATAAGACAAATGTAATATTTTGAGAAATAGCAATGAAATAGTAAAAAAAATGTCACAATTTGCGGGCTAATATTTGATGTCAAAATATGCCAGAGACTATATTCATATACCCTTTAATTAAAGGAGACCCCCTGCAAGGTACCTTTTTTGTCATTTACATGTTTTAAGGGTGAAGCAATTTATTAGTATACCAAATTCTAAGGAGTTTCGACCATAACTTTTAAAGATATTGTAATTTTAAATACAAAAATGCTATATTTTAAGCCAAAAATGCGTAAAAAACATGTATGACAAACAAAAAAGTTCTAAAAATTGAAGGATTTATTATTCAAACAGGATTAGATATTTGTTAAACAAACTCTTTTAAACATCTGCAATTAATTAAGGCAATACAACGTTATTCTTATATATTTTGGAAATTAGTGATGACGTCACGCGATACCCGAACCACCTTATATAGTGTGTTTCTCATAGACCAAAGACAACAAGTTCTCCTAGTTTTTTCTAAAAATTGACGATGTCTTTTTAAAACTGGGGCATGCCACAATAAAAGATGATAGAAATCGTGATTTTCTTTTTCCATGTCTATGGTTGTCTTGGAAATAATACGTCTAAATTGCAATCTAAATTGCATCAGATGAAGACAAATGAGGGATGTATAGGTTTAGAATGATAAACGATTGTCTGAATCTAAGAATACATTCTGGGGATTGGTGTGACAATTTTGTTGTAGATTTTGCACTTTCATTCTCATATGTTATAGTCTATTATGTAAGAAAGACAGTGACAACTATAAATCTTTTAACGCTGAGCCAAAGAAAAAAGAAAGTTCAAAGTATTTATATATCACGATCTGTCTGTACGATATTTCTTATTACTCATTATTTTCGATGGATTTTCAGAATTATTTTCTTCAAATCTAAAGGGGTAGGGCCACGAAGCCCGATATTGGCCCTAATTTTGATAAATTTTGAACATTGTACTTCATAGAATTTTTAACTATTATTTGACATTTTGAAACGTTCTCTACTGAATCACGAATCTACTTTTTGTAAACATTGCTTTTATCAACACCTTTTAGCCGTTTGAAAACACCAAAATAGGTAATATTCGGCGAAATTGATGCAAAAACTACTCAATATTTCTATTAAATTAGCAATAGCCGCATGCATTAACTATGATGGAAAATTTATATGTGAAAGATTATCATTATATATCCTTTTGTCATAAACGTTTAATCTCAGTTAACGCGTGCGGCCACACTGAATTCTACGAAAAAAGACAAAATTCCAAGCAATTTTCGCCATATTTTGTCAATAACGTCAAAATGACGTCACTTCATGACGTCATTGCAGTTAAATGGCACATTGTTTGGTGATATTATTCTTTTCATGAAAAGCGGTAAACATTCGTGTATTTTCATGAGAGATATCAAGTATTCCTCATGAAATTTATTTAAAGAGAAAAATCAAGGGCCGATTTAGGGGTCTTGTGGCCCTACCTCTTTATGTGTACACCGTGTTTCAAGTATATTTTTGAGACAATTTTTGCATGAAAGTAACATTTCGCTAAATATTTTTAGTCTTCAATTTTATGACCTTTTTAAAAGGGAGAATGTCCCTTTCATTATTTGATACTTAACGCTGGTTTGGGTATCGTGTCCGCTTAGCTCAGTCCGTAAGAACTTTTCTCAAGATGTTTTTGTCACAGTCCTGCGGTACATTAATTGCTCTATAAACTTCACAAATACACTCAATATATGAGGCAAGTTTAAAGATGATATGCCATAGCAAGTATCAAATATACGGATTTTGTTCTGAGAGCCAGGCGTCTTTCAGATAAGCTTCTCAGTCAGGGATATGTTTGTGACCGACTAACATCGTCACTGAGGAAGTTCTACGGTCGATATGGGGAACTTGTCATACACTATGATGTCCCACTCTCCAGAATGGTGGATGATATTCTGTCATAGACCATTTGAACCATCTAACCAAACATTGTACTCTATGTCTTCCGAAATGGAAGTTACCGGGTGTGACAGTTCTACCGAATTGAAGCGGCGGGTGTTTCATGCAAGCAGGAGATGCTTACTCTTCCTGGACACCTGGTCTCACTTTCATATCGGGAGTCCGCTTCTTTTCATGTGGTGGAGGTTTTTGTTTGTTTGCTTTGGTTTCTGTTTTATCCTGATTTTGTATGCCTTCGGTTTCTGATTTTCTGAATTACCGATTTTGTGCTGTATACAGGGATATGGTCATTATCCATATTTGTCATGCATGTGTACTAGTGATAAACATGTGCATGTACTCGTTAGATTCAACGAATCATATACTATAACCAAATTTTCAATGATGTACCTGTTCTGTAATCTGAGCCGCCTGCTGCCTGACATGTTTAATCTCAGGTTCTGAACGTAAGTAGATCAGGCCATACTCGGCCTGCTTCTCTTCAGGACGATAACCTCATGTTTTCTGTTAACATGGTTAATTGTGCCGTCATTGCCGAAGTAGAACAAGCCAAATTTGCAAATCCTACAAACGGCAATCAAAATGATTCCCTGGGACCTCAGTTTTGATATATGTGTCGTCATTACTTAGATCTCAAATGTCTACCGAAGAAGGCGGCCTACGATTGGTCGTGTCGTCATAGGTGACCAATCAAAACGTTCGTTATTTTGAGAGAAAATCAAGGGATAAAAAAGGAAAAGAAAGAATCGAAATCTGGATATTCAGAACCAAATCGAACAGTGAGATTTTGCACCGCGTTTAACCGAGTTTTCGGTTAATCATTACAGTTCTAAAGCCGGACTTCCACTGTCGCGAATGCAGAGGCGATAGTGCTACGACTAGATGATTTTGTTTAATCGTAGCGCGTTCTCCTCTCAGTCGCTGGCATTCTCGTCTCATTGTGTCACTATCGTGTCATGTTCTCTTGCATTCTCCTCTGTTCGCGGCACCGACGCGAATGCTTCAAACTGTTTAAAACATTCGCGTCTGAATTCTTATTCGCCTTACACTCGCGGCACATGCGCAGCGCATTCGCCTTGCATTCTCCTCCATTCGCAGCGCGTTCTCCTCTTATTTGCGTGCATTCTTGTTCCCAAGGTGGAGGAGAATGAGCCACGATAGAGCCCCGACCAGTAAGAATCTGACACGAATGTGATGCGAATGTGCCGAGAATGTGAAGCGAATGAAAAAAATCAACGCGAATCAGCCACGATCTTGACACGATATTGCCACGATAGTACTACATACACACACGACAGTGAAAATAATAATTCTCCCAGAGTTGATGTAAAAGTATGCGGATCAATATTTTGAAAACTTTGACAATGCCTTTAAAGAGAAAATAACCTAGAAAGAGGTCAAAGTCAACAAAGTGTATTCATGCTCCTGGATATGTCAAATGATTTTGATTTTGCTCATGTCACATTCTTGTCATGATCGCAGCGCTATCGGGTTAAAGTCATGTCTCGATCTCCTGCATCGCAGCGTTATCGGGTTAAAGTCGTGTCTCGATCTCCTGCATCGCAGCGTTATCGGGTTAAAGTCGTGTCTTAACCTCCTGCATTCGCTTCGGTGTCGGAATCGCGCCAAGAAATACTTCATGAGAACAGACAAGAACGTGACACGATTGTTCATTCCCCTCTGATCGTGGCTCATTCTCCTCTACATTCGCGACAGTGGAAGCCCGGCTTAATAATTTGGTACTACATTCAAGTACTTAATGCCCCTGTCACACCTACACGTTCTCTCAAGACGTTCTTACTAAGTCCTTGAAGTCCTTAAAAATTTTCATGAACGTAGTGAGAACGTGGCATTTTTCACTCGGAAGGGCTTTCAGATAGAATAATTTACGACTCCAATACGTTTGCAACACGACCTTTTGCGTCCGTAACACCTAAGTAGTAAGTCCTTCCAATCTTTAATGCATTTAGTCAAGTTCGCATTACGATCGGCCCCAAGTTCACACAACGACAGAGACGTCTGCGACACGATAGTACAGCGTTCTATGATCTTGAAGTCCTTACTGCGTTCGTGCTACGATTATGACAAGTTCAATATAAAAATTGTTTGGACGAGGTCTATTTTGACTTTTTCAAGCCATGTAACCCAGAACATTGTAAGAACGACACAGACGTGACGGTCTGCATATGATTAAATGTAAAAGTTTTAGTAGTCCGTAATACGATCCTACGTTCGCGACACGTTTCCAACACATTAAGCTCTCAATACGTTCGCAAGTATTCATTATACGTTCGATCTGTCTTCAGTGCGTTCCACACGACTGTTTTGAACAGTTCAAATCGGTCGTATTGACTCGCCGTACGGGCACGATCTCAACGCGAATCAGCTAGTTCTTACTACGATTTCCCGCGTCCAGACAACGTTCGCGCCACGTTTCGTGAAATTTTAGTTGTCGTATTACGAACGCCATGCCATCAAAAGTGTGAAGACATTCTAACCTCACTGTAAGGTACATTGTATCAAACACCCCCCCCCCCCGAAAATTCCAAGAAAACTTGATTGCAATATGAACAGCAAAACGTAGAAAATGTTAAACGTCTTCAAATTGAATAGCATCATTTATGAACAGATAAATTGGCAGCATGGACCATACATGCACGTTTCACACAGACAAAGACAACCACAAAGGGACAGAAAAGGGAAAGGAACACAAAATACGACATCCAAAAACCAACAAAAAAGACCACACACGAACAAACAGGTCCAATGGCAACTAGAGCCGATCTAGTCCAGCAATCTGCCACGTATCAGTCTAACATGTGCTTTTTTGTTTCATTCTAATTAAAGATTTGGGTAGCAGATTCACCTTTAATCAGAAAAGTGTGAGGGATGTGCGCACGTAATCCAGGATAACCACACCGTCTGCTACTGACGTGGCAGATGGCTGTCCTAAATCGGCACCGTTTGCCCATTGGTCTCGTTGGTTTATGTGTAGTCATTTGTGTTTTATGTTTTTCTGTGATTTGATGGCCTATCAGGAGACGCTGACTCTCCCCGGGCATCTGGTCTCACTTCGGAATGTTGTTCTTTCCGGGGTTCGCAGCCGTTTTGATTAAAATCCTCACGATTTTGCCTTGCCTTCTCGACTTTGAGACTGAATAACGGTTAGGTACCTCTTTGATGTGAGCGTGTCTTCTTTGTGTTTTACAGTGGGTATTTTGGGAGGTTGTTGTTGGTGCTGCAACTAGGTGTTGTTGGAGATCCCCTCCTTTCTTTTATAATCAATACAATAAGATAGGACAGTACGTGGAAAACAGAAACGTTAAAATACCAGACTCGGAAGATAATACAAATATATTTCGAATCCCGGAATAAACAATACTCCAAAATAAGACCAGGTATCCAGGGACAGTCAGCGTCATATAAAATTAAATTGCTTCCCAATTCAAAACATTAGAGATCTCTTAATTTAGAAAAGAAAACAAAAGGGAATGTCCAAACTTCTAGAAAGATATAGAAAAAATTGAAAAAAAAGTACCAGACAATTAATCCCTTTTAAAATCACGTTTTGCTTACTATGATTTATTTACAAAGACATCCCAAACCTCACGAGACAAATTCAGTAATCGTTAAATATCATCAGACAGTTTTCCTGTGATCATTAATATAAATTATTGGATTACGTACGTATTCTGATAGTATCTGTTTATCCATTTCGTTCATTACATGACATTTTGGACTTAAAAGAAGCTTACGATTGCCATTTTTGTCTGACAAATGTCCTTGACTACAAAGAGCACAGCTGTACATTCCCAGAAAAGTAACTTGCAATAAAATGTGGTATTTTAACCACTACTAAGACAAATTTGCCAACAGATGCACAAGTCCTTGTTGGAAATCTATCAAGTTTATTTTATGTAAAAACCATGCTGTGATTATAGGTATTGAAACAGAGAAGAAATCAAGCGAGGTACCCAAGGGGCCATGTGCTTTGATTTGGGTCGCGCGTGGATAGAGATAAAATAGAGTAAAACATGACCTGACGTGATGATAAAGCTTAAAGTGTAGATAGTAAGCATTGATCATCATTTAATCAATTACATTTTTCTAAAACCCCTATACTAGTACATAGGCACTAACAATAGGTGCTTTCACTGAATGCATTCTTAGGGACATTTATTTCAAGATAACTTGTATACCATTACGTGAAAAAGTTGTATTAGCTTCTTTTAATTTTTATTCTTTAATTATTTTAGCAAATTTGCAAATTTGTTTTCTTATTTAAATGTTTGTCTATTTTACGTTGTTTTTTCTTTCATTCGCGTTGTCGCTTAAACAGCAAATAAAAATAAATTAAGGTACCATAACTTTGAAAACGAAGAAAAGGAAAAAAGAAATGTATGGTGACTTTATACCTGATATCATGCAAGATATCTCTCCAATTTATGTCTATATGCATGCGACTTAATTCTGGCCCGACATGCAACTGAATTCATGTCAACATATAACTTTATAAACTTATACAACTGCCATACATATTCTTCTTACAAGTTGACATTATTATCTAGAATGTTCACTTAATAAAAAAAATTGTACATCCACAAAATCTAAATTTATTTCAAATTACATGTTGTTATAGACGGAAGAGTGCCATCATAGAAATTCTACTAGGCATGGTATTGCAATCGCGGGTTCACACTTGTAGAATACCTTACGTCCTTGAAGAAACAATCCGATTAATTTTGAGACTTTCTCCCTTCCCCATTTTTATCAAAGACAATCATACGTAATAAAAGGGGCTTCTGGCTGTCAAAGTGAAGAGGATTTACTGTCAGTTTGGTTCAGAATCAAATAAGAGTGCTCCTAGTAATGATGCCAGAATTCAAGCTCTTCTCAGATTAATTCTGAAAAGATGCTCACTTAAAAACAAAATAAATGTCTCAGGTAATGAACTTTAATTTTCATTAAAGCAATTTGAGTTCTTACAAGCACATGCTTTGAAAAAGCTTTATGTTTACTATCATTTGTATTGTTAAAAAAACACTCCTTTCGTCGAGGATGGAATGTATCGGCAATCAAGATAATTCTGACTACGGTGAAGAGGTTATTGTACATCTTAACGAAATTAAGGAGTTTTTCTTCAAATGACTAAAGTTCGCTCTGTACAAGCCAGTTGTCATACAATATACGTGATTTTAACCATGCTTTTTCAATAAATGTTTTAAATATGAGCATTAGCTATCACTTCTATTCACATATGTACTAATCTTCTTTTAAATGAAATTTAGTACATTGTGATCCTTTCTTTCTTGTTGGTGCCGGTTTCCCGTTGGTCTCGTTTGGTTTGTGTGGGGTCTTTAGTGTTTGATGTTTTTTGTGTTTTTATTTGTGTGTTCCTTATGCCCTTTGTGTCTCTTGTTGTACACTTCAATCTGTGTTTTTGTATGGGATGTTTGTTGTTTGTTGTGGGTGCTGCAACCGAGTCTTGTTGGAGATCCCCGCCTTTCTATTTTTGAGACGAAAATAAATAGAAAGTCATACTTCAACTGCGCTGATTGGCTGATACTGACACCCCCCCCCCCCAAAGAAGCTCCACCCCATTCCCTAGGGAAATAGTCTTCCCAACTAACGCACCCCTGTGCAGGGAAATAGTCTTATCAGGTGATTTTCAGGAATATAGTTAAATTTAATGAGTCTCTTTTTGTATAAGACAAAATCAGTAGAGGTATAATAATTTTGGTCAAAGGCTTATATCATTGTTTCTATGAGTAGGAAATATAGTGAGAGTCTTCTTATTATTTTACTATAAACAAGGACAATCACAGAGATCATTATCTAATTAGCAAAAATGAAACAAAAAATAATGCGCTCTTTCTAAGGGTAAAGTTCGTTGATGTGTTTTATATAGAACTTCCTTTAATGAAATGTGTTATCTTAATTGGTGTGTCAATAAAGAGTTGAAGTAAATTGATGTAAATAAATGTTCAATTTTGACTCCCTTTTGTTGGCTTCACATCTTCACTAGTCTTGGTAGTAAATGTATATGTCATCTTTAGTCTGTCCCGTTTCACCATCGAAACAGATTGAGGCATTTGCTCTTTCCTGAATGGCTTGAAGACTTGTTCTTTTTCATTCTCGTGTTTCCATAATGTGCTAGACAGTATCAGTTTACATTAATGTCATGTAGTACAAACCACTTGAGAAAAACTAAGAAATGGTTGCATTCAGTGTAAGATCTTTCCCATATCTTCGTACCTGTATAACGGTACATCACTGACGACGATGTAAAATATATTGAAAACAACAATCAATCGTTTGCAATATTTCTTGCACTGCACGGCACTGCACTGCATTCAATTCAATTTCTTTCAAAAGAAGTGCTTATACTTACATGACAAAAGATGATGATGTTTACAGGAAACGCTTACTGTTCCCGGACACCTGGTTTCACTTCGGAATATTGTTTATTCTGGGGTTCGCAACTGTTCCAATGGAAATTACTTTGAACACTTATTATGATGTTCTGATGATTTTTGCTTTACCTTCTCGGCTTATAACAGTACAAGAAGAATTCGTGTGTGGTCCGCTGTATTCATTGAATCGTGATCCTGTTAGAGACCTTTTCCTTATTCTGTTATCAAGCCATGTCCAATACAAAATTGTTTGATTTGGTTTTACTATACATGGGATATCGAATCTTCTGAAACTGTTTGAGTCTCTTATGTGTGTTTTAAACATCTAAGTGTTTCTGTGTGTTATAGTAAAGCCCTTTATGTGATAACTTCATAACTGATTCAAAATAACTCAGGGTTGTATTCACCTTGCAATTATTTTTTAAAACATCAATTCAGACAAGTAGCTAGTGTCAGGTTCGTGCCAATATTCACAACTTTTATGTTTTATTGGAAAGAAACGAGTGCTCTCCAACAAATTTGTGAAAGGTTATCTTCAAAGAGATACGATTCTGGAAAGGATGTAGGGTTACATCATTGCCTTTTCTAAACCATCGAGATCATCATGTGCATAGATAGTGGCAATCAGCACATTTTTGTATCATTAATTGAATCACACCCTGTCAAAATTGACGTCTCTTATCGGCGAAATCCTACAATAGCCCACTGTTTCGCGAAATCTGATTTATCGAAGCTGCGGTTATTGCCAATTTTCTTGCTCTTGAAATAATAAGATCTTGTAAAATGGCAGGTTTCCGATTCTTCGCTTAATGCTTCAAGTGCAAAGAATTGTTTAAACGAGATAGAAGTGTCGGAGTAGGGCTTCCTGAATAATTCTTTTCTCCTAACGTTTTTGTTTAACAAGAATGGTCCTTTCTGGAGCGAAAGAAACTTTCATTAAAAGCTGACCTTAATATTTTTATTGCCAATTTGTAATCCGTTCTCTTTCCATGCAAATTTGCTGACACAAAGCAAAGAAGCGAATTGGAAAATGTAGATAATACATGAGGAATTGAGCAAGAAGATCTAGTTGATCTGGGTGTAAAGCTAAATTCTTAGAATTTTATGGAGCGAAGAAAATAGTTGAGTGAGTGCTACCTCTAAAGAGATGAACTAAAAGACAAAGGACAAACGCTCTCATATAAGGGCCATGAAACATACCTCCCTCTAGGCCTTCTTTTTCAATGGAAAATAATTAAAATCCCTATTGTCATCTAATAAATTAATATCTGATGTTGCTAATTAGGATTACAGATATGAATCAATCAAATTTTAAAATACGGTACACAAATTTTTGTTTAACAAAAAATGAAATAAAAGCAACAAAATATATGTATTTTTAAGTCGTGACTTCTTTAGCCCCTGTCACACCTACACGTTCTCTTAAGAAGAGGAGTCGCTTTATTATTTCAAAAAGAATACGTACACTTGATATTTATTTGTACAACGGATACCTTAAGGAAGAAGACATTTGGGTTTTTAATGCGGTCATGGCTTATCAATGTTCAAAAGAAATAACCTCCTAAGACAATGGAGCTGTGTTAAAAATGTTAATAAAACTGATCAATAAACGAGGATATGTAACATCCGAAATAGCAATCTGACAGCTTGGATAACAATTAATTCAAACTTTAATTACTATGAAAACTTTTTACTAGGCTGAACTCATAAAGAGTAACTGTACAACCGACGAAACATCTGATCAACCGATGTACTGATCTACTATTTTTCTATCATAGAATATTATTAAATTGAGATAAAAAAAAATTACAAATATTTTATGTCGATACAATTTTTAAAAGTAAAAGCTTAACCACTAAAGTTGGTAAAGCCGGATTACGTAGCGTCAATTTCAGTTGATGTGTACTTTGTCTATCAATGGTATTTTTAAACGGATATGAAAGCCTTATACCTTACAAATTAGAAGATAACGAAAATTTCAATTTTTTGACAGATGGTCAAAATATATGGAGGCTCTACCTATTGGGGGTTCAATAGGCATTGCCAAATAAAATATTTTTGAAATGTAGGTCATACACAAGGTAAGGATCATTAGGTCAAATGTCAGAGTCTCAAAATAAAGGTCTTTTCACAAGGAATTCACATGTTCAGGACATTTAAGGTTGAAGTTCATTTCATCATCGTCCATCATCATGTTATGCTAATTTTCATGAGTCTTATTTTCTATTATTATATATTTTCTACCTAAAGGTCATGGTCAAAATGTTTGCTACGTTTGATTTGTCACATCATGATCTATGACCAATGCTCAAAGCTTTTTCTCCAAACAGTTTTCTCCCGAAAGGCGTGAACTAAACAGCTAACCTAAAATGTTGACGCACTCGGGCGGACTTCGCCATTCCGTAGACCGGATTTAGCTCGCAATCCGGCCAAAAACAATTATAACTTCTTTTTCTACGAATTTTGAACTAAGACACACATTCAATCACAGACTAACTTATTGATAGACTCACTCACTAGAAATTGCTTTCTTATTGTATTGAGCATTGGCATGATCATAGATAAGTCGTTATATTTAATGAACCTTGATCAGTCTTTCTGTACCCAAGTTCATTTTCCAAATCAAATATTACGGCTTTGGTTTTTTGTATTATTTTCTCATGCGAATTGCCTCTTACGTCATTCTTATATTCCAAAGCAAAAGCTATTTCCTAATTGTTGTACAAAACCATCGGAGTTTTATCGGTTATTTATTTCGGTTCGGTGATTTTTGAGAACTTCCTCTCAGTCTAATCGTGATGAAAATGTAATATTTTTAGCTCTATGAAAATTATTTCATCATTCAGATTTTACAAACAAATCATTCTTCATGATATTTTTGTCCCGTCAAAGAATGCGCATATAAAATACTTCTACTTGAATGAGGTCTTCATCCCGACGCCTATCCTTTTTATTCAGACAAAGAGATTCTATCGCACTGAGATATTTTCCTTCAGATTTTCTGTGCATTTCAATCCACGATTCCTTTAGGAGAGACGGAAAGATAAATCATTCCTATCTGTAATTGTCAATTTACCTAACCATCCCTCCTTTACGGTCGATTTGTTGCAAACAAAAGATTACTGACCCAAATATATATGAAGATTGGATTTCCAGAGAATTTCCTTATTCAATGTTCCATATTTTCAATGTCAATCACAAATTCCTATTTCTTGCAAGAAAAACAAAAGAAAGAAGAAATAAAGATATATTACGCATTTCGATATTTCACTGGAAATAATTTATAATTATGATAATAATTATCTAATTTAATTCAGTACATAAAAATCTCTTGCGGAAGAGATAACAGTTTCTTTTATTTCATCTTGGATTTGCATCAAACTATATAAATATGTACATACAAACCTTATGTAGAATGGATGTTACAAATGTTATTTTGAAGCAAAAATGATTGGAAGGGTATCATGGTCGGAATCTTTGAATAGTAACTCATAGAATATAAAATAGAAGTCTGAACATACATTATTCTATATCAAGGTATGTTAGACCACCTCAGCTCAGAGCATTAAAAAACATTTTCTTTTAACAGCGCCACCTATAATACTTTCCGTACTTACAATGGACAATATATCCCCAGATGTTGGGACAAAGAAATCCTACCCGAGTGTCCAGGATTTGCTTGCCGAGCAAATTGGGGACATGGGGTTGGATTTCCTTGACCCTGATCACATCTGGTGATTCATTGTTTTTCTTTCGATGTCTAAAAATGCTAAAAATGATTTTTTATGTATTCGTATCCATATTTTGACCGGCTAACGCAAAAATCATGTATGACGTCACAATGACGTACGTGTATTGTTGTCTCCGTTTGTTTGTACGATTTTTCTTTTCTTGTGAGAAGTTTTATTTTATATCTATGAAGAATTTGTAAGCCTTGTGGTTCTTGGAATTTGATTTTTGGTTTGATTTTCATTCACTTATTTTTATTTTCAAGATCAAAATATTTCAAATTGTTATTGTGTGGACTATGAATCCAATGTATGTCAAGTAAAATGTTTCGCCTTTTTATAATGGTAAGTCAAGAAGGCTGATCAGTATATAAGACACTTTAATTACAATTTTGAATTGTGCTCATGCAAATACGTATAGACATTAAGAATGATTGCAAACAAAAACTATCTTCTTATATGTTTAACTGAGCATTAAATCAAATATCAGAATTATATTTAGTAAGTGACATATTGGGAAAAGATGTCAAAAACAAATCATGAATCATAAAGATTCTAGAACGATAAATATCGATAATGGCCATATTCCAATGCACAGTACAAAATCAATAATTCAGAAAATCATAAGCCGAAGGCATACAAATGTGTAACGTCTTCAAATTCATTAGCATCATTTTAGAGCAGATATAAATTTACAGCATGGACCAGACATGCACGTTTCGGGTATTTAACCCTCGTCAGTGATCCTCAATCTAAACAATGGAATATGGCAAAAATGTGTGAAAATTATGTCCTAAATATACCGAAAGACGTAGCAAGATGGCTGGGATATGATGCTACAGGACCCAGGTTTCAGAAATTTGAGAAAATTTTGTAAACAGAAATTTTCAAATTTGAAGAAACGATCAACCGAAATTGATCGAACTTGGCGACATGTGAAATCAGGAAAACAAACAAACAAAAAATTCCACCACATGAAGCGAACTCCAAAATCAGAATGGGACAAGGTAACAAGGAAGAGTCTGGAAAAATGCCCAACATACGATGAAGTTGTTTTTGTTTTCATTTCTATTTTACAACAAGAAAGACACCGTAACCAATACACAATATCCATTCAAAAAGGAAAGTGATGTTGGTCGTTTCTGCGACTATGTCTGCAGTATTGATACAGGTAAAAAAAAAAATTCAAAATATAGGAGGTAAACACCTTTGCACCATCTGTCCAATGTTTTTGCAAAGAGTTTCTTCTGAATTATGCCTCTGAATAGACCATACCTTAAATTTTGACACGCCCACTCCTTGTAAATTTTATAAGACTAGAACGCTTCATTAAACCTACTTTTGCAACTTGAATCATATGGCTAAAATGAGATAAAGAAGTTCCTGACGACAATCCCAACAACACTCACAATATAGCACCAAAATGGAGTATCGACGGACCCCTAGCAAACTAGTATTGGGACCGGGTGCCCCGGAGGAGTAAGCATCAGCCTGTTTAGCTAGCCAAACCCGCCGTCGATGTTCACGCACGAAAATGTAAACAATAAAAGTGCCACTGACAAGGATTCATTATTTAAACCATGCATGTCTGATGTATCGAATTTTGAAAGTGTTAGATTTTGCGTTCATTGTCCCTTTTGCGTCTCATTCTGTGCGTGTCTGCTTTATATTTTTGCAGTGGGTGTTTTTGGGTTTTGCTGTTTGTGCTGCAATCGAGTGTTGTTGAGATCCTCCCCTTTCTTTTCTGTCTAGAAGGCTGATCTCTGGTAGCGAGTTGGACTCTTCGTTTTTCTAAACAAAAAATAACTATTTGGTAAATTTCTCATGTTTCATTGGGTTCTCAGACAAACCACGAGAGCTCGCACTAAGAATAACAAGATTCATACATTTCGATACCAAAGCATCTGATATATTTGTTTATCTGTGTAATCTCATGTCATTGAGATAAAAATTCCATCAAGATAAGTAAAAACAAATTCATTTTGCAAAACACAAGCGCACGTGTTCGCATGTACCGTGAAAAAGAAGGTAATATGACACACTTCCGCTGCATAGGCAGATAGCGTGCCCTATGTTTGTTACCTGCAAATGTCGTTTTTGCAATACCTTAAACTAACACATGATTACCTCACAAATCAATGCAGTGACTAGAAGCAAATGATCGTGAAGATCGGCAAGTAACACGCAAGCATATTTCCTTCATTTCTGATTGTTAATTACAGAATTCTTCAAATTGTAACGCCTGCGTAGAGCTTAGTCCGACACTTCATTAGTTTTGACGGAAAGGCCATGTTCGCTCCGTTTAATTGCCATATGAATAGTACATACGAAAAACAAAATAAGGTGTACCTTTGCGTAAGCTTTTAACCTAGACCGTCCTTGAAATTTTCAAATAAAAAATCGCCTGAATATGCTGAACGAAGACATGAGAGGTTGTTGCCTGCAAAGTTTCAAAAGAAAAAAAGTGTTCTATTCATGATTTTGTTGTTTCTTAAGTTACAAGGGAAAAGAAAGGATGGATGTTCAACGTCTTTAAATTCAATAGCATCATTTAAAACCTGATAAATTTACAGATATTTACAATCATCAATACTGAAATATATGTCAAAGAAAGTCCGTTTTCTGCTAGAATGGTGCCTAGAATTTATGTACTATTCTCATTTATAAGCAAAAGATTTTGTGGATAATCAATTCTAAACTTCTTTACTAACCACGCATGGGTTGAATAGTCCATTTTCCAGAAAACATTTGACTGTTTTAAACCTTGATTTTATTTCAACAGACACCAAACATAACATCATTTGGAAAAAAAATTGTGACGTCATGTTTGATAGCAGTGACTTTATTCGTTGTCATGTTTTCTATTTTATACGTCACAATGAAAATATCTGTTAAGTCTGGTGTCTGTCCGCCCAATGCATCTTCTTGAAAATCAGCTATTGAGCTGTTGTTATGTCTTATTTTTTATTTGAAGGCACGTAATTTCACCTTCTTTTTTTTTCTTTCTCCTTTCCCATCTTCTCTTTTATAATCCTCTTTGAATGTTATACAGGGAATAACATAACTTCCTATACTATCCTTCATGCTTCTTTCTGAAAAACAAAGCTTTGCTAAAAAATATGTGTTCAGGCTACAATTTACATTATGTATGGAGCATGTGAATCTCTTTTTCGGAATGAACTTCCGTACATTCAAACGCCAAACTTCAAAGCAAGCTTTTCTTTTGAGCCGAGCTTCAAAACATAATCTCTTTGTAAATAGCAAGTTTTATTCATACGATTCAAATGAAGGATTAATGTTCTAAATAACAAATATGGATACTGACCATATACCAGTACACCGTGTCCAAAGTTCAGAAAATCATTAAAGGTACGGTGTCTTTTCAGATCAAAACTTAATAAAAGAAATTAATTTTGAAGATATACTTCAGAAAATCATTAAAGGTACGGTGTCTTTTCAGATCAAAACTTGATAAAAGAAATTAATTTTGAAGATACATAATCAGCAAAATCCGCAATACGGAAACTGAAAAACGGCTTCATTTCGTACTTATCAGCAACAAATTATAATGTAGCTTTCAGGCGCGAAATACGCAACTGACAACTTTTTCGTTAATTTCTTTCACAGCGATTGAATATTTTCACTCTGGATAGATTGTTCCGTAATATTAAATGAAAAAATGTCAATTTTGATATACTGTACCGATCTGAAGACTAACTCTCAAATAGTCATCCATTCTTTTTTCTTTGTTTTCCGCCTGTGGGACATAACTTCCCCCTCTTGTCAGAACCCCGGTGGTTATTGATATACACCTTTGGTGATAGTAGCTGGTGAGGGTCCCTGTAAACTGCGAAACGAAACAAATCGAAACGAAACAAAACATGTATCTTTAAGAACTTAGAAAAAAGCCATATAGAGAAGGAAATGCCGCCGAGACCGATTACGTAAAGTCAAGATCAGCATGTTATTGCCTTTTGATATCTCAACTTTAGATAATGACTTGGGGATTTCTTGAAAGAGTAAAAATTGACGTTTAAAACATATATTTTATGATAAATGCCATAATATGAATGCATTTGAGAGGATTTAATTTGGGGGGGGGGGTAGATGACCTCGTCATAATCGGATGAATGATATTATTTAGAAGGGAGGATTCCAGTACAGAGGAGATGGGACTGTTCAATTCTGTATAAGAAAAAACTTAATCAAGAAAAATGAAAAAAATGAAGGGGGGGGGGTTGCTCAGGGGTGGCATATTTTGCTTGAAAAGGGATAAGATTTTATCCCTGTAATGTGCCCCCGATATATTTTCTTTTCACGGTCTCATAACGAGGTCATTCATCCCTTCCCCCTTAGTCCACCAGAATACATCTTTGGCATTTAACATTTATGTTTCTAAAGGTTAACTTCGACTATTTCAAGATACCCTCTAGCCACTAGAACTGATGGACATGTAGATATGTCTTAAAATGTTTGTACTCAGCAATGATTTCTCTTTATCCTTTTTTTTCCAAGTTCTTTAATTTTTATGTTTTGTTTCGTTTCGTTTTGTTTCGTTTCGATCTGTTTCGTTTCGATTTGTTTCTTTTCGTGTTTGTTTTGTTTCGCACTTGACAGGGACCCGCTGGCGAGGGGTATGCAATGTTGTTTTAAAAAACTTTTCGTTTTCTAAGTTCTATGCGAAAAAGCCCACATATTGACTCATTTTGAGAAGTTAATTCAACCTGACACAAGAATTACATATGGGCCAAGTTACTTGTCCAATCGAAAACAATTCTTATTTTTTGCTTTTTGAAATTTGGACTTGTTGGGGGCAGATTTAAGTGCTCTTTTAATTTATCCAATCAATAATAAGGAACGTTCTGAGTAACTGATAACGCAACCAATGGAAAAGAAATAAAGGACCAAAGAAAATACAATGTCATTTAGAACAGAGAATAATCCAACACGAAGGGAATTAATAAACATCGAAGAAGTACCCAACACGTTTTCAGTCTCAGAGTCGAGAAGGCAAGGCAAAATCAAAAGACTTTCCATTTGAACAGCTGCAAGTCCCAGAATAAATATAAACAATATTTCGAAGTGAGACCAGGTACCCGGACACAGGCAGTGTCTCCTGTTTGCATGCATCACCCGTAGCGACAGTTCCATGAAAACTTGTCAAATTCGGTTGTCTCGATGTCCGATGTACAAAAGTCTTTATCAGTTAAAGTGGGAAGTAACATAGGTGCTCGTGGACGTGGTTTTATTTCATTTAATTTTGTTTGGATATTCAGACATTCAGTCCATCATGTATCCCGAAATGGTCCCCGGCTTTTTACTCAACATGCCCTAAAACACTTCAAGAAGGTAAACGAATCATCTCCCGCCCTAGTTTTAAACTTCGACGGAAGTAAATATTCAGAGAAATAATGCGCGAAATATCAACGTGTTAAGTGCTATTTTAATGCTCAGCGAGAATGGGATGTAAACCAGTTCACATTTGAAATATCTATATGGTTTAGAAATTTTAATAATCGTTCACAGAATTAACATTCAGGAGTAAATACTGTTGCAAGGGAGCAACTGTTTGATTTTAACTAAATAGAGTGCGATATGGAAAGGGGTTGGTATAACAGATATATCGGATGGCACGGGGATCCGGACACCAACCCCCCTCCCCCGATATATTTGAGAAAAATATAACCATCATTATTCCAAACTTTTTCCGGCTCCCCAGCTTGCCTGTATACAGAATTAAATCTATTCGATTTTTTGTATCAAAGTCAATCTCACAAAACCTGGCCCAGATTCAGTGACAGACGCCCCACCCCTACTACAGCTGTTTTGAAAAAAAAAACCCCTGAATGAGTACCTTCGACTTTTTTTCCACATGGATTTTCAAAAATGACAATTTTTACCTATCTATAAGCAAAACCAAAATCAGATATACGAAGGGCAAATAACTTCCCTCCCCTCCCTCCATCATCACTTTTTGCCACGTTATGTCCAACGTTATCTAAATCAATCTCATTTATTAAAACCGGACTTTTTATGCTGCCTTATGTTTTAAACGACGTTTTATTATACGATTGCGGTCAGTTTGCACACTAGATCCACCACGTGTAATAGGTTGTTGAATTGGGATTTATCCCTCAATATAGGGTATGACGTCATGTATCGTTTACATGCGGTACAGTTGATAAAATCGCGTTAACTGAGGGTCTGCAACGATTTAGAGGGAAAATTCGAGGCAAAAGATCGATTCATTGAGTTGTAAACCTTGATATTTTGGTGTATATACAGAAAGCCAGGAACCGTCTCGGAACACTTAATTGACTGATTATCCGCGTCCACGAGTACCTATGGGAAGTAAGTATCTCTTACCGGTAAGCAACATCCGAATCTTTTGTTCTGACGATGCTTTCACATCAAGGTTCCATGAAATGAGATTTCCACCATTGCTAATATTTATTATTACAAAGAAATGTTCTTTTGTCTGTTTTCGTTGTATACACTGCAAGGCAAAAAAAAAGTGGTCAAAATCTGCTTAACGTAGCCATTAAGAGCAGCAGTCATGTATATTTTATTAGTATGCCAATATGTGCAATAAAGGAAACGTATTAAATACATGTAGCTAACGTGATGTTTATCACTTTATGAACACAATTGTTTCGGTTTTCTTTATGCGATCACTGTATGCTTTTCCATTGTTGTTTCTATATCATTTGAAATGGTCACATATTGACACATATTTAAGAAAAATAGCAGTCCAAGGAATGCTTGTGTCGCCTGCGAAGCGGTTTATTATTCTAGAAAGTTGATCAAAATCATTAGTATCAGTAGAAAAGTTTTGTCAAATGAAATTCATCTGAAATATCAGACCTCTTAATAACAAATTAAAGATATGGTCATTCTCAAATTTTCAGAAAAGAGTGTCAATCATCTAGGTCAAGGTCAATGCATTACTACTGGTAACAAAAAGGTCTCGTCATAAGAAATATTAAAGACCTATCACCTACCAATTAAAAGATATATACAACCTTAATTTCTGAGAAAAGAAGGTCAAATAGCTAGGTCAAGGTCAAAAGGCAAAAAATGATGGTATGTGTAGAAAGGCATTGTTACAAGGAATATACATGTTAAATATCAAAGCCCTATCACCTACCAATCAACAGATATAGCCCATTTTACTTTTCTTGAAAAGTAGGTCAAATATCTAGGTCAAAGTCACAAGGTCAAATTTCATGGTCTGTGTAGAAGGGTCTTGTCACAAGGAATACACATGTGAAACACCAAAGCCCTATCACTTACCAATCAAAAGATATATACAATCTTAATTATTTCGAAAAGTAGGTCAAATATCTAGGTCAAGGTCACAAGGCCAAAAATTATGGTATGTGTAGAAAGGTCTTGCCACAAGGAATACACATGTGAAATATCAAAGCCCTATCACTTACCAATAAAAAGATAAAGCGAATCTTATCTTTTGTTCAAAAGTAGGTCAAATATCTAGGTCAAGGTCACAATGTTAAAAAATTATCGTATGTGTAGAAAGGTCTTGCCACAGGGAATACACATGTGAAATATCAAAGCCCTATCACTTACCAATCAAAAGATATAGCGAATCTTAATTTTTTTTTTCAAAAGTAGGTCAAATATCTAGGTCAAGGTTACAAGGTCAAAATTTATGGTATTTGTAGAAAGGTCTTGCCACAAGGAATACACATGTGAAATATCAAAGCCCTATCACTTACCAATAAAAAGATAAAGCGAATCTTATCTTTTGTTCAAAAGTAGGTCAAATATCTAGGCCAAGGTCACAATGTTAAAAAATTATCGTATGTGTAGAAAGGTCTTGCCACAGGGAATACACATGTGAAATATCAAAGCCCTATCACTTACCAATCAAAAGATATAGCGAATCTTAAATTTTTTTCAAAAGTAGGTCAAATATCTAGGTCAAGGTCACTAGGTCAAAATTTATGGTATTTGTAGAAAGGTCTTGCCATAAAGATTGCATGTGTGAAATATAAAGGTCCTAATATTTACCAATCAAAAGATATATTCATTCTTAATTTTTTTGAAAAGTAGGTCAAATAAGTAGGTCAAGGTCACGAGGTCAAAAATTATGGTATGTGTAAGAAGGTCTTGTCACAAGGAATACATATGTGAAATATTAAAGCCCTATCACTTACCAATCAAAAGTTATGGGCTGTGACACCCAAAGTGTGACAGACAGACAGACGGACGGACAGACGGACAACGTGATCCCTAAGTGTCGCTATGCTTCGCAGGCAACACAAAAATAGCTTCAAGTTCGTTGACCTGAAACAATGATTTTTAAACCAGGAAAAACAAATTTCAATCATGTAGAGATACAATGTATCACGGATTTGACATGGGTATTAAGGTCAATCGGCTTTTAAGAGAATTAAGAGCAAGCAACACTGAGCTAAGCTAGCAGCTGAGACTCGTGAAAAAGAATACTTCTTAGTAGTTATTTCGTTGGGATAATAGAAAATTTTAGAAAGTTTACTTTGAATTACAAAACAGTGTTTTAAATACACTATATATAGCTAGCTCTTACTATTTTCTGTAATTGATATGCATCCGAAGAAAAGGATATGATCTCCAGCATGATCACCCTGCACTCACCCAGCGAAAAAACTCACAAGAAAGTGATAAGTGACATCAGACAAAACAACCCCCCCCCAAAAAAAAACACGACAATATTCATTAGAACATCCTACATGACAATTGAAACATACGGACATAAACATCAAACAATCATGACAACACATAAACGGCGGGAGACCAATGTGAACCCAGTGCCGACTTTGGACGGTCATCTGCTAACAGAAAATGGACCAGGTGTAGTTATCCGAATTACGTGCACATATACCTCCCACTTATCCGGATACATAGAGGTCTCCATAGACGCACAGTAGTTGTATAAACATGAAACTTAACCCATATCGGGAGTTCGCTTCTTTTCATATGGTGGAGGTTTTTATTTGTTTGCTTTTGTTACTGTTTTATCCTGATTTTGTATGCCTTCGGTTTCTGATTTTCTGAATTATCGATTTTGAGCTGTATACAGGGATATGGTCATCATCCATATTTGTCATTCTGAAGGTGACATCATAAACAAGACAGTTAAACGCAGCGACCTCTTGTAACACAAAGTCTGTGTAAATGAATCTAAAAAATACAATGACATGTGTATAACAGTCTGTGCTCTGTTGATTAAAGCGAGTTTAAGATCAATCACGCGAGAAGTCTGACCAACTTTCAGGAAGGACAGAGAATCGGGACCCAATCGTCTCTTACGAGATTTAAACAACACCCGTCATGGAGTCCTGTCGTCACGGTTGCACGGTGTGCAACGTTGGGAAAGACACCAGTACAAAACTGTAGATTGGTCCAGTACCATGCCCAGTGTTCTTTTGATGACTTATCATATTCCAGTAAAGCAGACGACTGACTGTTTTCATACATTTGTGATTAAAGTTTGATCTGCCTTTGATCCTTCTGATTTTGTTAACTAGGTCATCGTTCAATGAAGGAAATGAAATTCCCAAGGATACATACTCTCGTGCTGGAGTTGTCCCAGATTTTGAAAGAATGATGTGTTATCCTGGATTACGTGCGCACAACCCTCTCACTTCTCCAATTACACAGAGGTCTCGAAGAACGTACAATTGTTGTGTAAAACAACCTCCTCACTGTAAGATGACCTCACACAAACAAGACCGCAAAACGTAGAGGCCCCAGAATCACAGATGAATATGTAAATGGATATAAAAAGAGGGCATGCGTAATACAGTCCGTGCTCTGCCGGCTGTAACGAGTTCATGTATGTAATCACCCGAGGAGTCCGACTGACATTCAGAGAGGACAGGTGGTCGGGGCCCTGCCTTCTCTAAAGAGGTTTGGACTGGGCGCATTATGGAGTCCCGTCGTCACAGTGCAAGTCTCAAGGATGCGCTTGTACAAGACTGTAGATTGGTCAAGTACCAAGTGTAGTGTCCGTTTGGTGACATTAGGATCATATCCACGGTATAAAAGGCGTTTGATGATTCTGACGCATTTTCGATGGTTATGCTGGCTACCTTTGATCCTTCTAGTTTTGTTTATCATATCACCATAAAAGACATGTTGTGTAATACCCAAAGTAATGTACTCTGTTGCGTGTATAGATCCGAATTTTAAAAGAAGTTGACTGTAATTTTTGTAAAATTTCCAGAAAGTCTTAACTAGTTTATGAAAGCGAAAACCTTGACCTAAAAGTGTTTTGGTAGTTTGTAAATTTTTACGTTGAAAATCCAAAATATCAGTACATGCTCTAGCGTACCGGATGAGCTGTGATATGTAAATGACGGTAATCTTGGAACATCACCGTCAAGCCAGGGGAAATTTACTATGTTGAATCAAAAATCATCCCTTTTGTCATATACACTTGTATGAATCTTTCCGTTTACAATTTTGATATTTAGGTCCAAAAACGGTGTTTCTGTATTTGTAATGTTTGCCTTGTTAAGTGTTAATTCTTGTGGATAAATTTCATTCTTATATAATTCAAAAGCAGGATTGTCAATAGTCAGAATATCATCCAGATACCTAGAAGTATTATTGAAACATTTCAGATCATCAAATTTTCTTTGCTTTTGAAGATTTTGGATAAATTGTTTTTCATAAGTGTATAAAAATAAATCTGCAACAAGAGGCGCACAGTTAGTACCTAGAGGAAGTCCTACAACCTGCTTGTATAGATCCTCACCAAATCTAACATAAATATTGTCCAAGAGGAAGGACAAGGCATTACACAGGTCACCACATGTTCGTGATTTGTAGTCTGTCAAGGAAAAGAAACCCTTCGATTCAGATGTACAAATGCAAGATTTCCTCTCTCGATCAAAACACCATTTAATGAGATTAGATAATCGATCATTAATTTTGTTATGAGGAAGTGTGGTGTACATATTAGAGAAGTCGTATGAAGAAATCGTATAGGCTTGGAAATTTCCAGATTTCATTTTGTCAATCACATCCCCTGAATTCTTAATAGACCAAACTAAATTTATATCGTTCCTGTTTAGAACCGTTTCACAATATCTAGTTACGTGTTCTTTAAAAGCAGTTAGTGCTGAAGAAGCACAGAGTCCATAGCTCAAATGGTAAATAAAGCGAAATTGTTAATCATATTTTTTTTTTAAATTCATAGAAGGAACAGCAAACGAGACATGTAACATCGAACATAAAAGACAACACATAAACCAACGAGACCCATGGGCAATCCATGCCGACTTAGGACGGCCATCAGCCACGTTAGATGGTGTGATTATCCTGGATTACGTTACCCAAAGGTTATTTGCGTACAACCCTCCCACTTTTCCGGTTACCCAAAAGTATCAAATGTGTATCACTTATGATAATCTTTTATGGTCTTCTTTAGTTCTAGATTTTCATTTCAAGTGAACAGTTTTCATAACGTTATCAACGGGAATTGATGGAATGGACGGAAACTCACAATTTAAATGTTCCATGCTAAGATATGAAATCTCACAATTTTTTATTAAATGAAATTTGATACCGCAAGGTATAGAAGGAAAATTTTCTAATACTTCTAGATAGAATAAATAAGGCATATATTTTGCTTTCCTCACAGGAAACCATGAATTGCCTTTGATTTTAAAGCCAAATTTTCATAATCTTATGGAATTCTGCGAAGTACTTTCTCCTAAAATTTCCTGGGATGGAGACAATGTCACCTCGTCTTCTTCTCGTCAATACATAGTGACAGTGATTGGGTCATCTTAACTCAATATTTCCCGTCAAATTGATTTCTCTCCCAATAATGTCCTCTAAATCGGCATCCTCCTAACAAACGAGGTTAATAAAAGACGAGAAGGGAAAATATTATCTCAGCGTCACACCCTAGTCCACTATTTACTGATCGTAATTCAATATGTTGCTCCTGGACATAATTCATTATTACTTTTTTATATTCAGATCCTATTTCTAGATGTCATGATTTGATACAGTTTTGACGTGTTCTAAGAAAACTCTTTACGAAGCTGTTCTGAAATATAACAGGTGCTCGGTGCAAGAAGATTTATTTCATAATACGAATTTCAACGAGTCGAAATCTAATTTTCATCTATAATATTGTATTTGACAAAGTCCAATACCCTTATGTGCATGAAAATTAATACCTCATTATTGTATATATTATACGTTATTACGGTTCCAGACAGGTAATATGGTCTGATATACCTCGTCTGGAATTTATATTTCTCGAGCCAAAGGCAAGGGGAATATGACTTCTAGACGAGGTATATCAGACCATATTACCTCTCTGAAACCGTAATAACATTTTTGTCATACTGCAAATCGCTTAAAAATTGTTATTCCAAAATGGCGTCGACAGTAAAATTTCTAAAGCCCCCTTCACACTTTCACGGATCGAGCCACGTCTTTCCTTGGCGAGTCGGGACGCAAAATGTTCGATGAACCTACGACTCCAGTACGGAATGCTACGGGTTGATACGACTCGAGTACGGATAGCTAACGATTGCTACGGATATCGTCCCGAAATTGCTACGGATTGCTACATGTACGACAAGCGTAGGGATAGATCTGTACGGATTGCTACGACACGTGTACGGATAGATCTGTACGGATTGCCAAGGATTACCTCGACTCGAGTACGAATAGCCACGATTCGCACAAGGATAGCTACGACTTCAGTACGGATTGGTAGGACTGGTTTGAATTTCCTATGTATTTTTAAACCATAATTATATAATAAAACACCGAATATTTTCAAATTGAGATGGTCTTACTTGTGTTTTAACATTATTGAGGTTTTATACATGCCTTTATATCATTACCTGAAATTGAACAGTTGGAGTATTAACTCATATATTGACCGAAATACGCACAGAAACCTAAGAGATTTGAGGTTAATATAAGACGCAATCCTTGGCTATCCGTAGGAACCCGTAGGTGAGTCGTAGCAATCCGTAGCAGAGTCGTATTGCTATTTTTATCACAAAAATTGTCCCGGATTGCTACGAATGCGCTACGGGTTACTACGACTCCCCTACGGATAGCTACGGCTCCACTACGGGTTGCTAAGACTCCCCTACGACAAATCTATCCGTAGCGGAGTCGTGGAAAATTTTGAACACGTTCAAACATTTTCTGTCTCATCCCGGATAGCTACTGATTGCCAAGGATAGCTTCGACTTGTCACGACTAGTGCCGATCGAGCTACGGATGTAAAATTGTTCTCGATCCGTAGCTATCCGTGGCCCTTGAAAGTGTAAGGGGGCTGAAAGGGACGGTGTCCCTGAAAATTAATTAATTTTACAAAGTTTTGGAATGCAAAATCTTTCTTTAGATATGAAAGTATACATTCTCATTTGTATAAATTTAAATTTTCAGGCGAATCTAACGCATACATTCGCAGTTATAGACCTTTCAAAACGTAATTTTGAATTTGGGTACGCAGCTCCAATTCATTTCACTTGCGCCACCTACAATGCATTTAGTTTTTACAATAGAGGTTTATGGAGATTTTAAAATTACTCAAAAAATCGACATTATTAGGGTCGTTACTGCATATTGTCGAATAAAAGTTATTATGGCACCTTCTTGCCTCTTTCTAGACCGTTTGGAATAAATTTTACGTTTTCAATTATGAAATTTATATTCAGGGACACTGTATCTTTAACTTTTTTCTTTGTTGATGGATTGTAAAGTTTTCTTCACCATCAAAAAGATCGTACCCGTAAATGGTTGATTAGTAATGAATACACCACGAATGAAATTCATTTTAACAGAAAATTAGAACTAAAAGATCTGAAGCGAGAGAAATATTCAAAACGTTTGAACGTTTTTACGGAAAAATCTCGCTATTAAGAAACAATAAGGTATCCGTGACGTCATAAAGTTCCATATTTACGGCTGCAGACGGGTAACATACTCTCATAATTACGGCTAAACAACCAATGAGATTCATAGAAATCTGCAGTGTGACAAAAATATATATATAAAAAGAGAATCGAATACAGAATTATAACAGTTTTAACGATTTTCCCCTCCAAATTAACGTTATTTGAACATTATAAACTTTTACATAAATGAATATTATGCATGGGATTCTTTTAGTACAAATTTGATTCTTTACGAGAGCTTTACACTAGTATGCATACTCTGCTGGTCTCATATATACAACGAACGCTCATAATCCGGATAACCCCACTATTTGCTACCACGTTGCAGATGGCCGTCGACACCGATTGCCCATTGGTCTTGTTGGTTTATGTGCAGTGTTAAATGTTTTGATATCCTCTTTGGTGATTGCTTTCTCTTGTCCCTTTTGTGTCTCTTGATGTGCAAGTCTACTCTTTCTTTCTCAAAGATGTATTTCGGTGCCTTATTCAGCAGGAAAGTCAATTTCTAAGTTTGATGGTGGTAACAATGCCGAGTCAGGGAAGGATAACTCTTGACACACAAAGTAGCAGATTATTAATGAATTGGGATAAAACGACCTCACTTGTTTATATCAAATTTTAAATATCATCATACAACAAATAATACTCAGATATGATTCACTACAAATAACTGAAATTCCTGTGAAAATGATTTTTTAAAATATTTTTTCAGCATTGCTGAAAATCCATCGAAAATTGTGCATTCACCGTTGTTTTTAAAAGCTGAAACCATTTGTTTCAACTTTTAAAAACAACTCCCTTTGCATTTCTGGGAAACTTTTCAAGAGAATCCCAATTATGACACATATGAAGAATTTTAGTCAATAGTCTATGAATAGCAATAAAAATGTTATTACGAGGACCAGTTTTTAATTAAAATTTGTTATTACGGACTCAGAATACACCAAATTCAAGAAGGGAGGCAATCTCCAACAAGACCCTGTTGCAGCACTAACAGCAAAGCACCCGATGCAAAAACACAAAAGACAAGCATACTATGATACGGAAAAGAGAATACAACATATAAACATCAAACACAAAAGACTACGCATAAACCGACGCGACCCATGGACAACCGGTGCCGACTTTATACGGTCATTTGCCACGCAAGTATGAAATGGCGCGGTTATCCTGGATTACGTGCGCACAAACCTCTCACTTGTCCAAATATGTAAATGGGTATTAAAAGAGGAATACAACAAGTTCAAGTGAAAATGGATTTTTGATATTTGTTTGATAATTTAATACCTTGTGCAATGTGGATGATTTTGTGTCAATGTTTCATTTTTGGCAAATCTTACCAAGTCGCAGCGCCGACATGGGTATATGTTAACAACGCCCAATTAATTTCAAAATGCCACAGAATTTACCCGATTAAGGTCATATACTGTTAATTCAGTTTTAGGATAGATATCCTTTATATTTGAATCAGTTCCATCTTGTTGTATGTACAAGTCATGTGTAGTGACACTTGATGAAGTTACCTTGGAAACATTGAAATTCCCAAGTAGACTCATGCAGACATTTTCCATTGCCAACTATGGCAAATTCAAAATTATACTCATTACCTTTTCTATTGTTATATGCTTTCCCTTCATATTTGGAATGCAATATATTTGATAATCTACTAATTGATTGATGCGAAGACTTTGAAACCTTTCCGTACATACTTTTCTGTAAAGCAACATAAAGACTTTTAGAATATTTTTCAGAGAGCTTTATAATGGAAATCGGAGTTATCTTTCGTATTCTTTGTACGTCAGAAATACAGAATACTCTATGTGAAGATTCAAAATTTTGGGTGCCGGATATGTCCTTAATTGTTATGACTTGAAACAGTATCTCTATTGCCATCAAAAGGACTTGTGCCATTCTTGTTTACAAATAGCGCACAGTCAGTGTGATGTATGACGCGTTTTTGATAACGTGGTACAATGTCGTCATATTCAAAGCATTTGTCACGTGACTTCGTTTTTAACTTCAAAGGCAAGTGCCATTTGGCGTTCCGGTACAGATATTCGCTATTTTCGGGTTACTTCCCATTTGAAACGGTATCTGACGTAGACTGATTATGACGTCATCAAATTCTATGGAAAAATCCTAAAAGTCTGGGAAATGACGGTATAAAATCGACGTTACCATACCATTTTCATGACGTCACAATGGATTTACGTCGGACACCGTATGTAAATGAAAAAAAAAACTCTTTATTCCGCAAAGACTCAATGACTCTACTACAGGTATAGCTTCAATATTTCGCTCGTTTCACGCGTGCTGCAAAAGTCCTATTGATGATTCCCTCTTCAATTAAAGAATGAAATTCACTATCCCCTCCTTTGTTATGAATCACCCATATACCAGGGCTGATTGATATGTTCTGAGCCTCGTATGGAAGGATTTGAATTCTATCAGACATTTTGCATTACTTTTCTGCATAATCCCCTATCAGTATCTATACACTTTTGCCACCGATGTTTAAGGGTTTCAATGCGACTTTTAAATATCTCTTTGTCTTGACTGTTAAGAAAGCCATCGACTGCAATTATGACGTCATCAATGGAATAAAAGTGGGTGCCAGAAATAGCTGCTTTCAGTTTTGGAAAGGTCTGATGGAGCACATATATAACTAGTGAGCTTTCGGCTCGGCGCTTAAATTCTATATTATATTTTTCCGTAACTGTGTCAGAAGGGAAGCATAGTATGTGCCATTGATTGTTTGTCCTTTTTTGGAGATAATCTATCAGCAGTATACCTTCTGCATCCCAAACAACCAAGGTCATAACCTTTCCAGCTGAAGAACAGTCTTTGCCTTCTTTGGCCGGGTTTCGCCATGTTGATTGCACAGTGCGCCTGGTGTGCTTCTAAACAGGAACTATGTAAATTTCTTTTGGTCTATTAAAACGTCAGGGTATGTGATTGACAAAAAAATGAAGAAATTTCCAAGCCAACACGATCCCTTAACACGACTCCTCTAATATATACACCACGCCTCCTCACGACAAAAATTAATGATCGATTATCCCATTAACTCATAAAATGATGTTTTGATCGAGAGCGGAAAACTTTAATTTGTACATCCGAATCAAGGGGGTTCTTTTCCTCTACAGACTACAAATCATGGACATGTAGTGACCTGTATAATGCCTGGTCCTTCCCCTTGAAAAAAAATTATATTAGTTTTGGTGATGATTTATATAAGCAGATTGTAGGGATTTCAATGGGTACTAATTGTGCGCCTCTTGTTGTAGATTTATTTTCTTACGAAAAAGAATTTATCCAAAGTCTTCAAAGGCAAAGAAAATTTGAAAAGTTCCAAAAAAAAGGTATCTGGATGATATTCTGACTATTGACAATCCTGCTATTGAATTATTTAAGAATGTCATTTATCCTCAAGAATCAACACATAACAAGGCAAAGTGACAAGAGAGATAATTTTGGATTCAACATCTGGCTTCACAGTGATGTCCCCAGACTACCGTACGGCATTTACATATCACAGCTCATCCGGTACGTTAAGCCGAGCTTCCACTGTCGCGAATGTAGAGGAGAATGAGCTACGATCAGAGGCGAATGAACAATCGTGTCACATTCTTGTCTGTTCTCATGAAGTATTTCTTGGCGCGATAGGCACAAGATAGCGCCGCGAATGCAACAAGAATATGCTACGCATCCGCCACGATAGTGAGGCGAGAGTCATAAGAATAGAGAAGAATACGACACGAATGTGCCACGATAAAAAGACACTGAGGCGAATAAGAGGCGAATAAAGGAGATTGAGATACGACTTTAGCCCGATAGCAATGCGATGCAGGAGATTGAGACATTACTTTAACCCGATATCGCTGCGATCATGACAAGAATGTGACATGAGAAAATCAAAATCATTTGACATATCTAGGAGCATCAATTCCCTTTGTTGACTTTGACCTCTTTCCAGGTTATTTTCTCTTGAAAGACATAGTCAAAGTTTTCAAAATATTGATCCCCACACTTTTACATAAACTCTGAGATAATTATTATTGTCATTGTCGTGTGTGTATGTAGAACTATCGTGGCAATATCGTGTCATGATCACGGGTGATTCGCGTTGATTTTTTCAAACGCGTCACATTCTCGGCGCATTCTCATCACTATCGTGTCAGATTCTTTCATGTCGGGGCTCTATCGTGGCTCATTCTCCTCCACCTTGGGAACAAGAATGCACGCGAATGTGAGGAGAACGCGCTGCGAATGGAGGAGATTGCAAGGCGAATGCGCTGCGCATGTGCCGCGAGTGTGAGGCGAATAAGAATTCAGACGCGAATTTTTTAAACAGTTTGAAGCATTCGCGTCGGTGCCGTGAACATAGGAGAATGCAGAACATGACACGATGAGACGAGAATGCCCGCGATTGATAGGAGAATGCGCTACGATTAAACAAAATCACCTAATCGTAGCTCTATCGCCTCTGCATTCGCGACAGTGGAAGCCCGGCTTTAGAGGATGTAATAATATTTTTTATTCTCACAGTAGGAATTTACAAATTACCAAGAAACTTTTTGGTCAAGGATTCCGCTCTCATAATCTAGTTAAGACTTTCTGGAAATTTTACAAAAATTACAGTCATCTTCTTTTAAAATTCAGATCTATACAAGCAACAGAGTATATTACTTTTGGTATTACACAGCCTGCCTTTTATGATGATATAATAAACAAAATTAGATGGATCAAAGGTAAAGAGCATATCCAGCATAACCATCGAATATGCGTCAGAATCATCAAACGCCTTTTATACCATGGATATGATCATAATTTTACCGGACGGACACTAGGCTTGGTACATTGTACTTGACCAATCTACAGCATTGTACCAGCGCATTCTTAAGACTTGCACTCTGACTGGCTCACTGTGACGACGAGACTCCAACACGGGCAATGTCCAAACCTCTTTAGAGGAGACAGGACCACATGTCCTCTCTGATTGTCATTCGGACTCGTCGGATGATAACATAGATAAGCTCGCTACGGCTGGCAGAGCACGGTATTACGTATGCCCCTTTTTATATTCATTTTCATCTGTGTTGCCTGGGCCCCTGTGTTTTGTTGTCTTGTTCATTTGGTCATCTTACATTGTGGAGGTTGATTTATACCACAATTGTGCATTCTTCGAGACCTTTTGGTGACTAGAAAAATGGGAAGGTTGTGTGCACGTAATCCGGATAACCACATCATTTGCTACTTGCGTATCAAATGGCCGTCTCAAGTCAGCACCAATCACCCATTGGTCTCATTGGCTTTTGTGTAGTCTATGTCCTTTGTATTTTTTTCGTCTCTTACTGTGCTCGTCATATGTTTTCGCATCGGATGTTTTGCTGTTTGTACTGTACTTGGGTCTGGTTGAAGAGCCCTTCCTTCTTCTCATCAACTGTCAGAAGTCCGAAAGCTGTCTCATTTGAAGATCTTCGGTCAGAATGAACAGTACTTTTTCCAAAGAAATGCCAACTGTACTGGCTTTATATCTTTCTGTAACTCGTGTATCAGTCATAAGAATATCATGGACTTTATTAATAATTTCAGGAGTTGCATTAGTGATAGGCCTTGCAAGACGGGGTCATTCCTAAGGCTATGTCTGCTGCGCTTAAATTCCGGCATCCACCTTTTCACTGTAGCACATGAAGGGGCATCTTTCCCTAGTATTGTTACCATAATTATTTTTGATATCCAACAGGGATTTATCACGCTCCCCGATTGCCAAAGGAGTAGGTGCGTTAACCTGTCATTTCGGCCCTATTTTCAAAGTTGTTTATATATCCATAATATTCTAGTTTATAAAATGTCAAATGTATGGTGAGTCCAAATCATTAAAGCTTTTTTTTTTTTATTTCACAGTCCTATACTGAATAATACGTCGCTCAAAACTCCTAAAAACGCTGAAATCATTAAAATATCAATTAATGAGCGATATTTCGATACAAAACTATGAAATCAAGTGGTAATCCAGGCTTTGCCCATAAATATTTTTGTCAATCGATGGATTTCTGATCGGCCTTTTAATTTGCATAAAAAAAAAATTCGCGGGCGAGGCCTGGAGCATAGATGAATTTTGAAGATTTGTGTGTAAAATACGATGATTTTCCTGAGTTTTGCGTCATTCAGGGTAAATGACGTCAAAACATGACGTCATACATCACGCGAGGGCTCAAAATTGTGACGCGGTATTTTCTCAAACATTCAACTTTCCAAAAAGTGATAATCAATAATTCGTTTATCAAAAATATTTGTCGTCGAAATTATAGGGCCGATATGAGGGGTTAGCGCACCTAGTCCTTTTCTATGGATTATTTAAATGGATCTAACTCGGTGTCTAAAGAAAAAATCGACAAGTCATCGTATATGTCCTCATAAATAGGCTAATTAATATCAAAACCCATTTTCTGTGGTGTATATTTCGATAGATTAATGTATACTGATATTTCATGCGAAAATTGAAATCAGTACCTCCCTTACAAGACGAGATACGCCCCATACTGATCTCTTACGAGCATCGAATTTCTAAGTCGGACAAAAGGTGTCCGGTGTTAATTAGGCATCAGCGATCAACTTGAGGCACCGCTTGACCATTCAATGATGCGAACATCTCAAATACATAATATTACATGAAATAACCCCATATACAAAATGTTATTTGGATACAATTTTCAAATAATGTCTTTTATAACGATTTTGAAACGAGACAAGCGTTGGATAAGTGAGAGTTATGAATGACATATACGTGTATACAGACGTATAGCTATATGATGGGTTTTCATATACCAGCTGTTTTTGATATGGAACCAAGCACACCGCGTGGGATCGAAACGTATGATGTTGTGATTCCTTACGGAGTTTTTTGTTGTTGTTTTTTTCATGATTTAAGTGATACTGCACAAAATTGATGATACGTTGAAGTAGGACAATGCCTAATGAGTTTATATATCTGAAATGTCTATAGATTTTGCAAACACTTAATTCAAGAGTTCGTCAAAGGGAATGATTTTCTGTCGTCAACAAACTATTGAAGTGTTTGCAAAAACTATGAACTTTTCATATACCTGGACGATATGGATTGATTTATTGAGCATTGCCCTACTGCAACGGCTCATCAGTTTTGTAAAATTTAATGTAGAAAATGAAAAAATACAGAAAAAACTGTATGAGGAATCGCAACACCATACGTTTCAATCCAACGCTGTGTATGTCTTTGAAGCATTCGGACCATTAAATGATCAAGCAGTGACCAAATTTTGTTTCTACTGCCTGCTTATCACCGGACGACTTTTTGTCCGACCTAGACATGCCGCACTCACAAGAGAGCAGTATTATTAGTTATTAGGTTTGTTACTGACCTTACACGGAAATCTGTCGGGTTGATAAAGCCCATAGAAGGCGAGGCGCTTGCGCCGAGCCTTCTATGGGCTTTATCAACCCGACAGATTTCCGTGTAAGGTCAGTAACAAACCTAATAACTGATTTGTTTTGTCGAGGACCATTTTGACATGGTGATTCCTACTGTCCTCCTGCTTTACCAAGCAATAGTGCTGTAAAGTTTTACCCAGTTTTGCTAATTGTCGGCCATTGCCTTACAAATTTTTGAAACTGACTTTCCACAAGAATTTGTCGGGCAGTCACATGACCAAATTCAAGCATTCCCATTGGGTCAAACTAGTCCGAGGCAAAACAATAGGGATATCTCGGTTTGTAAGGGAGGCACTGATTTCAAATTTCGTATGAGATTCAGTAATAATCTATCGAAATACACCACAGACAATGGGTTTTGACATTGGTTGGCCTATTTCTGGAGACTTAGAAAAGACTTCTGAAGACTTTAAAAAGTTAGATCCTTTAATAAACCATAGTAAATAGAACAGCGTTATAAATCCCTGTGGGATAACCTTAGGTGTTTTAATTTTTATGCATATATTTGATCACTGCCCTTTCACCGATTTTGTCCAATTTGCAAAAGCAATTTGTCTTGTTTACTAGATTGACGAAATAAGGTCATTCCTTGGGTACATGACCTTATATAGTCATAGAATAGCAGGACTTAAAACGAACATCCCAATAAGAGGCTCACAACATATCAATCAACCCTCGAATGTTCCCTATACGTCATTAAACAGTGAAAAAATATAATTTTCAAAAGAGCACTTGACGAATTGATGATGTACGTAGAGATGGTTGACTACTTTTGAACACAAAAGTTACAAATTGTTGTTAAATTTGATCTTATCAGTTCACTGCTTGACGTTAACATGTCTTAATTAACATGGTACCCCAATAATATTTCCCTCTATTTTATGGATGGTGCTTTCTCAATTTTGACTTCTTGTTATCAATAATGTTATCTTATGAAAAAGATTTCTTTTTCAAATATTTGTTTTCTTTCGCCTTGAATGAACGTATAGAGCCATACTCGAGAAAAACTAAAGTCAACATTACTTAAAATAGGATTAGAAATGAAAATTATTAGAAAAAATGAATCGAAATACAGTTGCCTTTTCTTTTGAGGAAATTGAACTATTCGCAGTTAAACTTTGTGTTACGTAAAACATTTTGAATTCGTTTGCCACCTTGCTGTTTATTTAATGAAATCAAATAAAATGTTTGATTCAAGCCGTCTTATTCCGTCACATTGAAACACTCCCAGTGCATTCACATAGATGCACCAAAAGATAATATAATTTACGATTTCGATATAGAGCCCTCCGCGCTTATGATAGATATTCGTACTGATTCTTCCAATTGGTGCATCATCACTAAAATCCAAATCAAACACTTTTTGTGGTTACCAACTGCGTTATTTATTTATCAATTTTCACTTTTTTTTTCTTGAAAAGGTTTCATTCTAGGCTCTTTAAATTTTAATGGTTGTTTAAATGTATTAGAAGATAACAGTTTTCATAATCTATCATATTTTTTTAGCACTGTGTAAACATTTCAGATAGTAGGTCGCTGAGTACACATTCCTAAAAAGTATGTTTATTTTCTTTAATTTCCTTCAGTAATAAAATACTTCTTGCAACAGAGTGGTCTAATTGAATAAAAAAAAAATCGACCCTGAAGCTAGGGGAAGGATTTTTCAAATATTTTGTTTTCAACATCTAAAGAAATTTATGTTTGATATTTCTTGTAATTATAAGTGTAACAAAGAGAGAAAATATTCTACCCCCGCCGCTCTTATAAAATTATTGTAATTTCTATTTGTACAAACATGAACTGGCTACTTGTTTTTAGGTTGATCGGTGCCTTCAACGAAAAAATTCATTTTAGATCTTTTCAAAAATATTTTATCATATAAGTGAGAGTATCTTGTGACAAAAAATATTTGAAAGTTCCAACAATGAAGATAACGTATATATGTTCTAAACATGTCTTATTTTATAAAAAAGATATATGAAATACATGTAACTGTTGGCAAGTAGTGGCATCAGATCATGCATAATTCTGATGTATTTCTTAGACAATTTTCATGGACTTATAAAAGGTTAAAAGAAATGGTACATGTTTGTATCAATCCTACGGAAATGATATCAGTGTAAAATATGATCATTTCAAAAAAATAAATAAATAATCCATAATGATTCTTCAAAACAAGGGAATTCCGACTAGTGAATCAATCTAGCGCAAAAATCCAAACAGTACCTTGAAGTTCAGTCAAAGAACCAGCAAAAGACAGAACTGTGAAATGGGGTGAGGTACTCTTTAGTTTGAGAATAATTAATCACGTAAAGTTCAGATAGCATCCAGCTAAACTTTTTTTGATAAAAATGAAAAATTTAACAGTAAGTTCATGACCATTTCCTATCGACTTCGGTTGAAGATGGTCCCTGTAATCATGATGACCTATACTTTGTCTGATATGTTCTATGTTCCCATTTTGTTAGATTTTTGTGTTGTTTTTGTTGTCGCTTCATTGAGGACATACCGGATACGTCTTTGTCATACATGAACATTTCATCCTCATCCATGTTAACACCTTGCCTTATCTCTGACTACCAAGAGTTCAAGGATGATGAACTCTGATGACTTTGATATAAAGCTATGAAATTGTACCAGGATAAGTTTCTTCCATTGGCTCGTTGAGAACCTTCTTAGTAGAGAACGCCATCTGCTGTGTACATGTAGTTGGTATATAAAATCAATAACCACTTTGTGTAAATTGTAGTTTTTCATGTCAAATGAAAGAAATGTTCATAACTAAAACAAGTGAAATGAGGTAGATAGTAATAATTACTTTTTAATAATAAAACCATTGGTTATGTTTGTGCATATCGGTTCTCGGTTTTGCAATTTATCCTAATTGATATTAACTTGAAAATTACTAAACGATCGGTAATATATCTTTATTATGCAATGTATATATATATATATCGATCCGAGGTCGTCTCGTGTGCATCTAAGGGGAATACCGAATTAAAAAAAAAAAGACAAACGTTAAACTTGTATGTATATTCTTAATATTAGATGTAATAGTATAATTTATTTAACATATGAAAGGTTTACAATCCACTCCATTACTATCTTTTGTAACTTTATGGTCTTAACTTTTAGGGTTTTTTTCACAATATAAATAAATAAAACTAAAAGCTGAAACTTTCAAATATATTTAAAAGGTATATATAAAGTTTTATTGACATCGTCAATGCATGTAAAGCATAAATCTACAGGTTAGCTGGAATATCACGATTGAAATAGTGTACACATATGAGTTACCTTCACATGAGCAAAATCTACATCTCTGGCCTGATAGAAGAGTCTTAGTCTCATAATAGTTGTAGAATGTCCATCATGGAATACGTTGTTGCAATATAGAAGTCCTGACCATTTTTTTTTTCGTAAGTCCTTCAGTCTTTGGATCTTTTTCCTTTTCCCTTGAGGAAAACAGAGTCAGCAGGGAATCCATTGTTCTGCATACAGCCTCAAGTTCTTGGTAAAAACCGAGCCAACGTACTTTATGAACTTCACGGTTTTTAAGAGTTGGTTCTTTCAACAATGCCTGGATTACCTGTATCTCCTCGCATCTCTGAGGTGATTTCTTGAAGTAATAAAACAATGACTCTGCCAGGCCTATCGCTGGTGCCAGCAAAGCAATGTGCCACATATGAAAGAAAGGAGGGGATCTCCAACAACACTAGGTTGCAGCACCCACAGCAAATCCCAAAACACCCATGCAAAAAACACAGAACAGATACCCACAGAAAGAGACGCAAAAGGGACAAGGAACACCAACTCACAACATAGAAACATGAAACATAAAAGACTACACATAAACCAACGATACCAATGGGCAACCGGTGCCGACTTAGGACGGCCATCTGCCACGTAAATAGCAGACGGTGTGGTTATCCTGGATTACGTGCGCACAACCCTCCCACTATTCCGATTTCCCAGAGGTCTCGAAGAACGCACAATTATGGTGTAAAACAACCTCCTCACTGTTAGGTGACCACACACAAACAAGACCGTAAAACACAGGGGTCCAAGCAACACAGATGAATATGTAAATGGATATAAAAAGAGGACGTGCGTAATACAGTCCGTGCTCTGCCGGCTGTAGCGAGCTCATATATGTTATCACCCGAGGAGTCCGACTGACATTCAGAGTGGACAGGTGGTCGGGGCCCTGTCTTCTCTAAAGAGGTTTGGACAGGGCCCGTCATGAATTCCCGTCGTCACAGTCATTCAGAGTACAAGTCTTAAGAATGCGCTCGTACAAGACTGTATATTGGTCAAGTATCAAGCTTAGTGTCCGTCTAGTGACATTAGGATCATATCCACGGTATAAAAGGCGTTTGATGACTCTGACGCATTTTCGATACATATGCTGTCTACCTTTGATCCTTCTTATTTTGTTAATTATGTCACCATAAAATGCAGGTTGTGAAATACCCAAAGTAATATACTCCGTTGCTTGTATGGGTCCGAATTTCAAAAGAAGTTGATCATAATTTTTGTAAAATTTCCAGAAAGTCTTTACTAGTTTGTGAAAGCGAAAACCTTGACCTAAAAGTTTCTTTGTAATTTGTAGATTTCTATTATGAAAATCCAAAACATCAGTACATGTTCTAGCATACCGGATGAGCTGTGAAATGTAGATACCGTATGACGGTAATCTAGGGACATCACCGTCAAGCCAGGGAAAATTTACTATGTTGAATCCAAAATTATCTCGTTTGTCATATACACTTGTATGAATTTCTCCATTGACAATTTTGATATTTAGGTCCAAAAATGGTGTTTCAGTGTCTGTAAAGTTTCCCTTGTTTAGAGTCAATTCTTGTGGATAAATAACATCTTTATACTTTTCAAAAACAGGATTATCGATAGTAAGAATATCATCCAGGTATCTAGAAGTACCAGTGAAGCATTTCACATCATCATGTTTTCTTTGGTTTTGAAGATTTTGAATAAATTCCTTTTCATATGTGTATAAAAATAAATCTGCAACAAGAGGCGCACAATTTGTACCCATAGGAATCCCTACATCCTGCTTGTAGAGATTCTCACCAAATCTTACATAAATGTTGTCCAAGAGGAAGGACAAGACACTACACAGGTCGCTACATGTCCATGATTTGTATGATTTGTATTCTGTAGCGGAAAAGAAACCCTTTGATTCAGATGTACAAATATAAATTTTCCCCTCTCGATTATAGCACCATTTAATGAGTTTGGACAATTGATCATTGATCTTGTCGTGAGGAAGCGTGGTGTACATATTTGAAAAATCGTATGAAGCAATCGTATTGGCTTGAAAATTTCTAGATTTTATCTTGTCAATCACATCCCCGGAATTTTTTATAGACCAAAATAAATTTACATCATTCCTGTTAAGAACAGTTTCACAATATTTTGCAACGTGTTCCTTTACCGCCGTGAGGGCTGACGTCAGATGTCTAGACAAACTTGTAGTTGAGCAGTTGCTAGAATTAGCAATGTATCTAAATTTGTAAGGAGATTTGTGCAGTTTTGGTATGCAGTATATTGTAGGAAGATCCAATTTAGAAATAGGGATGTTGAATGAAGAAATTTCACTGCTATGTTTGCTCAAAATATTAGGGACACTTTCATTGCTTTTGATATAAGTATTTCTAGAATGTGATAAGTGAATATGAATTACTGTGTCAGTCCGTCTGTCTGTTTGTTACACTTTTGTATAATTCTGGTTCATTTAGTTCCTTCAAGAGAAAAGGGAAGAGATCTCACTCAGTCCTATCAAAGCAATTAATTCATAAAACTGTGAATGGATAATATAACACAAAGACACAATTAAAAAGTTTGATTACTGTACACTACAAATATGAACAAGATTTGGACATATAATTGGAGTGACAACAGCAAAAAACTCTATCCGAAGGGCCTTTGCGAGCAAAGCTCTCATGTATGGTAACGCGTATACGTAAGTATGGGAAAATGCACGAGCAAAAGATATACATACTTGGAGCTGAAAAGGTATGGTAACAGGACCGCGGATACGGGTAAAAATGACTCGATTCCCTTAAACGACAGAGCAATAGAACATACCTTGACAAAGTCGCAATGGATAGAATTCTTCTATTTTATGGCGCAATAAAATGAAGTGAAACTTGCCGAAATGTTCGTCTGAAAATCAGAAATTCAGCAGCAACTAATCCGCCATCTTTATCACTAATGACGACACAACGGTACGTAACTCTGCAGTTTACTTGACATCGTGATTCCTCTATATGTGACGTCATTGTAGCAGTGCGCCCATTTTCACGTGCAACAATGGTACATGATTGTAGTAATACAAGAAGGAAAAGTAACACAAAACTGCCGCGATTTTCTACCACTTTTCAGTGTATCAAACAAATAAATAGATAAGATCTAAATAATAATGTAGTAAAGAAGAAAGATTTGAATTTTCAAAATGGATTTCAAGGTCACTAGAGAGGAAAGGGGAGGGTTTTTTTTGCAGTGGGAAGGGGAGGTCCAACTTGACCGGCGCGGAGGGATTCCTGGAATCCCAAGGTTCTGATATTGAAAAGTTTTTGATTTTGAGATCAAGGTTTAAATTTACAAAATTTATGGTGTTTTTTCTCCGCTCGCATATAAGGCTTTGCCTTGATTCATATTATCATTTTAAACATGTACCTGGTATTCCCTCAGCTGCTTGCTCCGAGCATAGAACAATCCTGTGAGCTGAACGATGGGTCTGCAGGATGTGGGGATGCATGAAATGTCCAGTTAGTCCTCCCTTGGTCCCCGTCATTACGACAGCACCGTCAGTACCAAGATCTTTAATAATCAAAGGAAGGGATGAAGTTTAGGAAATGCATACCGGAACAACATAAAAAACATGATAAATAGATTGACATTTTATTGAAATATGCAGTCTATTTTAGCTAGTACAGTAATGAGAAGGGAGTAGTTCTCCAACAAGACCCCGTTGCAGCATCAACAGCCAAACACAAAAACACCCGATGCAGAATTACAAAAGACGAGTACAGCACGAGACGGAAAAGAGACACACGACATGAAAACATCAAACACAAAAGATAACACATAAACCGACGAGGCCAATGGGCAACCGGTGCCGACTTTGGACGGCCATGACTATGTTGAAAATATGTTCTGTTTGCTTTGCTCGAGTATGTTTTTTTGCTTGATGTGAAATGTTTCATTGGTACTTCTAGGTACCTGGATGATATTCTTACTATCGATAATCCTGTTTTTGAAAAGTATAAGGATGTTATTTATCCACAAGAATTGACTCTAAACAAGGCAAACGTTACAGACACAGAAGCACCATTTTTGAACCTAAATATCCAAATTGTCAATTGAGAAATTCATACAAGTGTGTATGACAAACGAGATGATTTTGGATTCAACATAGTAAATTTCCCCTGGCTTCACGGTGATGTCCCTAGATTACCGTCATACGGTATCTATATCTCACAGCTCATCCGGTATGTTAGAGCATGTACTGATGTTTTGGATTTTCATAGTAGAAATTTACAAATTCCAAAGAAACTTTTATGTCAAGGTTTTCGCTTTCAAAAGAAGTAAAGAATTTCTGGAAATTTTACAAAAATTATTATCAACTTCTTTTGAAATTCGGACCCATACAAGCAACAGAATATATTACTTTAGGTATTTCACAACCTGTATTTTATGGTGACATAATTAACAAAATAAGAAGGATCAAATGTTAAACGTCTTCAAATTCAATAGCATCATTTAAGACCTGATAAATTTACAGCATGGACCATAAAGGTAGACAGCATAACTATCGAAAATGCGTCAGTCGTCAAACGCCTTTTTCACCGTGGATATGATCCTAATGTCACCAGACGGACACTAAGCTTGGTACGTGATCAATCTACAGTCTTGTACGAGCGCATTCTTAAGACTTGCACTCTAACTGACTGTGACGACAGGACTCCATGACGGACCCTGTCCAAACCTCTTTAGAAAGGACAGGGCCCCGACCACCTGTCCTCTCTGATTGTCAGTCGGACTCCTCGGGTGATTACATATATGAGCTCGCTACAGCCGGCAGAGCACGGACTCTATTACGCACGTCCTCTTTTTATATCTATTTACATATTCATCTGTGTTTCTTGGACCCCTGCATGTTACGGTCTTGTTTGTGTGTGGTCATCTAACAGTGAGAAGGTTGTATTACACCATAATTGTGCGTTCTTCGAGATCTCTAGGAAATCGGAACAGTGGGAGGGTTGTGCGCACGTACAAGTGTAATCCAGGATAAGCACACCATCTGCTTCTTACGTGGCAGATGGCCGTCCTAATTCGGCACCGGTTGCCCATTGGTCTCGTTGGTATATGTGTGGTCTTTTATGTTTAATGTTTCTATTGTTTAAGTTGGTGTTCCTTGTCCCTTTTGCGTCTCTTTCTGTGGGTGTCTGTTCTGTGTGTTTTTGCATTGGGTGTTTTGCTGTGGGAACTGCAACCTAGTGTTGTTGGAGATCCCATCCTTTCTTTGACAATGAACGAGTGATCAATGCTTATAATAATGTCCTTATCTATCAAGAAAACATGGAAACAACATAAGAACACGATCTGTTTAAAGTATTTGTGAAACTGTTACACAGATACCCAAAGCGGCACCAAAGTTCATCATATAATTTTGACTCCCGTCCCACTCCAGGGGCTGGTAATATTACTTATTAGTGTGAGAATACAGTCCAAGTTTGAGTTGCTGTATTGCAATCCTAACTTAGAATGACAAATATGGATATTGACCATATCTCTGTATACAGCACAAAATCGATAATTCAGAAAATCAGAAACCGAAGGCATACAAAATCAGGATAAAACAGAAACCAAAGCAAACAAACAAAAACATCCACCACATGAAAAGAAGCGGACTCCCGATATGAGAGTGAGACCAGGTGCCCAGGAAGAGTAAGCATCTCCTGCTTGCATGCAACACCCGCCGCTTCAATTCGGTAGAACTGTCACATCCGGTAACTTCCATTTCGGAAGACATGGAGTACAAGTGGTTGGATGGTTCAAATGGTCTATGACAGAATATCATCCGCCATTCTGGAAAGTAGGACATCATAGTGTATGACGAGTTCCCCATATCGACCGTAGAACTTCCTCAGTGACGATGTTAGTCGGTCACAAACAAATCCCTGACTGAGAAGCTTATCTAAAAGACGCCTAGCTCTCAGAACAAAATCCGTATATTTGGAACTTGCTCTGGCATAGTGTATCAACTGAGACATGGACACGCCATAAGCAGGCGATGAAGGGATGTTGCTACTCAGAAAAGGAAAGTTTGTAATGCTGAAATTGAAGTCGTCACGTTTGTCATAGAGTGAGGTGTTCATGTGACCATCAGTGTCGCAGGAAAACATTATTTCCAAATAGGATGCTGAATTATATGTCTCTGTAGTTTCTTTGACTTCAAGCTCCGAAGGATAGATACTGCTCAGGTAAATTTGGATTATTGATGGACAACACATCGTCTATGTATCTGTAAGTGAAGTTGAAGTCAGAAGCAAAGTATCTTTTCCCTTCAGAGACTAAAGATTGAATGAATTCAGCTTCGTTCAAGTAAAGGAAAATGTCGGCAAGGAGTGGGGCACAATTGGTCCCCATTGGAATTCCGACAATTTGCTGGAAGACCTTTCCTTCAAACACATAAAAAATGTTGTCGATCAGAAAGTTTAACATCTGAATAATATCAGTTTCAGTGTACTTATTCTCAGAATCGGACTATTGCACATCATTGCACATTTCGAGGATACCCTAATTTCGCGGATTTTATAACGAGCGCTCCGCAATTGCGACTGTTTACGTTGCTCAGCCATTGTGTTCGAAAATCTGTCGCGAAGGTCCTCTACTAGCAAGAAATCGAAAAAGTTAAATGAAGATGCGCTTCAAACAGGTAAACAACACAATTAATCAAAGCACCCTATTAAAATGTACCTTTTCACCAAGTCCTTTTTTGTCAAACTTTATAATACTGGTTTATATCCAAAAATGTATCGTCCGACAAACATGTCTATTGATTCTGCCATTTTGAATTCTCCTTACTGAAGATCAGTAGAGCGCTTCGCATAAAATAAGGCCAACCAAATAAAATAGTCGTTTAAAGACCCTTATGCGTGCGCACTATATCGTTAAGCGGTTTAATAAAGAGCACCTGCTATTATACGATAACGTATTTGTTATGCGCAATTTTCTAGGACAATGTTTTCCCCTAGCAACATAATTAAACTGAATAAATTATCTAATTTCAGGCCAAACCAAAGCATATTAATGGCACATACCGCATGTATAGCCCAACACGCCTTAATAATGCGTATATTGCTGTGAAAGAAAATAATATTAGTGTGAATAGGGCGGCCCGACAGTTTGATGTACCTGAAACTACATTACGCGACAGGATGAAAGGACGAATGACCATAGACACTGTTAGATCCCCCATATTTTCCATGGAAGAAGAGTCAGAGATCATAACCCACCTTAATGAAATGGCACAGCTTGGATATGGCTTTACACGCGGAGAAATCGTGGATATTTCAACTGATTTTGCTGTTACGTTAGGGAAACGGGACAGAAGTAATCCACTCACATTGCGCTGGTATGATGGTTTTGTGTCTAGATGGCCAGAGTTGAAGCTAGTGAAGCCAAGGACTTTAGAGATACAGAGAGCCAAGGCTAATAACCATGCAACTGTCGAAAAATATTTCACAAAATATACAGCAGTAATAAAGAAATACAATCTAGAAGACAGCCCTCACTTGATATTCAATGTTGACGAGAAGGGGATCCAACAAAACCACAACCCTCCATCAGTAGTGGCCGGAAAAAATGCCAGTGTACAGGAAGTCATGTCAGCCAAGTCTTCAACTGTGACAATACTTGAATGTGGTAGTTCCACAAGATTAGCCATTCCCCCTTTCTTTGTTTTTGCAGGTCAAAGAATGCGTCAGGATCTCATGGAAGGGAAGTCTCCTGGTGCTTATGAGACGGTGTCTGAATCTGGATGGTCAAATTCGGAATTTTTTAGGAAGTACCTGACCGACCATTTCATTCATCATGCCCCTGGTCTTGGTGGAAATGCTCCTGGATGGCCATAAATCACATGTGTCCGTGGGACTAGTGGACTGGGACAAAGAACATAACATTATACTCTTTGTGCTGCCAGCACACACCAGCCATTTTCTTCAACCACTGAATCTCGGTTGCTACGGACCTTTCCATCGTATCTACAACAACGAATGCCACAAAGAAACAAAGAAAATGTCCAGTGTGATTACTAGATACGACATATGCGAAATAGCCTGTGGCACCTATTCAAAGGCATTGAGTTAAGAAAACAACCAGATGGCATTCAATCTGAAAGGAATCTTCCCCTTGGACATGTCAGCAATAAACCAGGAGTACTTGTTTCCGTCTGAAGTCCGACAAGTGCTGTGTGTGCAAACTCTATACACCTGTTGAAATTAGAAACAACGTTTCTCTTATCTTTATAAAGTGGGTTGCTTGTGATAATTGCTCCTACTGGGTTCACCTCATATATTGCACTGAGGAGAGAGTAATTAGAACAGGAGACCAATTTCTTGGCAAGCATTGCAAAGAATTAGTTAATTGTTGTTAATACTGTAAATAAATAAACATCAAAGAAGTACCTAACCGTTATTCAGTCTCAAAGTCGAAAAGGCAAGACAAAATCGTGAGAATTTCCATCGAAACGGTTGCGAACCCCGGAATAAACAACATTCCGAAGTGAGACCAGGTGCCCAGGGAGAGTCAGCGTCTCCTGATTGCATGCAACACCCGTCGCAACAGCTCCATGGGAACCTGTTAAATTCGGTGATTGTCTCGATGTACATAACAGGTAAGTATGTCTTGTTTGGTAATGATGACAGCCATTCAATCACAATGTAGAATGCTTTTATAACATCCCCATAGCGACCGAAGAACTTCCTCAATGATGATTTCAGTCGTTGAGTAAGATAACCCTGAACAAGAAGCTTACTTGCAAGCCGTCTGGCTCTAATGATGGAATCGTCATATTTGGAACATGCCCTTGCGTACCGTATTTGTTGAGAAACAAAAACACCATAAGCAGGAGAAATAAACAAATTACTTTGTTGATCTAATCATTCTCTTTAATTAAATGACAATTTAGTGCTCAGAAACGCACATTTAATTGGCCTTAGCCTACTTTACATTCCGAACTCGAATTTAGGGGGTTCTGCATTTTGACAGATAATGGCTGCGCCCAGGTAATGTTGGACGGACTTTATTACAGCAAATAAATGAAAAAGGATAATATCTATATTAACAGAGGCTGGTTTATTGAAGATACTGAAGAAATAAAATTATTCAATCATGCATAAGTATTCTTGGAATATCGCGAAGCATGTTACGTTCGCGAAAATAGGGTACACTAGGATACCCGGGCCTTTCAGTTTTGGAAAAATCGGCGACATAATAAGGAAAGTTGGGAATATTTGGATCAGTTTATTATCTAAATACATCTGGCCTATGATCATGGCCGTTGACATTTCGTAGAAAATTATTTCATTTTGAATCTACCTGTACTTTAAATTTTTGGGAATTTTCAGTCAATTTGGGGGGGATAGTAGGAATCCTAAATTTGGAAAAGGCCTAAATTCGGCCTAAGTTTGCTAGTAAAAACATCACTGCTAGAGGGCGCTGCTGAAATAATTTAGCTGTGCCTGAAAACCAATTCGGCGTAAAAGTACTACTGAGATGAGGATTAACTATCAGAAATAGGTGTCTGGTGCATTAAAATTGCTTTCGAATTTTAGTCAAGAAGGTAACGAGTTGGAACACTTCAATTTCCATAAAAGCGCTCCAATAATTACTGAAAACATGGTCATAAACTTCCTTCATGGCTTACATATGTCCTATAGTTCCTATAAGAAATATTGGAACCTAGTTTGAGAAATTTGTCCTATAAATTCTTTATTTTGAACTCAAATTTCGGAAAAACATGCTTTCTCTTCCTGGGCACCTGGTCTCACTCCCATATCGGGAGTTCGCTTCTTTTAATGTGGTGGAGGTTTTTATTTATTTGCCTTGGTTCCTGTTTTATCCTGATTTTGTATGCCTTCGGTTTCTGATTTTCTGAATTGTCGATTTTGTGCTGTATACAGGGATATGGTCATTATCCATATTTGTCATTTCAAATTTATGCTGGTTACTCTAGATATCTTGAGCATGAATACAAGTTTTTACTTGCAAGCCAACAGGGGATGCTTACTCCTCCCGGGCACCTGGTCCCACCTCTAGCTTGCTAGGGGTCCGTCGATGCTTAATTCTGTGCTCTATTTTGAGTGCTGTTGAGCTATTTTTAACTCATTTGCAACAATTTCTGTAAATAGTACCATCTAAAAGCATTTGGCCTCTTCGTTCGTCACCTTCCCTAATTTAATCCCTTTACATTTATATTTCTGTTTACTTAACTGTTTTAATTTTAATTGTTGAAGATAGCATTACAAATAAAAGGAGGAGGGAAATTTTCTGTCGAATTCTTTTTCAACTTTTATGTTGAAGTTCAAAATGTCCTACAAATATACTATTTTCCCCAAGAAATTACTAAATTTCTCCTATATTTCCATATAAGATATACCTCCGTTTCTATACTTTGCACCACTCTGAATTTCGGGATACAATACTTAAAGCTGAACTAAGTCTTTAAAAAACCCCATGACGTAGTAAATTTTTTTAGGGAACGGAAATTGTTAGAAGTGAAACTAACAATCTCCGTCCCCGAGCTTAAAATACACTTGGTCATGTGTTGATTTGAACTTTCCCCCTGATGACGTTTTGCATACTAATGTATCGTGACCCAAAATCCACTACCTCGAGTACTCGAGCGGTATATAAAGAAGCCTGGACGAGTGGACATTGTCATTTGTATGAGATGCCGTCTACCTGTAAAGATGAGTTCAGAAATTAGAAAATATCATAGAAACCCATACATTGAAATAGAAAATGGATAAAGTAATCATGAAATCTTCAGTTTTACTGAAATAATTTAAAGACGGGTACGTAATCTTGGGAACTTGTGGAAGGGGATGGGTGGAAGGGGGTTGTTTTAGAACGGGATGGGGACGGGACTTGGTGGGTAGGTTTTTCATATGTTTTATATGAAATATTGCGAACAAAAAAGATGAATTCAAAATATCCATAGTTACAATGTCAAAAAGTATATGCTACGGTTTACATTGATCAAAATTTGGTACATATGTGAAATAGTGGTGGGGTGGGATGTTGTTGGATTCAAGTATATCATTCAAACCAACAGACATGAAAGTAAATTGAAATGATTTATCACAAGCAAAGGAGATCAAATATACATGTAGATGAAGAGGGAGCCCAATGTTTATGATCAACCAAGACATGTTGGGCCGGAAAGGGGGGGGAGGGGCGGTTAAGTTATTGAAAATTTATATTATCTGAAGTGAAATAGTATATTGATCAGTGTTTACTACTTAAAGTTTACATCAAAGAATGGCATGCAATCTATTAGACGGAAGAGTAGTTGGGAGGGGGATGCCGGTGTGTGTGTGTGGGGGGGGGGGGAGGGGGATGTTATATCGAAACATTGTCATGCAAAAAAGCACAATAAAAGTACATACATTAACATACTAAAATACGATAGTTAAATTCTTCTATAATATTCTATTTTCATTACATACGAATTTGTTACATATACCTGTATACTGTGAAAGGCAAGTACATAGCTGTCTCTCTGCATTTTCCTCATTTCAAAATTTCTTTTAGAAAATGTAATTAATCAGCTAAATTTCGAGAATACAAAACTGCATGATTATTATAGTGTTTTACTTACATGATATTTTAGAAAATATAATCCAATACAGGCCAATGGTCGGTATACAATTTTCTACAATAAACATGACCTCATTGTGTAGACACATGTGAAAATCGCGTGTTCGAATAGACTATTCGCATAATGAAAATGGGCTTTTATAAATTCATATCAATTAAAATATACATGTATACTAGTTACCGAATATTTGAATAAGCTTCATTATCCATTGGAATTTATATTTATGATCGTTTGTATGATTATTTCCATTGATGTGTTAAGGGGGGGGGCCTGAACGAGGAGACCTTGGGATGCAACAGATGGAATTCGCATCGGAAATGGGAAAGAAACAATTCATAGAATTCTTGACAATCCTATTTATCAATAGTTTATAGGTTTCCTTTGTGTTGAAACTATTTTTGTCGAACAACTCTACCTGGGCCATGTCTTGGATCCGTTTCCTCCTAATATCCCCATCTCAATAACTACCCCCCCCCCCCCATCAAATTCTGTATAGCCCTTTCTTTTCAGGGCCGGGTCCAAAATTTATGTTGAGGGAATGGGGAACATAGTGGCCTTACAGTCTACACACTTTCCCGATACCATAACCATGACTAGGTCAAAGCTCCAGGTCAAGGTCACTAGGTCAAATGTTAAGGCATAAATTGAAAGGTCTTTTAATGGGCAACCTTCACGTATGATATAAAGTTTCTACTGCGTAATGTTCCTCAGATTTTGCTGCAACCAGAAACTTTAACCAAAATGTTGACGACAGACGGACAGACAGACGGACGGACGGACGGACGGACAGACAGACAGTCAGTCAGACAGACAGACAGACGGACATCGTCAATCTATAGACCGGAATTGCTTTGCAATCCGGCCAATTAAAAGTGGCGAATTGGAGGGGTTTTGTTTGGTCTTAATCATCCACGAACGATCATCGATCATATGCACTACTCTGGAGCAGAAATGTTGGAAGAAAGAGTAAAATTACTTTGAATTTCTGTGATTTTTTTTAAAATCCACATTAAAAGTATAGGAATTGGAATTTAAAATTAATTTCATCTGAAACTCATCAAAGCTTTTATACATGCATTCACATGGTTTCATTTTTGAATAGCTATTCCTTTTTTCCCTTTTATCAATAATTTTCGAATGCGTGAGTTCCCCAAACTACTGAACGTCTCGTTCTCAGCGAGGCATGTCTGTCTGTAGGCATGGTCCATTTAATATTATGGGGGGGGGGGGGGCTTTGGATTATTTTGTCGGAGCATGATTATTTTTTTCGCCCTATACCGGAGCAAAATTATTTTTTCTTGCAATGTTGGAGCAAGGAATTTTTTTTATAATAAGTGATGCGCAATATATAATGAATGTTTGTGTTTTAATAGAAATTCTTGATTTTTATTCAAAACTCTAATAAAATATTACTTTATTCTTATGAAAAATTTAATTCACTTATAAACAGAGAGATAGAAGTATTTACAATATAATCCTCAGTAAACAAAATTTATATCTTGTAAGAAGGGCTGAGGGGAGGATTTTCTAGACAAATTCGTAGTTACGAGAAACAAATTTCGAAGTTACGAAAAAAAATTCTCGTTGTTACGGGAAAAAAATGGAGGTAAAAACTATTCATTTTTATCAAAAATCGCTGAAAAAGGAAAAACTCAATAATTTCACCGTCTTTTGGACAAATTCACATCAGATTCTGAAGCTTTAGATATGTGTAAAATATGGTAGACTAACGTAATTTGAAAGTTAAAGTTTGATATTTGCACTTATCTTTGGACATTTTGTATTTTTTTGGAAATATGGTATCCCCATATAGATCCGATTTCAAGATACCCAAGAGTTGGAATTTCTTAATTTGATTCAATTTGCAAAATTGAAATGTGATGACTGAAAACATTCATTAACTACTTTTGATATGAGTAATTGTCCAAAGTATGTAAAGACTCCAAAAAAATTGAATAAAATAAAGCATTTCCAATTTTCAGCATTTTTATAAAATTTGTTATTTTTCACCCAAAATTTCCACGAAATACCTTAGTTGGTAAAGTGTACATGTAAATCAAATTCATTCTTGAGTAGGGCCTTTATACTTTCAGAAAATACTTTCAAATCCCACAAACTATGGGGGCCCTCCCCCTCATTCTTGTGATTTGTCCAAAATTGCTGGTTTTTTTTTTCCGTTTTCAAGTTGAATTTTACTAATAACCATATATATGCCCATATGGGGACACCCCACCCCTACACTGACAGCGACGACTTGGAAACAGCCCCCCCCCCCCCCTGGAAAATGTATAAATCGCTTTAATTCATCAAAATATGAGCCATTTTGATTTAGATGTATCACTCCTTATTTTGTTCCAACCATAGAACATTAGGATAACGAAATTGTGATCTTACTTATTATTTACAAGACAAGTATTACAAAAGCTCTAATCGAACACGCGTTTTTTTCACATGCGTGTAAAATGGTAACATGTGTACCGATCATTTGTAATATAGGATTGTATTTGCTTTACCAACATGTAAGTAAAACCATGCAATGTGCAGTTTTTTATTCTGATATAATTTTCGAAGATTGAGTCAATGGACTTGTTAAAAATAAATTTTGAAATTAGGAAATTTTTGTATTTTAGACGTTTAGTAAACAGGTACAATGTAAATATATAATGTGGGTCACTATAAAGTGTATTTATGTAAATGTGTAAGATACAGCTATACTGAAAATGAATATTTTATAGGCAGACATAGCTAAGAAGCATTTCAGTATGTAAAAGAGTGTAATTTTGAATTACATTTGGAGTATGCATTACTTCCTCCCTGTAACGCGCACCTCCCCCCCCCACCCACCCGCGAACTCGAAACCTCACAACGCTTCTTTTTCCCAGATCTTTTTTCGTCCGGATCTATTATGTAAATTACAAGCAAAAATAATATTTCGCTTCATATATTTTATTTCAACGCTTTGATTTTGGGCTACCATTCGATCACCCCCCCCCCCCCGAACCCCAAACCCTCTTGATCTGTCCAAATTTTGAAACATTGAGTTCCCTACATGCATAGGCATTGTGATAAGTTTGTGATCATGTTATCTTTGTAAATAATCATTTGTTATTTACTACATTTCATGATGATTTACTTGTAGCAAATCTCCCCCCCCCCCAAACTTTTCCAATCTGTACCTTAATATTGATTTTTAAACATAGTACTTGTATATATCATTATGCATACGCCATAATTTCTTTTGGAGGTGCTGTATATGTGAAACATGTACCGGAACCCCCCCCCCCCCAACTCCCGTCCCCCGAGATCCCCTCCCTCTATCACGTACCCAGGGCAGATCTCATTCATTATAACTATATATGAAAAAATAATTTTATTCTTATTTGAAAATTATATTATATTTTAATGTATGATTTTCTATGCAATTTACTAATTTCTTAACTCATCTTTACAGGTAGACGACATCTCATACAAATGACAATGTCCACACGTCCAGGCTTCTTTATATACCGCTCGAGTACTCGAGGTAGTGGATTTTGGGTCACGATACATTAGTATGCAAAACGTCATCAGGGGGAAAGTTCAAATCAACACATGACCAAGTGTATTTTTAGCTCGGGGACGGAGATTGTTAGTTTCACTTCTAACAATTTCCGTTCCCTAAAAAAATTTACTACGTCATGGGGTTTTTTAAAGACTTAGTTCAGCTTTAATTGAGTTCAGGTTCTAAAATCGGAATAAAAATGGAGAATTTGATAGTTGTGTTGATAAATGTATCACTCGATGCAAAAACACAAAGCAGACATCCACAGAAAGAGACGCCAAAGGGACAAGGAACACAAACTCACACCGTAGAAACATTGAACACAAAAGACACATTAACCAACGAGACCAATGGACAGCCGATACTGACTTAGGACGGCCATCTGCCACGCAAGTAGCAGACGGTGTGGTTATTCTGGATTACGTGCGCACAACCCTTCCACTTATCCGACTACCCAGAGGAAGAAGAACGTACAATGGAGTTTTAAAACAACCTCATCACTATTAGATGACCACACAGAAAGAAGACCGCAAAACGCAAGTGCCCAAGCAACACATATTGATATGTAAATGGATATAAAAAGAGGGCGTACGTAATACACTCCGTGTTATGCCGGCTGTAGCGACATGTTGTTAATCTTTGCTGTTTATTAGATGAAAATATTAACCTAATTTACGACAAAGATGGTACTATAGTAATAAATATTACAGAAGTACTCATCAGTTATTCAGTCTCATAGTCAAGAAGGTAAGGCAAAATCATTAGACTTTCCACAGGAACGGCTGCGAATCTCGGAATGAACAAATTTCCGAAGAGAGACTAGGTGCCATGGGAGAGTCAGCATCTCCTGATTGCATACAACATTCGTCGCAACAGCTCCATGGAAACCTGTCAAATTCGGTGATTGTCTCGATTTCAGCCGTTGTGTAACATAACCTTAAACAAGTAGCTTACTAGCAAGCCGTCTTGCTCTAGTGATGAAATCTTCATATTTGGAACACGCCCTGGCGTACCGTATCAGTTGAGAAACAAAAACACCATAAGCAGGAGACGACAGAATGTTGCTTTTCATGAAAGGGAAGTTAAATATGTGGAAGCTGAAATCGTCACGCTTGTCACACAGTGAGGTGTTCAAATGGCCGTTTGCGTCGAAAGATAGGAGTATATCCAAGTACGAAGCGGATCTGTCACTCTCTGTTGCTTCCTTGATCTCTAGTTCTTGAGGATAGATTTCATGTAGATGATCCTTAAAGTTCGGATTATTGATGGACAACACGTCATCTATGTATCTGAAGGTAAAATATACAATAAATGTTCACATGTAATGTATAAATACTTGAATGAAAAAGAAAAAAAAAACCAAAAAACAAAAAAGCAAATGAAGAGTGGAAAAACTGTATGAAATCAAAGATGAATTATAAAATCGGAGATGAACAATGAAATCAAAATGAAAATTGAAATCAAAATGAAAAATGAAATCAAAGGTGAATAATAAAATCAAAGACGAATAATAAAATCAAAGACGAATGGTGGTTATGGACGAGCAATTCCATATATTGTAAATTTTGACTATCTTAGATAAACATCAAAGAAGTAGCTATCAGTTATTCAGTCTCAGAGTCGAGAAGATAAGGCAAAATCATAAGAATTTTCATCGGTACAGTTGCGAATCTCGTAATGAACAACATTCCGAAGTGGGACCAGGTGCCCGGGAAAAGTCAGCATCTCCTGAAAACAGCTCCATGAAAACATGTCAAATACGACGATTGTCTTCATGTACATATTGATGCACACCTCATGCAAATATGTTCTGTTTGGTGATGGCAACAACAAATCAATCGCAATCCAGAATATCACTGATCATTCTCATTCTGGAAAGAGGGATCATGGTGGATGATATTCTGTCATAGACCATTCGAACCATCCAACCAAAGATTGCACTCTATGTCTTCCAAAATAAAAGTTACCGGATGTGACAGTTCTACCGAATTAAAGCGACGGGTGTTGCATGCAAGCAGGAGATGCATATTCTTCCTGGGCACCTGGTCTCACTCCCATATAGGGAGTTCGCTTCTTTTCATATGGTGGAGGTTTTTGTTTGTTTGCTTTGGTTCCTGTATCATCCTGATTTTGTATGCCATCGGTTTCTGAGTTATCGATTTTGTGCTGTAAACAGGGATATGGTCATTATCCATATTTGTATGCTTTTATAATATCCAGCAGAAACCGAAGAACTTCCTCAATGACGACCCCATTCGCTGCGCACTATAACCCGGAGCAAGTAGCTCAACCACAAGCCGCTTGGTTCCAAGTATGAAACCCTCATATTTGGAACTAGCCCCAGCGTACCGAACCAGCTGAGAAACAAACATGGTACAAGTAGATGACGGAAAGCCACCACCCGCGAAAGGGAAGCCAGCAATGCGGAAGCTGAAAAATCACGCTTGCAATACAGCGAGGTGTTCAAATGACCGTTTGCGCCAAAAGATCGAATCATTTCCAAGTACGAAGCGAATCTCTAGCTCATGAGTATAAATTTCATGCAGATGATCGTTAAATCTCGGATCATTGATGGACAACACGTCATTCATGTGTCTGAAGGCAAAATTGAACTGATGCGTGAAACTATCTCCGAGTCGAAGGCAAGTTCTGGATTAAGTCAGCTTCATAAGAACATAAAACAAGTCCGCAATCAGTGGGGCGCAACTGGCACCCACGGGGATACCAACCACCTGCCGGAACATGATTCCCCCAAACACCACAAAAAAAAAAAAACGCTGCCAACAACCCCCCCCCCCCCCCAAAAAAAAACCCAGCATCCGAAAGACACCGTCCTCGGCACACCTTTTGCCTAAATCAGATTGCCACTTCAAGTATCGTCCCGGCAACCCCGAACCGCGTAGATATACGTTTTAAATCATTTAAATATTTTGTTCAAATAATGTTATGTTCATACCCTTAATGACCAGGTCGAGAGAGAGAAAGGGTACAGGATCGCCATTATTCTAGGAACACACCATCACGTAAGAATACACACATACAGTCCATGTATTCATATTGATTAAAATTAGGAGAAATTCTTGAAGGTCTATTGGAAATGTGTAGTCTTTTATGTTTTGATGTCGTTATACATGTAAGTGTTTTTCTTCCATGTTCCTTTGTTGTCTTCAGTTGTACTTTTGTGTTTGATGTTTAAATGTCGTGTGTCTCTTTTCCGTCTCGTGCTGTACTCGTCTTTTGTATTTTTGCATCGGGTGTTTTGGTGTTTTATTGTTGATGCTGCAACGGGGTCTTGTTGGAGATCTCCTCCCTTCTTGTCAAGTGTGTGTTTGTGCTTTTTGATGTTTCGGATTTTGCTATTGTTGCTCCAACCGAACCCTGTTGGGGACTTATTCCTTTCTTTCCTTGATGATCACTACAACGATTACTTCCCTGACTCGAGACTTATTTTAAGCACCGTTTATTTACTGTGTTTTAGCCGTAAAGATCGTTTTTTAATATTATTTACCAAAGTTCAGCAATAATCCGGATAACCACATCGTCTGATACGACCTCTGTCGGCACCGATAGCATTAGTTGGAATATGCGTAGTCTTTTGTGTTTGGTGTTTAATATCGTATTTGGTGTTCATTGTCTCTTGTTGTTTATATTTACTTTGTGTTTTAGCTTGGGATGTTTCGCTGTAGATGCTGCAACCGAGTCATGGAGATTTCCTTCTTTCATTGAAATTGTGTAACATTATTTATAATAGAAAAAAAGATATCTCTCATATCATAATCATTCCAAATTTTCATTATCTCTTTGGCATCGGAATTATCTTTAAAAGTATGATTTTACTGACGAAACAATTTAAAACAAAACCCGTAAGAAACTTAGCAGCTTGCAAACTGGATCCCCATTACAATTCTTGTTACCAAACGCAAACAAATTTCATTATATACTCATTCATCGTTTTATTTATAATTCATATACGAAAAAAGGTTATTTGCACTTCAGTAAGAATTCCAATTCTTTGTGCAGTTTCATTTTCATTTCAGCATTACATGGCAAACCTCTTGTTTATATTGATAAAAGGAAACATACTCCATTAACTTAATAAGAACATATACTTTGAATTGTGTGTGCTTTATGCGATCTAATACCAAATAGGATATTTACCAGCAGTAAAGAGAACAACACTTCCAGATGAAGGGAAACAGATACAATGCTCTACTTCTTGGATAATCCAATGAGGAAATAATATCTGCTTATCTGAGCCAATTATTTCCCCAAACATATCGATTGATCAGTAGTGAGAACAAAATTAAAATATTTTGTCCGATTGCTTTTCCATCAATATTTGCACTTAAAAAAAGGAACAAAATTGAAAGACATGAATTAAAGGATCGTATAAATAAATACACAAGATCAAATAAAGAATTTGTAAACATCCATACTTCTAAACCTCCCACCAAAAAAAGTCTCCAATTATGAAGTGTTTAAACTTTAGACTACCTGATAGGATAATATTGTATATAGCTTACTATGTAAATTAATCTTTTAAAGAATGTTTTTCAGATTTTTTTTGATTGTACATATATCCTATTCTGCAGAGCCTCTGTTTAATGTTGAAATAAACACCGTAGAAGTACCCAGTTACTCAGTCTCAAAGTCGAAAAAGTAAGACTTAATCATTAAAATTTTCATTGGAACAGTGCGAATCCCGGAATTAATAATCCGACGTGAGACCAGACACCTGTTTTACTAAACGTTGAAAGAAAGGAGGGAATCTCCAACAGCACCCACAGCAAAACTCAAAAACACCCATTGTAAAAACAGAGCAGACACCCACAGAAATAGACGCAAAATGGACAAGGAACACCAACTCACACCATAGAAACACAAAAGACCACATATAAATAACGAGAACATTGGGCAACCGGTGTCGACTTAGGACGAACATCTTCCACACAAGTAGCAAACGGTGTGGTTATCCTTGAGTACGCGCACACAACCCTCCAACTTTTCCGATTACCCAGAGGTATCGAAGAGCGTACAGTTGTGGTGTAAAACAACCTCCTCACTGTTAGATGACCACACAAAAAGAAGACCGCAAAACGCAGGGGCCAAAGCGACACTGATGAATATGTAAATTGATATTAAGAGAGGGCCTACGTAGTACAGTTTGTGCTCTGTCGGCTGTAGCGAGCTCATGTATGTAATCACCAGAGAAGTCTGACTGACATTCAGAGAGGACGGGTGGTCGAGCCCTGTCTTATCTAAAGAGGATTGGACAGGAACCGTCATGGAGTCCTGTCGGCACAGCAAGTCCCAAGGATGCGCTGTCGTAAGAATGTACAAGACTGTAGATTGGTCAAGTACCAAGCCTAGTGTCCGTCTGGTGACATTATGATCATATCCAAGGTATAAATGGCGTTTGATGATTCTGACGCATTTCGATGGTTATGTTGTCTTTCTTTGATCCATCTTATTTTGTTAATTGTCCCCATAAAATGCAGGTTGTGAAATAGCTAATTGTAAAATACTCACTTGCTTGTATTGGTCCGAATATCAAAAGAAGTTGACAATAATGTTTGTAAAATTTCCAGAAAGTCTTTACTAGTTGTGAAAGCGAAAACCTTTACCAAAATGTTTCTTGGTAATTTGCTTATTTCTACTGTGAAAATCCAAAACATCAGTACATGCTCTAGCATACCGGATGAGCTGTGAAATGAAGATGCCATAGGAAGGTATTCTAGGAACATCACCGTCAAGCTAGGGGAAATTTACTACATTGAATCCCAAATTATCCTTTGTCATACTCACTTGTATGACTCTCTCCATTAACAATTTTGATATTTAGGTCCAAAAATGGTGTTTCTGTGTTTGTAAAGTTTACTTTGTTTAGAATCAATTGATGTGGATAAATAACACTTTTATACTTTTCAAAAACAGGATTGTCTTTGGTAAGAATATTCATCCAGGTACCTAAAATTACCAATGAAACATTTCACATCATTTACCTTGGAATAGGGTATATCTTTTTGAATTTTTTTTGTTAGAAAATTTCTTGAAATTTCTAAAACGTGGGTCCTGTAGCATCATATCCCACCCATTCTGCTACGTCTTTTGATACATTTTTGGACATAATAATTTTCACACTTTTTGGCCATATTACATTGTTTAGATTGAGGATCACTGACGAGGGTTTATTACCCAAAACGTGCATGTCTGGTCCATGCCGTCATCTGGTTTTAAATGATGCTATTGAATTTGAAGACGTTTAACATTTGAACTACTTGGTCATTGCTGGTGGACTAAGAGTCCCCGAGGGCACATGTAGCCAAGTTCGATCAACTTCGGTTGATCGTCTCTCTCTTCAACGAATTTGAGATTTTCTCTCACAAAATTTCTAAAACGTGGGTCCTGTAGCATCATGTCCCACCTATTCTGCTACGTCTTTTGCTAGATTTTCGGACATAATAATTTTCACATCTTTTGGCCATATTACATTGTTTAGATTGAGGATCACTGACGAGGGTCTCACTCCCATATCGGGAGTTCGCTTCTTTTCATATGGTGGAGGCTTTTGTTTGTTATCTTTGGTTCCTGTTTTATCCTGATTTTTCTGTTACAAACTTTCTTAAAATTTCTAAAACGTGGGTCCATCATATCCCACCAATTTTGCTACTTCTTTTGGTACATTTTTGGACATAATTAATTTCATACTTTTTGGCCGTATTACATTGTTTAGACTTAGGATCACTGACGAGGGTTTAGTACCCGAAACGTGCATGTCTGGTCCATGCTGTAAATTTATCAGGTCTTATATGATGCTATTGAATTTGAAGAAGTTTAACATTTGTATGCCTTCGGTTTCTGAATTATCGATTTTGAGCTGTATACAGGGATATGGTCATTATCCATATTTGTCATTAGTATCCGAAACGTACATGTCTGGTCCATGCTGTTAATTCATCTGGTTTTAAATGATGCTGTTGAATCTAATACGTTTAATATTAAATGACACTTTCCAATGTTATAACATATGTCTACTGGTCAAATAAATCACATATCTGTAACAGTTACTATATTTAAGTATATTTCTAAAGCATGTGTATCATATATAAATCACTTAACTAAGACAGCGAGCAGTTAGTATATTTTGTAAAAAAAACTAAATGTGTTCTACATAAGAATTTTTTTAATTTGATAAAATCGGCTGTTTTCATTTTTTACAACGGTTCAATTTAATACATGTATGTTTCTCCGAAAACAAATGATACAGATTAGTCTAATGATGATGAGCAAGCTTCTGCAAAATATTTAACATCGCTCTTTCCGGTGAAAAACGGCACATCTTTTGTAATACTTCCGGAATTTGTACGTTTTGATCCAGACACATTCTTTAAGAAATAATTTTTGGCAAGTTCAACATTAATTCTGTCATTGTGATATTTCCCTGACATTGTCGCCATAGCACTTTCTATAGAGACAACGTCAGACAGTGCATGAATTTCATAATTTTTTTTTCATTTTCGTGCGTAAACATTGACGGCGGGTGCGGCTAGCCAACAGGGGATGCTTACTCCTCCCGGGCACCTGGTCCCACCTCTAGCTTGCTAGGGGTCCGTCGATGCTTAATTGTGTGCTCTATGGTGAGTGCTGTTGAGATTTTCGTCAGGATCTTCTTTAACTCATTTGTGTCACACTTATGCCCTTTGCCGTGTGGAGCTCGTAAAAAAGTTCCCCGCGAAGGGTTTGACAGTAAGTGTTTTGAATATATTTCCCTGACATTGTCGCCATAGCACTTTCTATAGAGACAACGTCAGACAGTGCATGAATTTCATAATTTTTTTTTCATTTTCGTGCGTAAACATTGACGGCGGGTGCGGCTAGCCAACAGGGGATGCTTACTCCTCCCGGGCACCTGGTCCCACCTCTAGCTTGCTAGGGGTCCGTCGATGCTTAATTGTGTGCTCTATGGTGAGTGCTGTTGAGATTTTCGTCAGGATCTTCTTTAACTCATTTGTGTCACACTTATGCCCTTTGCCGTGTGGAGCTCGTAAAAAAGTTCCCCGCGAAGGGTTTGACAGTAAGTGTTTTGAATATATTTCCCTGACATTGTCGCCATAGCACTTTCTATAGAGACAGCGTCAGACAGTGCATGAATTTCATAATTTTTTTTTCATTTTCGTGCGTAAACATTGACGGCGGGTGCGGCTAGCCAACAGGGGATGCTTACTCCTCCCGGGCACCTGGTCCCACCTCTAGCTTGCTAGGGGTCCGTCGATGCTTAATTGTGTGCTCTATGGTGAGTGCTGTTGAGATTTTCGTCAGGATCTTCTTTAACTCATTAGGGCAAGCACAAGCATTCGCTAGGTTTAATCAGATACTTGGACAATAAACAGACGATGATTTACTGGTCCCGAAATACCTCTGTCAGGAAAATGATGTCACGATTGAGCCTTTCAAGCACTATAATGGTATTATTGTTATTCTGTAAACAGATATCTAAAATATTTATCACAACATAATTTTCCCAGAGGTAAATTGCGAATCAAATGCTTGTTAAGTTGGGAAAAACATATTTACATCACGATGTGATGTTTTTCCCAAACAATTAAGAGTGTAGGATTTCTCATTGAAAACAATCACTGACGCATTCAAATTTTTAGTTGAATACAGAAAACATTTAAACGCACATTACAAAATTTGAATAAAAGATTGAATTAATTTGTGTTAAATGAGGTTTTTATTGTTCGTTAAAGAAACAGTGTGCCTGAAAATAAATGTCATTAAAAACGTAGAATTTATTCCAAAAGATATAGAAAAAGGAAAAAAGGAGTCATAAAAAGTTTGATTTGAAAATATGCAGTAACGACCCTAATATTGTCGATTTTTTAATAGTTAAATCTTCACATACCTCTATTGTAAAAACTTAATACATTGTAGGCAGCGCCAGAGAAATGAATTACAGCTGCGCACCCCAAATTCAAGATTACGTTTTTAAAGGTATATAACTGCGAATGTATGCGTTAGATTCGCCTAAAAATTTGAACTTATACAAAAGAGAATGTATACTTTCATATGAAAAGAAAGATTTTGCATTCCAAAATGTTGTAAAATTAATTAATTCTCAGGGACACCGTCCCTTTAATCTTCTTTAACTTATTTGTGTCACACTTATGCCCTTTGCCGTGTGGAGCTCGTAAAAAAGTTCCCCGCGAGGGGTTTGACAGTAAGTGTTTTGAATATATTTCCCTGACATTGTCGCCAGAGCACTTTCTGTATAGACATAGCGTCAGACAGTGCATGAAGTTTATATATTGTTTTCATTTTCGTGCTTAAACATCGACGGCGGGTGCGGCTAGCCAACAGGGGATGCTTACTCCTCCCGGGCACCTGGTCCCACCTCTAGCTTGCTAGGGGTCCGTCGATGCTTAATTTTGTACTCTATTGTGAGTGTTGTTGAGATTATCGTCAGGATCTTCTTTAACTCATTTGTGTCACACTTATGCCCTTTGCCGTGTGGAGCTCGTAAAAAAGTTCCCCGCGAGGGGTTTGACAGTAAGTGTTTTGAATATATTTCCCTGACATTGTCGCCAGAGCACTTTCTATATAGACATAGCGTCAGACAGTGCATGAAGTTTATATATTGTTTTCATTTTCGTGCTTAAACATCGACGGCGGGTGCGGCTAGCCAACAGGGGATGCTTACTCCTCCCGGGCACCTGGTCCCACCTCTAGCTTGCTAGGGGTCCGTCGATGCTTAATTTTGTACTCTATTGTGAGTGTTGTTGAGATTATCGTCAGGATCTTCTTTAACTCATTTAAATGAGGTTTCTATTGTTCGTTAAATACATTCATTTTCAAAATATCGACAGATAGAATAATACCTAACAATGCATATAACATGTAATAACCCTTCAAAGTGATCACATCATTTATCAACAGGTCAAATAAGATAAGGGGTAAAATCTGCCCTGAAAAAGTGGAATTTTCAAAATAGGGATTTCAAGAAAATTCTTCCACAGAATTGATGCCGTCAGTTCTTGGATTTATCATAATCAGCAGACGAGAAAGAGTATAAAAACAGTAAATACATATGCAAAAGATTAAAACAGATGGGGAAGAAGGACAGGATATGATGAAAACACACGTAATCCAGGATAACTACACCATCTACGTTCCAGATGACCGCCCTAAGTCGGCACCGATTGCCCATGGTCTCGTTGGTTTATGTGCGGTCTTTTGTGTTATGTTTCATTTAACATAGTAAATTTCCCCTGCTCATCCGGTATGCTAGAGCATGTACTGATGTTTTGGATTTTCATAGTAGAAATTTACAAATTACCAAGAAACTTTTAGGACAAGGTTTTCGCTTTCACAAACTAGTAAAGACTTTCTGGAAATTCTACAAAAATTATTGTCAACTTCTTCTGAAATTCGAACCAATACAGGCAACAGAGTATATTACTTTGGGTATTTCACAACCTGCATTTTATGGTAACATTATTAACAAGATAAGAAGGATCAAAGATAGACAACATCACTATCGAAAATGCGTCAGAATCATCAAACGCCTTTTATACCGTGGGTATGATCCTAATGTCACCAGACGGACACAAGGCTTGGTACTTGACCAATCCATGCGCGGATCCAGCATTTTTGGTCAGAGGGGGTCCAAAATTGTAGGATGTCTACCTATCATGTAGGTATATTTCGGTGCACATCATGGGGAGGAGCAACGTGTGCTCCAAGGATTGATTTTTTCAGGGCGGGTATGTTAGGTATCCTTTTCACGTTTATTTCTATGAAGAATTGGCGAGCGAAACGAGCCTGAATTTTGTTTTGATATGAAATATCAGTATGTCTTGATTCGATCGAGATGATTATCTATAACATTGAATATTTTATTACTTATATCGGCGAGCGGAGCGAGCCGCGAAAATTTTGATTAATTCACATTTGTCTATATTTCATGAGAATAAATAGATAAGTCATTCTCCCAAATAGTCTGACATCTTAAAAGGACAAAACCTTGAAAAAGATGAGGAAGGTTACATCCTATGAAGTAAGGGACTGTTGAAAATACGAGTTCATGAGACCCAAGACAGTTATATAAAATCATTTAGTATAAAAAGTTGAAAATGATTAAGGAATTTTGCAGAAAAAAATAATTGTGTAATTGCAAATGGCGAGCGAAGCGAGCCGAAATTTTAGATTTCAAAGCCTTTTGTGCATTTTTAGACCCCTTTCAATTAGAAATGGGCCAAAGCTGGACCCCATCTCCGAAAATCTCAGGGGGGGTCCAGACTCCCGGACCCCCCCCCCCCTCTGGATCCGCGCATGCAATCTACAGTCTTGTACAAGCGCATTCTTAAAACTTGCACTCTGACTGACTGTGACGAAGGGACTCCATGACGGGCCCTGTCCAAACCTCTTTAGAGAAGACAGGGCCCCGACCACCTGTCCTCCCTGAATGTCAGTCGGACTCCTCGGTTGATAACATACATGAGCTCGCGGCGGCAGAGCACGGATTGTATTACGTACGCCCTCTTTTTATATCCATTTACATATTCATCAATGTTGCTTGGGCCCCTGCGTTTTGAGATCTTGTTTGTGTGTGGTCATCTGACAGTGAGGAGGTTGTTTTACACCACAATTGTACGTTCTTCGAGACCTCTGGGTAATCGGAAAAGTGGGAGGGTTGTGCGCACGTAATCCAGGATAACCATACCTTCTGAAATTTCCATGGCAGATGGCCGTCCTAAGTCGGCACCGGTTGCCCATTGGTCTCGTTGGTTTATGTGTAGTCCTTTGTGTTTGATGTTTCTGTGCTGTGCGTTGACGTTCCTTGTCCCTCATGCGTCTCTTTGTGCTTGTCCGCTTTGTGTTTTTGCATTGGGTGTTTTGCTGTGGGTGCTACAACCTGGTGTTGTTGGAGATCCCCTCCTTTGTTTTATGTCTTATTTGCTGTCCTTTGTCCCTTTGTGTCTCTCTCCTGTGTTTTTGCATTGGGCGTTCTGGAGTTTTGTTGTGTATGCTGCAACCTAGTGTTTTTGGATATTCCCTCCTTTGTTCTAATTAGTAGCTCTTCGAACTTAAGTGATATTCAGACAAGACAAATGTATTTTAGTAGTGCCCTCTTGTTAGATTTTTAAATTTGAATCTATTTTGTAAAGAATACACTGTTCCAAATTTCATGTAGGTTCAATTCATTACTATAACTTAATTAAATCAAGCTTAACTCACAAAAGAGCATGGGAGGAATGGTGATTTGATGTAAACCACCTTTAGTTTCGATGGTCTTTTAGGCTGAAATACAGTTTCCAAAACAGCAAAGTAATATACGAACTTGATAAATATTTATGCTACTTCAAGGCGCAGCGCTATTGTTAATTTAATAGCGTACATTTTCAAATAGCAAAGATGATACAACTATTACAAGTACACTTGATCTGTGTTTTACCACCTAATATTTACAGAAAAATTCAGATATCTTTGTGACTCTATAACTCTTGGAGCACTGCTTCAGTAATTTGAAATTTTCTTGAAATTTCTAGAACATGGGTCATTTAGCATCATATCCATCTCATTCTGCTACGTCTTTCGGTACATTTTTGGACATACTTTTCACACTTCTTTGCCATATTTCATCGTTTAAATTGAGGATAACTGATGAAACGTGCATGTCTGGTCCATGCTGCAAATATATCTGGTCTTTAATGATGTCATTGAATTTGAAGACGTTTAACATTTCACTAGTTATAATGTTATAAACTCACTTCGGAATATTGTTTATTCCGGGGTTTGCAACTGTGCCGATGGAACTTATAGTGATTTTGCCCTACTTTCTCGTCTTTGAGACTAAGTGATTCAACATTTTGTTGAAAACGGGAAGAAGAAGAGGGAAATAATCAAATTGAATATTCCAAACACGGAAAACACTCAACAGAAATCGTCGTTCACTCTTGCTGAATTTTGACCGTAATACATTTCCATTACCTTTGTATGGGGAAGTGTTGCAAAACAAAATGAAACCCTATATCTATGTATGAAAAGAAATAATCAGCATGATCAGGCAAATGATACATTTTTTTATTTCCTAAATCAAGACCTCATTATAGCATCTCCTGTGGCATTACTATGGATTCTGAATGGAGGTTTCGAAGAAGTTATAATTTTGAAATTCAACAAATGAATGACGAGGCCCGGAAATTAACTCTGGGCATATTCGGAATACATTTAAACATGAAAGAAAGGAGGTAATATAACATAAAATATCAATATCAGTTCGACAAAACAGAGTTTAATTAGTTCAAAAGAGAAAGAAAATTCGATATTATGAATTACGTAGATCAATGTTTGATCCCCATTTTAAACTTTCAAGTTGATGATTAGTGGATGAAATGTCTGTTTAAAAGTACTAAGAAACTTCTAAAGAGGGACCATCACTGAGCTTCTTATTATTTCAGTGTCACTTTTGATATAAACCTTCCTGATATCGAAAGTCATTGGTGCTTAAGATCCTCTATGAAAGCTTTCTTAACAGATGCTGTATAGAATAAAATGTCCATAAATAAGACTCCTCAATTTTCTTTATCACACAAAAGTGCAGATTTTCCCTACTTCAAGACGGGAATAGATGAAGAGTGCATTGACATGCCAAGACCTATTATATTCCAGCGTTATTAATGACAGAAATAAGGACCTGCGGACTCTAAGGCTTTCCTCACTTCGTTGGATATGGACTAATTTTTTTCTGATTGAAGAATTATTTGTTTCCTTTCCCTATTTTCTTGATATCATGTCCTGAAGTAAAGTATTTGCAAAATCTATCTTCAACGCATCTGAAAATTCTGTTATCAAAATTTCATGAAATTTCTAAAACGTGGGTCCTGTGGCATTATTGTATCCCACCCATCCAACGACGTCTTTCGTAACATATTGGACATAATGATTTTCACACATTTTGCTCAGATTGAGGATCACTGACGAGGGATAAGTACCCGAAACGTGCATGTCTGGTTCATGCTGCAAATTTATCTGTTCATAAATGATGCTATTGAAATTGAAGACGTTTAAAATCCATGTAAATTTTACAAGAAAAAGAAAAACAATTGTATTTAGTTCATATGTTTGATCAATATGACTAATAAGTTGACCAAAAAAGTGACTGGCATTTCTACTTCGCTATTTCCATCCATCATACAGGTGTACAATCACAATTGAACAACGTGGATTTCATACATGTATTCATCCAAGTTAATGAAGGCCTATTCATAAAAAAAGAAAATGATTGGAGAGGCGAAACATATACATTACAGAGAGGCGCTTTTTCAAAAATTTGATGTAAAATGGATGCGTTCTGAGGGTATCTGGTTGATGAAATATCACCTGAGGAAATGTGTAAAATCCCTTGGAAAAAATGAAAAAAAAAGTTTTTTAAAATCTCTTGGAAAATTGAGAAAAATATGTAAAGCTTTATTACACAAAACATATTTACATTGTCAAGTATTTAAAACACAATTCTTTTATTCTTGATAATCAAAATCATCAGAATCGACAACATTTTTGTGGTGTTTGGAGGAAAGGTCTTCCAGCAAATTGTCGGAATTCCAATGGGGACCAATTGTGCCCCACTCCTTGCCGACATTTTTCTTTACTCGTACGAAGCTGAATTCATTCAATCCCTTGTCTCTGAAGGTAAAAGATACTTAGCTTCTGAATTCAACTTCACTTACAGATACATAGACGATGTGTTGTCCATCAATAATCCAAAATTCGCGGATTACCTGAGCAGTATCTATCCTTCAGAGCTTGAAGTCAAAGAAACTACAGAGACAAATAATTCAGCATCCTATTTGGACATAATGTTGTCCTACGACACTGATGGTCACATGAACACCTCACTCTATGACAAACGTGACGACTTCAATTTCAGCATTACAAACTTTCCTTTTCTGAGTAGCAACATCCCTTCATCGCCTGCTTATGGTGTGTTCATATCTCAATTGATTCGCTATGCCAGAGCAAGTACCAAATATACGGATTTTGTTCTGAGAGCTAGGCGTCTTTCAGATAAACTTCTCAGTCAGGGATATGTTTGTGACCGACTAACATCGTCACTGAGGAAGTTCTACGGTCGATACGGGGAACTCGTCATTCACTATGATGTCCCACTCTCCAGAATGGTGGGTGATGTTCTGTCATAGACCATTTGAACCATCCAACCAAAGATTGTAGATATGTCTTCCGAAATGGAAGTTACCGGATGTGACAGTTCTACCGAATTGAAGCGGCGGGTGGTGCATGCAAGCAGGAGATGCTTACTCTTCCTGGGCACCTGGTCTCACTCCCATATCGGGAGTTCGCTTCTTTTCATATGGTGGAGGTTTTTGTTTGTTTGCTTTGGTTCCTGTTTTGTCCTGATTTTGTATGCCTTCGTCTTCTGATTTTTGAATTATCGATTTTGTGCTGCATACAGGGATGTGGTCATTATCCATATTTGTCATCGTATTCATCATGCATTGCAGAGTCACATTCATCGCGAGATATTGTGGGTAGTTTAAGGACTTCCAATACTCTGTTCATTTGGTTGCGTACAAACTCCACATCCTGCTGTCTTTGCTCATCTGGGATATCAGCTTGTGTGCCGGCGTCGGCTAGTGTTACAACAGGTTGAGCAGATGCACTATCCATTGTTTGTTTGTCAGAAGCTCTTATTTTCCATCTCTGTTTAATTGCATACCAGCTCTACACTATCATCGATGTTTTTTTGCCTCGGTTACATCTGACCCATTGATGGACACCTGTATCAGCGATCCAAGCATAGGATTCTTAATTCTGTTCCTAGTCCAGTCTTTATGCGCTTGATAGTTGATGCTCCACGTTCTGGCCATACATTGCTTACTGGAAGTGACAGAATGACCGCCGCAACTTTGGCAAACTTTGGAAACGTTTGACCCTCTGGAACTCTAAGCTGAAGGAGTCTCTGAAGAGCGGACTGTGCTTATGTTAAATTTTGGGTACCTGAATCGTTTTTCATATCATGCTTCATGCGTAGAAGGTGGTACTTGAATGCCGACCATTCTGCAATCATTTCTTCTTTGGACTCTACATCCTCCTTAAAGAAATGTTCAGCAATGATTTGAACTTGGGCTTTTCCATAGGTTTTGAACTGACTGTCAGATTTATCAGGAACCAAAAGGGGATCAAAAAAAGCAAATGCAGTCAGCAGCGGAAGACTCTATTCAAACCTCTGGTCAATGTTGTCTGTCAAAGCAGATATATACTTTTGGCACAAGTTCTTCATCTGTGTCAGCTGGTTCTGTGTTGGTGTTAAGTCCAGTGATCTAAGTCTTCCGTGCTCACCTAGTTCTTCCTTAAACTCCTCAGTCAGCTCGTCAAGTGTGAGGTCGTTTAAGGTATCCTTTGCTGCCTGGATACATGACTCAAGACAAGAGTAGTTGATTGTACCCCTTTGGAATGCTTTGCTCAACCTTGCCAGTATAGGAAGAACAACCTTTAAAATGAAGATGGTGCTGATGAAACGTATATTATGCATCTTTGTGAGAAGACCAGTAGCCATGACATCTTTGTCTAAGTGACAGGCAATGTAGGATTGCAGGTAAATCGTTGTAGCAACCCTGAACAGCTCCATTGAATGAGAGTCACCTTGTTGAGCATGCCTTCCTGACTTTATGTACTACTTGGATTCTCGATGATCGTGGTAACTCTGCGGTGCATTAAGCAAATTCCAATTGAATCTTTGCTAAGATGGCGGACCTCTTGGGAGAATCTTCAAAAATGTACTGGATTTCTTTGTTAGAGTCTGTGCATGCAAGTGTTAACCTATGACAAATACAGTGAACAGAGATCACATTGTGATATTCCCTCTTTATACGTGCGGCCAATCAAGATTTCTTTCCCGTCATAGTGCTGGCTTCATCAGTAACAATCCTTCCGAGTTGGTCAATATTGAGGTCTGCCAAGCATTCCATTAGTACTCTGTGCAATGTTTCACTGTCAGCAGTCATAAAGTTGGCCAATACGTTTGATGACCTATATAATTTCACTACTGCTTGACTCTCTTTATTGATGTACTGTACAAAATCGACCATTTGACACTGGACAGCGATGTCAGTTACCTCGTCCACCAAAATGCTGAAGGACGGCGAATCATTCATTTCTGATATGATACGTTTCTTAAGTGTATCTTCGATTAATAGAAATATTTCTTGGAGGGATCCTTTGCCTTTATGGTCAAAGTACTTCAATGATTCTAGTCCAACATGTTCAATTAGGTCAAGGAGAGACGTCAATTTGGTATTTGGAATTTCTTCTTTCATTAGCCAGTATGCTGCTGTAAATGCTTTCTTTTCCACGTCCTCCCCTACATGTTTTCTTTCTTAATGTTCCTTACGAAATACCAATATGCGGCTGGTCATCTCACTTGTAATAGCTTTACGATGATTTAAGGACTTTGCATGATCTTCAAGTGCTTGTCTCTTGTACCTCTTCGCCCCTGTCACATAATGGTTTATGCCAGATGTGAAGACAGAACATGCCAACATCTTCTTCATACAGTAGCCACCAACATCCCGTGACGCTGCAGAAAGACACGTCATCCACCAGCCACTTGTGTTGGAACTTCTCGTTATTCCCTTTTAATTTGTCTCTCTCACTTTCACTTGTATTGCAGCATCCTCTCTCCCGACATAATTTATTATTATGAACCATGGTGACATCCTTGAAACAGTCATCTACATTGTATATCAGATTTAATGTCCCATTCTTCCCGTGGAAACAAATCATTTGGGGTTTTACATGTATCGGGTTTCTTGACCTCTTCAGAGCTTGTGGTGCATGTTGTGTCGGCATCCCCATGGCCTGATTGGTCTATGTCTGTGAGTTAAAAAAGTCTTTGAACAGTTTAGTTGCATATTACATTGGAGTTGCAGACCCCTTCTGGACACCTGGTTCTCGCATCCGGGAATCTAGTTCACAATCACATGATGATGCTGTCATTGTCATTTGCAAAGTACAAAAGATTTCTAATATTATTATGCTTTCTATATTTTCAATTTATGTCGGTCGCTACGTTCACGAACCCTAATTAAGGTGGGTCCCTACTCGTGAATTTAACAGATGAATTTTGCATTTTAAGGTTATTTTTTATACATAATAGTCAAAATGACATAATGAACACAGACATAGATATGTAATTTTGTTTTCATGAAAGATACAGTACATTAAAGTAAGGTACCCTAACACTTAAAATTGAGAAAGATCAAATATCCATCGTATGCTTTTGAACCCTCCAAATTCAGTGATGATACGAACATGTTTATTTGTTTTGTTTTATTTTATGATAACAAGTCATATAAAAGAAATGCAACACATAAAATGATATTGTAACATAAACCTAAGTATCATATATCTCCAAACATTAAAGAAGTTCTCTACTCGTGGGTATTTTCACTTACATTTACTCGGACAAACTCAAATTTCAAAGTATTGGTAGTGCCATAGAAATATATTGTCTTGTTCATCCATGAAACAACGATTTATAAGCCCATATCCACAAGCTAGCGATTTAACACAGAACTAGTCTGCAACTTCCGCCGAAATTGAAAGTACAAATTCGTGACGTCAGAAGTGTGTATACACTACACATTCACACGATGACGTAATGTAAAATATAGTACACGTGTCTCCTTGTTTATATGGTAAATTATTTTTCGGTTTAACCATTTTCAAAGTAAATTAGACTTCAGTGTTCTAAAATACCTGTACATATTCATTGACGGATCCATCCAGGTGGAGGGAGGGGGAGGGGGGTTCTTCCTAATACCTGGTAAGACTGACATGGACACGGAAAATATGAAATAATGAAGGCAGGGTGAGAGATCGAAACTTTAAAGAATATGAAATCTAAAGTAAAGCCTTTCCTAGCTGTCTAGATGGGATATCAAATTGATATTCTAATCAGCTTATAGGAGATGGGGGGGGGGGGGGGGGCAAATGTATTAGGAAGAGTATGAATGATTAAAATTAATGTCATTAAATTGACGACACATTTTTTGCCGTTTCAGGTAATATTAAATTTATTTTCTGATGTTATATAAGTTATGAACTTCAAGATAAAAGAAAATTAAATGATATGGCCTGGAAAGTTGTCTGCTAGCTCCGCTCAGCGCGGATTTCAGGAAAAAAACTGACTTTCTTGAAATTCAACACCGGGAGAAGTGATCATGTAATGAATATCGAATAAAATGAAATTATAATCGTCTCAGAATTAAACAGAAAGTAACGAACGTTCTTCGTCAACATTAAATAATCGAGTATCTCAGTACGAGAAAGAGAGAGAAACATTTTCATTTCCGAGTTACATTACAAGAATTCAAGACAGACTTACTTTATTAATAATACTATCTCCGCTCCAAAAGAATGTGATCACCGTGTTGCCCAGAACAATAAGAAAATAGATACCCGGAATACATATACAAATATTTGATATGGTATCTTGTTTATGATTATCAAATATATTTTTTTCGAAATTCAGTCGCAACTCCTTCCGCGGTTAAAATTTACGTTCCCATCCCAATCTATCGAAACATTTCTAAACATGTAACAGGTCATGCTCTGCATATTGAAACTAAAGTTCTTGCGTATTTCGATGTTCCACGTACACGGATCCGTTTCATGAAACATTTGATGGACATGTATTTGTTTATAATCATTAAAAAATTTTGTTTTACACATCAATAATCATCATACATCGTATCGTTATTTATGAGAGGGGGGGGGGGTGTCTGGAGACGAGAGTTATGTCTGGAAATTCGGGCGGGAGGGGGATGTTAATAATTTTCTTTAACAATTGTTGCATACTGACTTTTTTGTCGGCACTTGGGGCCTGTATATATGTAAAAAAAAATCTAGCTTGTATCTTTCCCTCTTTCTTATTTCCCCGCTCACACAAATAAGTACATGTACATTGAACATGTCGATGACTTACATGTATATGCCAGGGAAATTATAGAATTTTGAAAATAGGATACCCTCCACCCGAACAAAACCATCTACAAGCGTAATCTAGACGGTTAGGACGTCAGGTCCCTTTGGATTTGCCAAAAATGCAGATTTTTTCTTTGTCAAAGTTTAACTAGTATGTATTTTTTCCCGAAATAGACGACTTACCCCCCCCCCCCCCCTTTCTTTCTGGAGGGAAGGGAAGGATAGATTTCATTAAGATTTCTTAAATCTATATATGCCTTAGAATCCCTTTCTGAGATAAACTTTAGGATTCTGGAAGTCGTTTAAAATATATCAACACATGTACATGTACTTACGTATATAAATAAATTATGTACATTAGTTGAGCCTTATAGTTTTAATGTAAATATTTAGGTTTCATTATTAAATGCTCTTTTATCATATTTATCACTCATACACTCTCATTTGATATGTCCTTTATTTTGGCATTTATAAGAGTACATTAGTACAGGTATCCACAACATGCATGTACATTTCTATATATATTTCTATATATAGCGTTATAAAACGTGGTTCCCTTTTACACACTTCTGACGTACTTCCGGTGTGTACAGCTATTTTAAGAAATTGGAAGATGTGGTAAAATATAAATTGGTCTATATCAGCTCTGAAAGAGATTACATGATGGGGAAATTTCTTGTTGGAATTTAGTTTGATATGAACTGTAATATACATGAAAATCTCCACAACTAGAGAACTTCTTTAAGGTACCCCCTTAATTTCATAACACTTTTGATAAAAAATATGTACTAAATCCAGCTTTTTGCATAAAAAAACAGATGAATTTTTTTCATTTTGTAAAATTTTATAAAATTATGGATGTAGATGAAGAAAAAATCACATACAAGTATACAGTTTTTGAAATTATCAAGGTATTGCTCCAAACATAGGTGTACCCCCTTATAATGTTATCATATTTTATATTCGACAAATAATGTATAGTATTTCACATTTTTGTGCAAAAAACAACAGATGGAATTTCTTCAAATTGGATCATTTTATACGATTATGTATTTAGATGGTGAAAAAATCTCATACAGGTATACAATTTTATAAATGATAAAGATATTGCTACAAACATAAGGGTACCCCTTTATAATTGCATCACATTTTCAACTAAGAAATTATACTATATGATTGGTGTGAACATTGATAGATTGCACCATCCTTTGCTTCTTTTGGCATTAAAGATCTTCTGTCTGTGTTTTTCTATGCGCTGGCTCGTCCCTCACCAGCCATTGTAAAACGTTATACGCAGACTGCTGCATATAAGAAAAAACCTATAACGAGTAGGGAGCCACCTTAAACATAGTATATTTCAAATTGCATTAATTTGGATTAAGTGATGTATTTTGTTTGATTCTATTTTAGCTTTTAAGTCTTCACTAAATTTGAATTTGGAACCAGTGAAGATATTTAAAAAAAATAGTGATTGCTTGAATTAAATGCAGTACTTTTGACGCTTTTTTTTATGGTTGGTTTTAATTCTAATGCAATGTCGCTATAACGTCGATTTTCACTGGTTGTTTGCTCCTTAGTCACGGTTGTAAAACGACAACATACTAGGATTTGACGTTGCTAACGTCACATTTCGCTTTATATTCACAAAAATATAGATTGCATTAGAATGGGAGTTGACGTTATGTTTGCTAACGCGCCGCCAGAAAAAACTAGGTTTGCGACCGTTAAATCAGCATTTACCGTCCGCAGACATAACGTAAGCTAGTTATTATTCCCTATTGGCCTAATTTTAACTGTACTTATTCATTGAATATGTTTATTATCATAAAACATTGAAAATTGACAACAAAATGTAGAAATGCTTACTTAAATCAATTTCCTATTTACTTTCGCGGGGCTCGATAATTTTCCCTTTTCCTAATTTTAACTAGGACGAAATTTTATAGTTGAAATAGAATATTACCTGACAAAACCTTGCATTCATTCATTCATTCATTCATTATTTTACCATGTATTTACGAAAATATAGGCAAGTTTAAATTCTAATTTTGCTGATAGAGTGAGGAAGGGTTCTCTGGAGATCAAGCGACCGCCCGTAATGGTCAATCAGTTTGCAAAATATGCAATCGGTACGTTACTAATAATTTTAAAACACGCATCAAACGAAAAGTCGAAGCGATTAGTGTCAGAAAATGCAGATTATGCTTAATATAAAAAATAATCAAGGATCTGATTCTGAAAATTCAAATAAAAAAATATGGACCGTTTCTTCTTTATCAAATCATTTTAATTTTTTTTTGTCGACTGTGTTTACTTTCTCATTTTATTTTGATTCCCCCGGACTCTCGAGTTGTGAATTTATACAAAAATGTATAAAGCTAAATAATCAGGGGAGAGGAGGGGGTACTTAATTGCTTATGACATTTAAAAAAATCTACAAACATTGAGGTCTTTAACGTATTGTTACCCTTGTCGATTACATTTTAGTTGTCTTTGTAGTTTTTCCCTAACTAGCCTAAGCTTCGTATATCTAAATTGTAAAATTGCACTTTAACATGATAAACAAACGAATAATACTGCATGAGGGAAGAACAAAATATTGATGCTAGCGCGCTCCATCAGATTATCAGCAATGATGATGATTGATCTCTAATCTCACTTTTAATTGTAATGCGACTGTGTATTGGCATTTATTTTTTTTTGTACTTGATCTCTATAGATATTTTATAACGAATCTTGAATGCTGCATACAACACCTGGCACTGCACTCGTCAAACATATTTTATGAAAGTTTAGATAAATAATCATGAATGAAACTGACTTTTATTTTACTTAAAGGAACAAGATTAATTAAATCTGATTATTAACCAACTGTAGGATTTGGCTTTTTAGTGAAGAAATGGATTATATTGCCACTCTTTGATGAGCGTTTCATTATTTCTGTCAGCTCCCGATATTTCGAATATGCCGCATACGTATTTATGCACGTGACTGAAATGTAAGCGTCTATGAGATAGGAATGTAAATTCATTGAAGAATCCGACTACAGCCAGGCAAATCGATGTTTGTGAAATAAACACACACAAACACACAAAACAAAAAGCTTTATTCATATATCTATTGTACATGTAGCGATATCCGTAAATGAGAAATGAGGTAAGAGAAAATTCGAGGCGGCGATTTTGGTAATTCGAAGCGGCGGTATTATGCCGGGTGCCGGCTCTTATTGAAATCCCTGGAAGATAAAAAAAAAACAAAAACAATTCTCAGATCCTGATCTTTTCAAACCAAATGATTATATCGTTGAATACTAATGATAAACGTCTTCAAATTCTATAGCATCATTTAAGAACAGATGAATTTTCAGCATGGACCAGAGATGCATTTCTTTCCTATGTTTACTAATGGATTTTTGTCTCCGCTTTTAAATATGAGTGATAGATTGACTAATTGGTGATACATGTATATGCTATGCATATTGTCGTTTATACTACAAGAAATGAGCATTTTGTTCAAAATATTGGTCATACAAACATTATGCATTAATGATCAATAAACTTAAATCGGTCGTCGGATAGTTGGGATCACGTCCAAAGGTTACGCAGTAAAGTTAATACACTTTTTCTTTCATAATACAATGGCTATTACAAAAAGGTGAAATAAAATGTCTGTAACAGATAAAAGCAAAGCCATGATATTAAGCGGGATATTGCATCGATCATGTCTTTGCCCTCGATGAATTGAATCTTTCGTGAAATTAATTGTGGATGATATATCAAAATTTCTTGAAATTTCTAAAAAGTGGGTCCTGGAGCATCATATCCCACCCATCCTGCTACGTCTTTCGGTACACTTTTTCGACATAGTAACTTTCACACTTTTTTGGCATATTACATTGTTTAGATTTAGGATCACTGATGAGGGTTATGTACCCGAAACGTGCATGTCTGGTCCACGTTGCCAATTTATCTGTTCTTAAATGATGCTATTCAATTTGAAGACGTTTACATTAAACGATCTATAGGTTGTAAAAGCAACTGTTATGACACATTCGTCTGGCAGGATATTGAATGTAAAAGGATCTAAGGAAAGACTTTCTATCAATTCTATACTTAGACTGGCCTACCTAAAGGTGGCCTACTTTAAGGTGTCATCACGCCATGTTTCTTTGTAAAATCCTTTTGTCCGCCGTTCGTTTTGTCAATTTCGTCCGGAATCATAACTGACATATACTCCGTTTTTTCATATTGGGGCTGTTGTCATGTAAATCTTTAAGCTCTCCTAGGAGAATTTAGAATGTTTAGCTAATATTGCACATTTTTCACACTTCGTTGTCAGATTTTATGTTGTCTTTCATGATCATTACTTAGCCATATTGAGTTCCATTTAAGTAACGAGAAGATTTGATGATTTCTTTATGTACAGCTTAGTTACTATAGTTTCAAATATTTAAGAAAAATCAGCACAGGTATTTGAAGGAGTCAAATAGAGACATTGAAAAAGGTGAAATTTCAAATATAAAAGGTAAAGCCCCTGTCACACCTACACGTTCTATCAAGACGTTCTTATTACGTTATTGAAGTCCTTAAAATTTTTCATGAACGTAGTGAGAACGTGGCATTTTTCACTCGGAAGGGCTTTCCGAAAGAATAATTGACGACCCCAGTTAGTGCTGTATATTGATATTGAAGAGTATCGATACTTTAAGATTTTCAATACGTGTCGATACAGAAATGCCGAGTACCGATACTTTCAATACATTTGTCAAGAAAATAAAGTGCTAACATTTTAATTCGTCTCTGGTTCCGATTTTCACATTTCTTTTTAATCTTCTCTGATCAGATCAACGCTTAGACATACGAGTTCAGATAAAGTTTCTGTCGTAATTATGTTCGGGTTGCTAATGTGATGTCACCTCCAAGTTTTGAACTTAAGGAGAATTTGCGTACGTTAGAATACTATTGACGCTGTAATTCGCTGTGTTTGCGATGCTCATGCAAAAATAGGATGTCTAACATTGAGTACCCGAAACGTTGAGTACCCGAAGCGTGCATGTCTGGTCCATGCTGCAAATTTATCCGTTTATAAATGATGCTATTGAATTTGAAGACGTTTAACATTTGAACTACTTGGTGAGTGTCACTGCTGGTGGACCAGGAGTTGCCGAGGGCACATGTAGCCAAGGTCGATCAACTTCGGTTGATCGTCTGTCTCTTTAACGCATTTAAATTTTTCTGGTACTAAAATTCTTGAAATTTCTAAAACGTGGGTCCTGTAGCATATCCCACCCATCCTGTCACATCTTTCGGTACTTTTTTGACATAACAATTTTCACCCTCTTTGGCCATGTTTCATTTGTTAGATGGAGGATCACTGACGAGGGTTGAGTACCCGAAACGTGCATGTCTGGACCGTGCTGCAAATTTATCTGTTTATAAATGATGCTATTGAATATGACGTTTAACATTTATAGAAATGTAAATAAATATGAGAAATGACTGTCTTAGTTTGGTGTTTATGGGTGTTTAATTCCCGATCACATTTTGATAACTTTATGCAAATTTAATGGCCATAAGAATCCATCGATTGGTTTAAAAAAAATTTCATGCGCAAGGCCTGGAGCGCTACATGATTTTAGAAATTTGTATCGAAATTTCACTCATTAAGTGACATTTTCAATGATTTCAACGTTTTAGAGAGTCTGACGTATTATTCAGTATAGTACTGTGAAATCAAAACAGGTTCTCCTGATTTGGCTTCACCATACATTTGAAATCACAATGTTTTGCAAAACTTTTTATTTCTGTTTTGAGACATATGTGGTACAAATTAGACATATGATATTCATTTCTCAAGGTAGCGATTGTGAAGCGAGATATTCACCTCATAATTTATAAAGGATGTAAAGGGGGAAAATGGCGTGAAAATTTTCTCTATATAATTCAACCAAATTTGCTACCCCTATAACTTTCTTCATCATCCAATTATAAGTAAAATTCCTTTCAGAACATTCATATGGAAGCTGATCTGAACACATAAAGAGAAAAAAAATTCTGCAAAAATTTTAAGGTATTTAAACTGCCTGATCCGTACGTGAACTTGTACTCAACAACAGGATAAAGTTTATTTTGTGCGAATGCGACAATGACAATACGTCTGAACAAAGCAGTATTTCTTAAGAAACACTGCTTTGTTGCATGCAACAAGTTAGTGCATGCAATTTATATACTGTGCATGCAATTTAGTGCATGCAATTTATATACTGTGTTCTTCATCGTGCATTAGCATCGACGGCGGGTGCGGCTAGCCAACAGGGGATGCTTACTCCTCCCGGGCACCTGATCCCACCTCTAGCTTGCTAGGGGTCCGTCGATGCTCAATATAGTGCTCTATTGTGAGTGCTGTTGAGATTATCGTCAGGATCTTTAATTCTTAAGAGTGCAACCTCAGCTTCATCCAAGATAGATTTCAATTGAACTGCTGAAACTGTTTAGAGAGTATGAAGCAATATGTACCCAAGGTTACCTTGAACCATGCCCATTGGGATATCCGCCATATAATGGTGTAATGGGGGATATTGACAGGGACACATATGGTATCCTATGCCTCAGGCCAGTGGTATACACGACCAATACAACGCTCCATATAAGGGTGAACTTGATCCCAGATTTGGGTCCCCGCCTGGCTATTAAATACGACAGGCAGGGTTATATGCTTTACCCCGGCAATTTTCCTCAATATAACCCGTTCAATGGGAACATGAAAGGGGTGTGTTGATATTGTTCCTAGAAGGGGCTGTGAAAGGACAGGCCTAGGGACCCAAATCCTAACAGAGGTATTTCCCATGATTCCATTCCAAAATACTCAAGTATAATGGAGGAGGTAATTGGGATGCTTTCAAAATGAAGTTTACTGTTTATGCACAGCACAGGCTAAACAGTGAACAGACCATGATAGCAAGTCATATCTATGATAGTGTCTGGCGGGCCAGGTTAGTGAATGCTCTGAAAAGGGACCCTTGTCTGGAATTTGCTGGTCTAATGACCAAATAAGAAAAAAGGTTTGGGATTAGTGAATTGCCTAAGACAGCCCATGTTAGTAATGCGGGAGGGTTCCAACTCTATACCTTCTTGATGGTACCAGGCACGTGTTTCGAATATTGAATTAAATCAAATGTTTTTCAGAAAAAAAAAACATGTCTCTCCCCCCCCCCCTCCCTCTAAGTCACTTTGACCTTGGGCCAAGATGATGTGAAACCTTTGAGTCATGGGCAACATTATACTAAAACATGAAAGTGATTCATTATATTGTTTGAGGTAAAGCCCAAACATAATTAGCATATGCAATTTCATTATCAGCATATTTAGTGAAATTGACTTTGGTCACATGACCTTGGATACAGGTTATCTGAAACCTACATTGTATGGATCGTGAGCAACAAAAAACTGAATTAGTAATTTGATACACGGTTCAAAATATAAAGCCTAAACATAATAAACATAGGCAATTTCAGCCTGGTCATGATCAGCATATACAATTTCATTACCAAAGAAGTGACCTTGATCATATGACCTTGGGACAATGTGATAAGAAACATTTAGTCCTGAGAAACAACATACTCAAATATGGAAACAATTGTAAGAAGGGTTAAGGAGATATAGCCCAGACAAGATTAGTACGTACAATTTCATTAAAAAGAACTAAATGATCTTGACCTTGTGCACATGACCTTGGGTCAAAATGATAAAAAACCTTCCAATCCTGAGCAACAGCATTCAAAAGTATCTGAGTGATCCAGCATACGATTCCACAGATATAGCCCACACTCAATAGCATTTACATTTTCATTAAGAAATATAATCTTTGACCCTGACCTTAGTCATATGACCTTGGATGTGGTGGTTTCAAACCTTTGGGTCATCAGCACCATCATACTAAAAAGTGAAGTGAACCGATCACGGTTCAAAAGATTAAGCCTAGATATAATACACGTAACAAATACAATTTCATTTAAAATATACTAATTGACCTTGGTCACAGTGATGTGAAACCTTTAGGTGATAAGCAACAACATACTAAAATATGACAGTGATCTGATAATTAGTTAAAACAGATACAGTCCCAACGGGATAGCATGTACAATTTCATTAAAATGTACTTAGTAGCTTTGACCTTGATCAAATGACCATGGGTCAAGGTAAAACATTTTGGTCATGAGCAAATACATACTAAAACGTGAAAGCAATCCAGTAAGCGGTCCAAGAGATAAAGCCTAGACAGGAATGTATGTACAATTTCATTAAAAATATACTAAGTGACTTTGAGCTTGGTCACATGACCTTGGGTCAAGGTGATGTGAAACCTTCGGGTCATAAGCAGCAACATGCGAAAATATAAAAGTGATCCGGCAAACGGTTCAAGAGTATTAGCCCGGAAAGAAATGTTTTCATCAAAATGCACAAAGTGACCTTGACCTTGGCCACATAACCTTGAGTCAAGGTGATGTGTAACCTTCGGGTCATAAGCAACAACATACTAAAATATGAAAGTTATCCGGTAAACGGTTCAAGATATATAGCCCGGACAGGAATGTATACATTATTTCATTTAAATGCACAAAGTGACCTTGACCTTGGTCACATGACCATGAGTTAAGGTGATGTGTAACCGTCGGGTCATAACCAACAACATACTAAAATATGAAAGTGATCGGGCAAACGGTTCAAGAGATATAGCCCGGACAGGAATGTATTCAGAATTTCATTAAAAATGCACTTAGTGACCTTGACCTTGGTCACATGACCTTGGGTCAATGTGATGTGAAACCTTCGGGTCATAAGCAGCAACATGCTAAAATATAAAAGTGATCGGGCAATCGGTTCAGGAGATATAGCCCGGACACAATGTGTGACAGATGGACGACGAAGGCAAAACCAATGTCTCTCCTCCCCGTTGGGGGGGATGATTCTCATCAGTGATGCTTCCAGCCAAAGTGCTTTTCATAAGCAGCCCAAATTAATTTCACTATCGTCCTCTGATGTTATTTTTAGAATTTAAATTGATGCATTTACTTCACATAGAGTGCGCGGCCCCAAATTTCCTGTACGGTCGATACAGTAGCATATCTAGTAGGTTGAGCACCCTTCACCAACAATCAAGTGAATGCATAGCAAAATGGGACGATCGGGTGCAGCAAGTAGCTGCCAAGCCCTATAGGGGCCTAATTGAAGACTTCCATAGGAAGCAAGTGATTTTTAGAATATGCCATGGCTATTTGGACCAAGAGGCTGGACAGATCGTGGTGAATTCAAATGTCACTTTCATACTGGAAGCAATTGACAGGATTAAACACTATGATTTTAATCATACTGCTCTATATAGCACCAAAACAAAAGAAAGTAAAGGCGTTCTCAGTTAGCAAAGGTGAGGACATAGGCTCATTTCCTGAAATAGAGCTAAATTCTGGCAAAGTTGCTAGGCTTGGAAGCCATGATAACACTCAGATGCCTTTGAATCAAGGTCAGCTCAAGGAGAGTAAAAACCATTGAAAATCAACTGGGTGATATATATGTTCGCATCTTTTAAAAGCCTTGAGTTTTAAGATGGACAACAGAAGTAGGTCACTGACGTCTTCTACAAGTCCCCAAATAGCAAAGAGTAGGTCAACGTCTTGATCAGACGCGTGTTTTCATTGTGGGGGTAAGGGACACTTTAAAGGACTTTGCCCTGCCTTGAGCGCCGCCAATAAGGTTGCTCCGAAGATGAGATAAAAGAGACGGGGGTCAAGGAATGACATGTAGGCTTAACTTTACCCCAGGATCATTGAAACGTTACCGATTTTACGTATTAATCAGCTGAAATCTTCATCTTTACTTTGTATTTCGGTATGGGTGCGTTGAAGATTTTTGAAAGCGCTTGTGGATACAGCTCAAAAGTTACCTTGTTCTTAGATCGGGTCTATGAGACTGGAACTCCAAAGCCCGGCATTATTCGAAATTTACTATTGTATACAGCCGGGAGGGAGATGAAAATTAAAAGTTTTCAGTTGAAAAGTGGTTCTATGAAAATGAATAATTTACAGTTTCAAGATAGCATTTATGTCGCCCCAACAAAGGATGACATGCTATTAGGCATAGCCTTCCTTGGTCATATTGTGCGTTCAAGGGGTCCAGTTCATGGTTATCTTATGATTCAGTGTTCCGTGTGTAGAGAATGGTATCATGCTGTGTGTTAAACTGATGATGAAGTGGAGGATATTGATGTCTGTGTTCAAATTTCTATGCACGAGTAATCTTTCTCTTTTCCAGAATAATGGGACCAAAAACTCAGAAGACAAAGCATGAAAAATTTCCATAGGTGAAAGACATACGGGAGGAGGGAGAGACTATGCTTCCTTTTCTCCAGAGAATGGTGAGAGGGAGACTCGTCCTGGCAGCTTGGGAGAGGCGCTCTGGACGGATCGACGTTTGACTGTGACGCAAATAGAGGAAGGCTTGGTTCTCTAATATGGAGTTACATTGAGAGGCGTCACAGATGCAAATCTGCCCTCCCTGGACGGAACAGCTATCCAAATAAAGGATGCTCCAGATCATTTTGGTTCGCCCCTGTCCTAAGTGCTGGGTACCGAAATGGTCAGTTATGTAAGGCTTGATAAAGACCTTACTCTCCAAATCTTGCATGCGGTTGAGGGCCGGGATGCGAGTGCAACCTTTCTTCCTGCTGATAGTAAGGGAAGCATGGACACTCCTAGTGAGGATGCGGATGGCAACAATAACCTGTCTGAGCCTGTAATAGGCGAGGAGGTTTGGATAAGGGAGCAATATTCTCAAGTGTTGAGTCTGGACACCGAGGACGAAGGCTTTCTGGTGGAGAACCTGTATTCAGGTGGATCCCTGGAGGAGACATCTAAAACGGAGGTTCGGGAGGATGCACAGGGGACTTTCCCAGAGTGTCTTAACTCTGGAAACCTGTGTTCCTGGTAATGAAGTCATGGAGGGATCATGCAATATATCTCAATGAGTTAGAGGATTTCCGCGCTGAGGCAAGTCTCAGTAAGGGAAGCCGAAGACTGATGTGAGCAGTTACAGGTCAAGATCACGTACCAGGAGGACGCTGCTTCTCAAGGTAGCGGGGAACTTACTTCTAAAGGGGTGCCATGTTAATTCAATAGTTGCCATGAACAATCCACACAACTTTTATGAAAGACATATATATATTTACTGGGATCACATTCCCCCTTTTTTGCCTCCGGGGTCCAGTAATCGGAAAAGTGGGAGGGTTGTGCGCACGTAATCCAGGATAACAACACCTTTTGCTATTTCCGTGGCAGATTGCCGTCCTTAGTTGGCACCGGTTGCCCATTGGTCTCGTTGGTTTATGTGGAGTCCTTTGTATTTGATGTTTCTGTGTTGTGCGTTGACGTTTCTTGTCCCTTATGCGTCTCTTTCTGTGCACGTCTGCTTTATGTTTTTGCATTGAGTGTTTGGGGTTTTGCTGTGGGTGCTGCAACCTGGTGTTGTTGGAGATCCCCTCCTTTCTTCACTATGGAGGTCCTTGCCAAGAAAAAAGGGCCTTGGTTAATCTGGTGGAGAACGCACGTGGTCAAATGGTCACATGTGTCTGGTGCAGGTAAAATTGGTTTGGAATTGTTTTCATGAATGTATAGAGTTGGAAAACTTCCGTATGATTGTAATAGACACTTATTTCATGTTGCAGTGTGGAGCAGTTAAAATCGTTCCCCTTGACCTGATGTTAGGCATGGTCCATTTGATATTCAGGGGGGGGGGGGGGGGGGGGGGGGGCTTGGGTTTTTTGTCGGAGCAAAATTATTTTTTTCAACCCGGACCGGGGCAAAATTATTTTTTTCAGGCAAAGTTGGAGCAAGGAAATTTTTTGAACAAAGTGATGCGCATGTTAAGAATGTTTGTGTTTTATCAATAGAAATTATTTATATTTTTACTCAAAACCCTAAATATTAATAACAGTTTATTTTTATGCAAGTATTCAATTCACTTTTAAACAGGGAGATAAAAGATTTTTAGAATAAAATTCTCAATATTTTATATAAGGTACATGTATATAACATGTAAAAGAGGGTCTGAGGGGAAGGTCTCCTAGGCAATTTCTTAAATGTCTCTAAGAATTGTAAATTGATGAATAACTGAAGTTCTCCTTCCAAGCTTACAAGAACATGACTCTATGGGATACATGCAACATGTATTAACAGCAATACATAAATATTGATAATATATTTAAGCTTTTAAGGAAGCCCTTTTTCATTCACAGACATGTATAACTTTTGATATCTTCAAATATCTAAGCTTAAAATGCTATTAGTGAATAAAGTTTTGATAGAAAACCATGGCGAGCGAAGGGAGGCAAAAATTTTTGATACAATTTGAAAACTGCGGCGAGCGAAGCGAGCCGGAAATTTTTCAAGAATTTTAGCGAAATTTATGGTAATTCGTCAAATTCAGATTATTTGTAAGAGCATATTATTTTTTTCTGTCACACCATAAGCAAATTTATTTTTTTCATCGAAATTGAGAGCAAAATTATTTTTTTCGAAAAAAACTCAAGCCCCCCCCCCCCCAGAATATCAAATGGACCGTGCCTTATGATGTGTACCAATTACTTCTTTCCAGCTCTGTCGCCTAAAAGAAGCTTTGTTTTGGCCCTTTATCAATTTGACATCATAGATATTAATTTTCTATTTCGCAAATGTGTCATCCTATTTAAAACTATCACCGAAATTAAAGGAGGTTAACATTTTAGCAGCATCCCTCTTATGCTACTTTGAACATATCATTTATGTGGATATGCTATTGAATCTACCCTACAGGAAATTTGGACCCGCGCACTTTCTATAAAGTAACTGTACAAATCTAAATTCAAAACATTAAAGAGGGCGCTACTGAAATGAATTTTAGTGGCTCCGCTGGAAGCATCACTGATGAGAATTCAATATTCGAAACACGTGTCTGGTGCAGGAAAATTGGTTTGGAATTTTCTTCATGAAGGTATAGAGTTGGAACACTTCCATATTAACATTAGAAGAGGCCAAAGAACACATGAATTCCTCTGGAGAAATTCCGAATACCACAGAGATTTCGCCTAAAGTACGTCAGGGGTAACTGGTCTGCTGGAGAAACAATGGGTCGACAGAACCTAACTGATTATTCTTGAGAACTGTCAATTCACCCATTGCCCTGTTCAATTGGCGTTGTCTAACAATCCTGGTGAATAGGTTGTCTCATGAAATTCACTCGGAGTGGCAGAGGATAGGACTTATACCTAAGGCAGAAGGACAGAATGCCTCCGGAAGCCACTCTGGGGGAATTCAGGTGAGAAAGAGAGGCGGTGCCTCCAAGTCGGTAGGACCCCCGGGGGATGCAGCCAACCCTATGATACCCCGGATGTAGACTCCTCCGGTCGAGGAAATTTCTGAAGAGGAGGAACACCCTTGCAGGAGTTTAGTTCCGTATTTCAGGGCTACTGCGACTCTACCAGTGGAGAGGGTTTATCAAGCCTTTTATAGCCACTTCCATTTGGATAGAACATCAGCTCGATGGAGGGAGCCTCCAAGAACTGTTAAAAATCTTATTTCGCAGTCCCGGGATGGCAAGTTTCACACCCGTTTAAACGTAGACCTGGACGGTGGAGTCATGGTTCATTGTGATCCGAAGACATTCCCAGTCAGGTCGGAGGTGGGGCTATGCCATGGAATTCATCCCAAGAGAGTTCACTTAGGAAAAATAAGCTCAGTTCAGCAGGCTCTTGGGGTTCCCTCGAATAGTGGCCATTGGGGAGGTTGGATTGGACATATCCTGAGATCCAGCGGCCTGTTTCAGTACAATACTAACGAGTAAAATAAGAATTCTTGTAACTTTTGATCGCTTGGTACTTCATCTAAACTAAACTAGCGATGTTTTGTTTCTGAATTTGTATTTAGTATGTAGAAATGCTATCAGAAAGCTCAATATAATCTTCATTGAAAAATATTTTAAGCTTCTATTTGACGATGAAATTTACGAAAATTCCTTTAATGTTTCGTAAGAATTTATGTGAAACAGGGCACAGAGAACTGACCCCTTCATGATGAAGTATTTTTTTAAAGTACTAAAAACAGAAAATTAAATAAACTCGGAATTATTATTTGTCTTGGAAGGTACAAGCTTACCTTTTTATCAAAGATATTACACTTTGACATTATCATTTCATATATTTGAGAAAACATCTCAAATTAACTTTCCGACATCTTTTTTGGGGGGTTAACCTGCAAAGCATAAGAAGGAAATCCATAGTCAACTTTGACCTGGTTGTGGGGGGGGGGGGGGGGCACTAACACTGCATCATGCAAGCTTTTAACGTGAATACAATGCATTGTCTCCGAATAATTTCCACATTGTCACGTTCATGAAACTATCAAGTCCAGTAAATTGCGATTTGAGACCATGGCTAGATGAGGATTACAGGATAAAAGAATTACCTTCATGTAGAGATGCGTTAGTGTTTCAGGATAAAATTTGTTTACTCCAAAGATAACTCTTTACCGGAATGTTTGTTATACCAAGTACATGTACATTCATTGGTCAAAAACATAATTTTGAGGACGCTCTTATAAACCTTACAAGTAATAACGAATATTCTAATACGAATCGAATACGTGTCATGAACATTCGAATAGCATTTTCAGATATTCGTTTCAGCTCTAATTTTGATTAGTGTTTGAAATTTGTTAGTTTTCAAAGTCATTCATGATTTACTAATTAATTCCGTTTTTTACATCTGTTCTTTAAAGGAGATATTGAAGAACACAGTATGTTTATGTTGTACGAGCTTCACAAAGAAGGACAACACAGACTTTTGCAGATGTTGAAATGTCTGATTACGATGAGGACAAGCACAAGCAAATCTCAAAGGTACCTGATAAGTGATGTACTTTTTAATATAGTCCTCTGCATCAAGATAAATGGTACTGAATTAACGTATCCAATGTACAAAGGAAGATCTCGCGGACGTCTCGTCCATTTAAACAGTGTTAAACAAATCTCGGTAATCTTCGGCAGTGTCTCAATAGTTTCCGTGGCTTGAGCGACGGTCGGCATGTTGACCTTTGATGATAGAAACCATTATTTATGTTATATTAGTTATATTTAGGTAAAATATGTCATGCTTCTACATGTAACAACATAATACACTTTATACTTATTTGTACAACGGATACCTTAAATCAAGAGTCTGGTAATTTCCTTTTTGATACTTTGAAATTTGCTATGTACTGTACCATTTGTTGTTATAGCTCTACATAACCTTATGAGGAGACGATGAACCCTGTTGACTTTCAAGGTCAAAGGTCACAGTGAACTTGGAATTAAAATCCTTGTGAACAGCATAGAAACCAAAGGAATTATCATAGAAATATCAAACCATCCACAAATATTATCCATGGGGAGATAATGAACCCTTCTAATTTCAAAGTCTAGGGTCAATGGTCAAGGTCAAAATTGACTTAAGCTTTAAATTATTTTGCTGATTGCAAAGAAAATGCAATTGCGAGGGGATGCTGCGCTTGCGTTTCCTTTATCTTTAGATTGTATGGCCAAATTACTATAGCAACCATTATCAATTTAAAACTTTTTTGCATGTATTTTGATAGAGGCTTACTTGATCTTTATCAATATTGAATTTGAATTTCCTGGGATTAAAAATAACTTTTATAGAATAATAAAAAATGGTTGCCATGGTAGCATATGTTCACATTAACGTTTTAACAGTTTTTGAAAGAACTCTTTGTGTTAAATATATCCCAAGAATTAATCTCAGTTCATCATGATACAAATTAAAAAAAAAACTCTGAAGTTGCAAAATTATTAATATAGGCCATAGTTACCGTTGCCAAGGTAATGATCATAGAAACATCAAACCATCGACAAATGTTCCCCATGGAAGGAAGGAGTGGTTGGAGTGTGAACGCCAAATCCGAACACATTTTGGGGATAGAACTACCAGCAGTTAAAAACCCTCCAAGATTTTGCCCAATTATGAAAAAGTTGACCTAGCACAGCTAGAAAAAAGGCAATGACGAGGTGTCAGAGGACGAAAGAAAAAAGGGTGTATTTCCTTGAAATTATTGTTGCATCTGCGGGATGTTACAGAATTCAAATGAAATGTATAAAATGATAAACAATATATTTCAGTAATAAAGCCTACGCTCACGCAGCAAGATACGCCAGTTGGGATTTTTGTTTAGAACATCAAAATATCCAAGTCCCATAACTCCATAAAGACAAATCGGATGAACCTAAAATTCGAAAGGTGGCATTTTCTGTACAATCTAATCACGATGTATCATGAAAATCAGTTGACACGTATTTAAGTTATTGCGTTCCATGTGCCTATATTTTGCCCTTATCTTAACATATATGTCCATATAACCAACCAACCCCCCATTACACATAATTTTTGGATTATGTGAAAAAAAAAATTAAAAAATAAATATGTGAAAGAACATCCTTTCTACTTGAAGTATACAAAATTTAAAAACATTTCAACCACAAATAGATTTTTTTATTTTTTTTTTTAAAAACGATTTTAGTATATTTTCATTGTATTTAAAACATCTAAGTCCCATAACTCCGTAACGAAAAATCGGATGAACCTGAAAATCGAAAGGCGGCTTCTTCTTTAAAGTCTTTAATGTAGAAATCATGTAAATCCGTTGACGCATATTCAAGTTATTGTGTTCCATATATTTTGCCATTAGCTTAACATGTATGTGCATATAACCCATCCCATTACACATAATATCTCGGTTATGCGACAAAAAATTATAAACCCGTTACATATGTCAAAGAACATACTTTCTTCTTGAAGTATACACAATTTCAAAACCATTCGACCAGAAATAGATTTTTAAAGAATTTAAAACTATTTTAGTATACTTTCACTCTATTTTAAAAATCTAAGTCCCATAAATCTGTAACGACAAATCGAATGAACCTAAAAATTGAAAGGCGGCTTCCTCTCCACAGTCCAATCATAATATTTGAATATCGTGAAAATCTTTGTATATTCAAGTTATTGTGTTCCATAAGCGGACGGACGGACAGACAGACGGACGGACTTCGCCATACCATAATACGTCCCGTCAAATGACGGGCGTATAAAATGGAAGTCACTGAATGGTGGCGTGCTTTGGGTAACCATCCTATGTCTAATATTGAAGTCATGGTTGTAATAATTACTTCAAAATATCATATTTGTTTATATTTCGTAATTCGCAAACAGCATATGACAATACGTATGTTAAACTGAATATCTATAACGGTAATATTCCTTAATTTAAGACTTGTCCATGAACATTACAAACAGATTTTTCTATTGTAAGGACAGAAGTAGTAGTTTATTTTAGTATATTTACATATGGCCATACATTTGTAAAAAGTTACACTGCATTTATGTCTCCCCCCATCCAAAACGGGAGGAGACATACCGTTTTTGCCTTCGCGTCCGTCTGTCACATTTCGTGTCCAGGCTATATCTCCTAAACCGTTTGCCGGATCATTGTCATATTTTATTTAGTATGTTGTTGCTTACCACACAAGGTTTCACATGTAAGTCATGTGACCAAGGTCAAGGTCATTTTTTAATGGAATTGTTGGTACATTATTGTCTGGGCTACATTATTGTCAAGGATATATCTCTTGAACCGTTTGCCTGCTTATGACCCAAAGGTTTCACATCACTTAGTACATTTTTAATGAAATTGTACATTCATTCCTGTCTGGGTTATATATCTTGCACCGTTTACCGGATTTCTTCCATATTTTAGTATGCTGTTGCTTATGACCCATGGATTTAGCATCACCTTGACCCAAGGTTAAGATCACAGTACTTTTTTTTATGAAATTGTACATACTTTCCCGTCCCGGATATATCTCTTGAACGGTTTACCGGATCGCTTTCATATTTTAGTATGTTTTGCTCCAATCACTAATTCAGTTTGTTGTTGCTCATGAATTATAGGTTTCAGATCACCTATATCCAAGTCCTGTGACCAAGGTCAAGATCACCCAGTATGCTTTTAATGAAGTAATATATGCTAATCATGTTCGGGCTATATCTCTTGAAAACAATATAATGAATCACTTTCATGTTTAAGTATGATGTTGCCCATGACTCGAAGGTTTCACATCATCTTGACCCAAGGTCATGTGACCAAGTTCAAAGGAACTTAGAGGGAGTGGGGGGACATTTGTTTTTTTTTTTTTTTCGAACGACATTTTTTAAATTATAAGAGTGTAACTGCAGTGACGTCTAAGTAACTTGTTTTGATTTGAAGTGTGATGGTACATAGTATTAGAGCCCACGCGATGGAATCATATCTAAACATCATTGTAAGGGTGAAAAATGGAATGTAAATATATACAAGAACTGTCCTTTGGAATGTGATTATACTGTGATAACCTATAATGATCTATCCAACACGCATCATGGAACACAATTCCTGGATCCATTGTAGGTTATCACAGTATAATCACATTACAAAAGACATTTATTGGATGATTATCACAGAGCTTGCAATTGGAAAAAAAATACTCAAAGAAAAAGCGGAGGACTGTAAAGTAAAGGGCATATCTGAGAGGACAAATTTGATTTCAACATCGAAATATCAACAACAGTAAAAGTAAATGGTGTAGGGGTTAACACTTTTCCAATACTGAGAGATATTTTGGAAAGAAATGAAATGAAATTTGGAAATCTTATTATGAAGAGAAAATTAGATAATTTAGACTACATAAACTCTGTCAACTGTATTCCTGTATAACAGTAACTGGTGTAGAGGTCAAACCTTTTCCAATACTGAGAGATATTTTGGAAAGAAATGAAATGAAACTTGAAAATCTTATCATCAAGAGAAAATAAGATATTCTAGACTACATAAACTCTGTCAGCTATATTCCTGAGACACAAATTGAAGAGCCAATGACACCAGAGCACCAGCAATTAGTAACTGAAGTACAGTCAACTCTTTTAGCCGAGTTGCAAAACTCCGCTCTTAATTTGATGTGAGACGGGCAGGCGGGCGTCATCAATTGGTTTCCGGACTATAAGTCAAGTATGATACAAGCTAAATCAATGAAACTTCATACACATACCTCCTTAAAAGCTTAAATATATGATCAATATTTATGCATTGCTATTAATACATGTTGCATGTATCCCATAGAGTCTAATTTTATGTTCTTGTAAGCTTAGAAGGAGAACTTCAGTTATTCACCAATTTACAATTCTTAGTAACATTTAAAAATTTGTCTAGAATATGGCGCGGAATGTGTGTCAAAATTATCACATTTTTGCCTAGGCAAAATTATTTTTACCTAGGCAGAATTCGATTTTTGCCTGGACAGAATTCGATTTTTGCTTAGGCAAAAATATTTCTGCCTAGGCTAAATTCGAAATTTTCATAGGCAATATTAATTTTGCCTAAGCAAAATTAATTTTGCCTAGGCAGAATTAGAACGGATGTATTTTTGCTTAGGCATATATCAACTCCATATTAACCAATCACCATGCATGTTACTTAGATGCAGTAATGCACTGCAGGGGTGAAACTCTAAACGGATTCGTGCATATATTTAAATCTATATCACCTTATATCCTATGCTTTTTCGACAAAAATTGTAGATCCTTTAATGACTAGTCGCTCATGGCAGACCGGAGCATATACCCCCTCTCATCCCTGTATCGAAATGATATCACGTCGAGCATGGGGTCAAGACCGCCAGGAATTTGCTAAGAGTTATATTTTCCCCGTTTTACGTCAAATTTGGCAGCCCCCCCCCCCAAGTCAAAGGCCTAGTCTCAACCCCCCCCCCCGATCTAGAAGGACCCAAAGGAATTTGCCAAGTGTGATGTGTTTCCCGTTTTTACGTTTAATTTGGCTGCCCCCCAACGGGTCAGGACCCCAGGAATTTGTCTAGTGTGTTTTTCCCCCTTTTTACGTCTAATTTGCTCCCCCCCCCCCAAAACGGCCGATGGTTTGATCTCACCACCCATCCCCCACGGACCTAGAGAGAGGAGGGGTTGAAGGGGTCGGGACCCCCAAGAACTTGCCAAGAGTTATATTTCCCCGTTTTTACGTCTAATTTGGCTGCCCCCTCCCCATGGTCGACGACTTGGTCTCAACCCCCCCCCCCCTTTCAGATAAAGAGCTATATTTTAGATCCACCCATGCAAGTGTTATTCTTATAAAATTATGAATGGTTGAGAAAAATGGATCTGGCTATCCATGTTTACATTGCTGCACCGCACACACTGGGCGTGCGCTTGCACTGTATTAATTCGCTTTGTAAGAGGCATTTTCATTGGTTGACATAGATGAACGTTGCGAATTTTGCCTAAGCAAAAATAATTCTGCTTAGGCAAAATTCGATTTGTGCCTATGCAAAATTATTTTTGCCTAGGCATAATTCGATTTTTGCCTAAGCAGAATTATTTTTGCTTTGGCAGAATTATTTTTGCCTAAGCAAAATTCTATATTTGCCTAGGCTAAATTCTATTTTTGCCAAGGCAGAATTAATTTTGCCTAGGCAAAAATGTAATTTTGCTTAGGCAAAAATAATTTTGCCCAGGCAGAAATGTGATCATTTTGACACACATTCCGCTTCATACTAGGAGACCTTTTCCCTCAGACCCTCTTATACATGTTATATACATGTACCTTATATAAAATATTGAGAATTGTATTGTAAAAATCTTTTATCTCTCTGTTTAAAAGTGAATTATATACTTGCATAAAAATAAACTAAATTATATTAATTTTTAGAGTTTTGAGTATAAAGATAAATAATTTCTATTGATAAAACACAAACATTCTTTATATGCGCATCACTTTGTTAAAAAAATTTCCTTGCTCCTACTTTACAAGAAAAAATAATTTTGCTCCTGCCTGCTCCGACAAACAAACCCAACCACTCCCCCCCCCCCCCCCCCTGAATATCAAATGGACCATGCCTTAAGTGAGTGCCGAAGACGCCCTATTCTTCTTTTAAGAAATTATATTATCCGATGGCTTTCATCTTTTCGGAGAGTGTGTCTAGTTCCACGTTCTCCTTTTTTGCCCACCGTCTGGCGTACTCCTCACGTGCATCCATAATAACTACAAAGTTTTCCCGTCACGTGAAAAAAGAATAGTAAGAACGAATTTTTTATAGGTGGCGCCACTCAGTACAAACTTGGTAGATTTCAGCGCAAAGTTATAACCAATAACATAGGGTTTTGTAAAGATCAATTTATTGTAATTTTCTTCTAAAACAACCTCATAAATATGGAAGCTCCTTTATGGTCCCTCGTCTATTTGATTTCCGTCTTTGAACAGACGGTCCATAGCGGTTGAACTACTTGTTTTCAGTAACCTTATCAATTAAGATTTCTTCTCCATGCAAAAAGGAAATCATTGTCGTGTGGTAATATTTGCACTTCCTATGTCGTTATGCAACCAACATTAGCATAGGCTAGCTTGAATTGCTCCCTTCTTCCGATTGTGCATGCACCATGTCAATGAAAGGATAAGTTCACATAGTACAATGTCCATTTTAAGACATTGCATGTTGTGAAATGACAGTAGGCCTAACGGCACAAAGTATGAATCACATTTCTAGATGGAGGGCATTTGTAAAAGAAAACAAATGAAGCAACCCATGCATAATGATTAAATAAAGATAAATAAGATAAAAGTAGAACAGTGTACTAGAAATCTAATAAATCTCTCGAAACTTCCATTAGTTTTAAATATCAATATTCGATTTAAACCCAAATTTATGGAAATGACATGTCATCGATTTTATTATTTACTCTTTCCTTGGTATCTCTAATGCACTGAATACAAAAATGACCAATTTTGAAAGAAAATGACAATATACATTTGTACCGGTTACCATGGAAATAAAGTCTGTATAATTTTAACACTGAAACAATGGTCAAATAAGCTATATACACCAAATGTCTTCTTGATGCCACCATCACTGACAGGGGAGTGTTTTCGATCTGGACGCATAAAGCAAGAACGGCCGAAGAACACTTTTATGGAGATGAAATACGTGGTCTGAAGGGAAGACTTTGGGAGGAAATGAAAGGGCCTCTCTCGAGAAAATTTGGGGAAAAAAGTGTAGCAAATTGGTACATGGCTTCTGGAGGATATTTGAACGGAATTTTGAAGGGATCAAGCGCAATATCCAGTGTCAGCAAACGGTAAACCGTAACTAAGATGACATGAAATGTACCTTTTTATCTCTAACAATGTACGTCCACGTGCAGAAATTAGGCGTGACAGTGGTAGCTGCATCCTTCCAAATATACCCCTTTCATTTCATTAACGATCGTTATGCATAACTTTGAATTTCTTCACGTGTAAAAATTAAGAAAAATATCAAATCAGTGGTTTTAGTGTGTCTTAAACTTTGGGCTATTTCTGTCAAGGACTATTAATCAGTAGTTTTCTTTGAAAAATTGTAATAAGAGCTCCCGGTTATCATGGCAACATCTAAAAAAGGAGGGGAAGGGAACTTTTAACTTGACGCATGAAGACTACATATTTTCAAATTGATTTTAGCATTGTTTAAATAACTTATCATGCAAGATACTTGCATGTAAATTTTATCCGAAAAACAAGTGGCAGTGCTTGGACAAACATAACATGATCATTGTTATGCTATAACAGAAAAATGCAAAGTTGATGATGATGGTGTTAAATTGGGTCAAACATCGAAATTAACGTTGATGTTTGTCGAGTGCATTTCAAAATTACTTCTTTCCTGCTCTGTCGCATGAAAGAAGCTTTGTTTTGGCCCAATATTAATGTGAAATCATATATATATTCTTTGCTATTTCGGAAACTTGCCATTTCCCCGAAAATTATCATCGAAATGAAAGGAGTTTTAACATCTTAGCACCATCCCTCCAATGCTATTTTGAACATTGATTTTATTTGGATATACTTCTGAATTGACCCTTCAGAAAATTTGAATCCGCGCACTCTCTCTAAAGTAAAATACAGAAATTTAAAATTTAAGAATAACAAAAGAGGACGCTAGTGAAATTAATTTTGACTGCTTATTGAAAGTTATTTGGCTGGAAGCATCATTTATGAGAATTTAATATTCGAAACAATTGTCTGGTGCATGGAAATTGGTTGGAAATTTTCTTCAAGAAGGCATTCAGTTGGAACCCTACCGCATTATTGATATTCAGGATGGGGTTGTTTGAACAATGGGGAGGAGGATAGTAAAACTAGGTCAGCTGGCAAAAGAGATGGTTTGCTCTATTTGCGTAAGAAAGGAGATCCCCAAAAAGACCCAGTGGCACCAATATCAAAACACCCCAAGTGAAAGCACAGATACATACACAACAAAAGAGAAAAGAGACCAGGAACACCAAACATCAAATAAAAATACTCATAAAACAACGAGACAATGGGCAATCTGCTACATTAACAGAAAATGCTGTGGTTATCCGTATTACATGCGCATAACTTTTCCCGATTACCAAAAGGTCTCGAAGAACTTACAATTACATTTCGTAAACAGAAGTTTCGATATAACAACGGTAAAAGCCTTTCTTTTAGCATAAATTATAGCTCGTTCAAATAGGTCATACAATCATGAGTGAACATCATGATAGAGACGTGTCATAAAAGTTTTAGCCAATCAAAAGTGGCCACGCAACACACATATGACGACAACCTATGCCATGTGCTCAAAGCAACTTCGGCTTTTAGCTTCGTCGAAGTGAGTAGACGTCTTTTTTGACTTGTCATATTTTCTTGGATTTTATATCATATTTTAGATAGATCTTGGCTACTCGTGATGTGTGCCTTTTGCGCAGAGCCTTCTAAAGATGATGGCGCAGAGCCATGTACAAATTCAGGCGCAGAGCCTACAACTAGCACCCCTAGGGCCCATGTACCTAGTTTTGGCCCCCCGAACGTAGATTCGGACGGGGAACATAGGCAGAGATCTAGACGATCTAAGTTTGAAAACGAGAGGTATCAGACTAGTAAATCTAAAGGAAAGCGCTGTGCTTTTAGCAGATCTAGATCTAAATAAAAGAAAAGTAAGAGTAAGAAAGGTAGAGGTAAACGACGACGCAGGTCGAGGTCGTCATCGAGTTCTAGTAGCTCTTCATCTAGCTCCGACTCTAGCAGTAGCAGTAGTGACAGTGAGTCGAGCTCCGATTCCGATTCTTCCTCTAGTGGAAGTTCTAGTTCTTCCTCGAGTGATTCGGATAATAAATCTAGTACTACTAGTAGGAGTAAATCTAGATCTGTACCTTGAGATTTAGATAGGGTACAAAGCGTCAATTCAAACACGGAGTTCGCAGGACCCGTTATTGATCACTCTAGTATGTTTTCCGCTACATCAGCCGTTTCCGAAACGACGAGTAAGAAAAAGCGCCAGAAATCCTGGCGCTTGGACAGGTATATGCGTAAAAAACTGACTAAAACTCTCAAAGGGCTCAGTAAAAGTAAGCGTCTAAAGTTAGGCAAACGTTTTCCGTTACCCAAGAGCGATGAATTAAAGTCTGTTAGAACTGTCTGTTAGGTTTTATTAACTAGTTGTACAAGTCGGAAGGTAAACGTTATAATTCCCGACTTGATAAATGTATGGCCAATCAAGCCTCTAGGTGCTTAGATTCACTTGGCCCTCTTATGAAATTTCGAGATGAAGTAAGTCATGCAGCTTCGTCTGGGGAACCTATTACGGCAAATCGTATTATTAAACTTACTGATGCAGCGATAAAATTTACTGGCAATGCTTACCATGTCAGTCAACAGGAGAGACGTAAAGCTTTACTTAGACCAATCTTGCCTGATCATGTTGACTTACTAGATTCTGCTCGCCTTAGTTGATTGGCAGCAAATTTCAGAATCAGCTGTTAGATGATGTCACACTTAATCACAAATTTTCATCTTTGATAAAGAAGAAAAAATTCAGAAAAGGTTAATTAAAATCAGAAACCATTTTTTTCAGGCAAGACCCGGCCACTACCAGCATGCCCCCGCCAGGTCGGGCCTCCACAGGGGGATAGGCTGGAAAAGAGGCGGTTTCGAGTACCGGTACCACTGGAGAGCAAACAAAACACAGTCAACAGACTAAAAGTTCCAGAAACGGAGAAAGTATTGGTAAGCAGCAATTCCTCATTAAACATTATTCACACACCGGATCCGAGTCTGCCATTTGCAGGAAGGATAAAATTTTTCCAAAAAAATTGGGAGTAAACAACAAACGACCCATGGATACTAGAAACGGTAACTGGTTACAAACTCGAGTTCTATCAAAATCCAATTCAGAAAAATTGTCCAAATCCAATTGCATTTTCAGACTCGGAGAAGGTATTAATTCAAAAAGAAATAGATCAACTGTTACTGAAAGAAGCAATATGCAAGATAGATCAATCTCACTGTCATTTCCAAAGCAATTTGTTCCTAGTAACAAAAAAGGGAGGGGGCAGCGCCCAGTAATCAACCTACGCAATCTGAATCAATACATTCAGTATCATCACTTCAAAATGGAAGGGATACATATTTGGGGAGGTTGTTTTACACCACAATTGTACGTTCTTCGAGACCTCTGGGTAATTGGAGAAGTGAGAGGGTTGTGCGCACGTAATCCAGGATAACCACACCATTTGCTACTTGCGTGACAGATGGCCGTCCAAAGTCGGCACCGGTTACCCATTGGTCTCGTCGGTTTATGTGAAGTCTTTTGTGTTTGATGTTTACATGTAGTGTGTCTCTTTTCCGTCTCGTGCTGTACTCGTCTTTTGTGTTTTTGCATCGGGTGTTTTGGTGTTTTACTGTTGATTCTGCAACGGGGTCTTGTTGGAGATCTCCTCCCTTCTCTTTATATGTTAAAGGATGTAATAACCCCAAACGATTGGCTAGCAAAACTAGACCTGAAGGATGCATACTTTACAGTCCCAATAGATCAGAGTCATCAGAAATATCTATGTTTCCTTTGGGAAGGTCAGTACTTTCAGCTTCAGAGCCTTGCCTTCGGACTAGCGAGTGCGCCTCGAGTGTTTACCAAAATAATGAAACCAGTTGTTTCCTATCTCCGCAGACAGGGAGTTCGCATGATAATTTATTTGGACGACATGCTCTTCCTAAATCAAACTCAGGAAGGCCTACTGACAGGCCTAAAACTGGCAGAAAAAACGCTGACACAGTTAGGTTTTGTAATCAACCAGGAAAAATCAGAATTGATCCCAACTCAACAAATAGAATTCTTAGGTTATCAGATAAATTCATTGACAATGTCCCTGTCTCTGCCAAAGTCAAAGATTTTGAATCAGTGTCAAAAATTTGTTTGTTAAGATTGGATAACTGAAAGAGAACTGGCAAGTCTTCTAGGTAAATTTACAGACTCAATTCAAGCATTATTCCAGGCCCCTTTGCATTATCGAGCTCTCCAAAAGTGAAGAATGTGGGTCTTCGTCAAAATCAGGTATACGATTCGAAAATAATGTTAAATCTCGAAGCAAAACAGGAAATCAAATGGTGGCTAGCACATTTAGAGTCTTTCAATGGGAAAACAATTCTCATTCCTGTTCCAGAAATGTGATAGAAACAGATGCCTCAAAGCAAGGATGGGGGGCCTATTACAACAACACGACAATAGGAGGCCTTTGGTCAATAGAAGAACAACAAAAACACATAAATGCACTGGAACTAATGGCAGGCATGTTCGCAATCAAAGCATTTGCAAAAGGAAAAAGCAATCTAAACATTCTACTAAAAATGGACAATCGATTTTTTTTTTTGGATTTGGCAAAAGAGATCTGGCAATGGGCTCTTTCAAAAAGTATAAACATCTCGGCAGTACACATAGCAGGCTTAACGAATATGAGGGCCGATCATGCATCTCGGCATTGGGAAGATCCAAGCGATTGGGCTTTAAGAAAAGACCTGTTCAGAGAGCTGTTGAGAATTTTTGGTCCATTCGAAATAGATCTGTTTGCCAACAGGTGAAACGGACAACTGCCAGTCTATTGCAGTTGGAAACCAGATCCGGAGGCTGTAGGGACGGATGCGTTCACGATGGACTTGACTCAAATGAAGCGCCCTTACTTATTTCCCCCGTTCTGCCTGATAGGCAAATGTCTGGCCAAGGCACGCATGCAAATGACGACAATGGTGATAGTAACCCCAGTATGGCAGAGCCAACCTTGGTATCCAACAATCCTGCGGATGTGTATAGCCAGTCCGATTCTACTCCCACCATGCCAGAATCTATTGACGTCCCCACAGGGGAAATCCCATCCACTGACGATGAACAACAGCCTACAGCTGGCCGCATGGCTAGTATCAGGGGATCTTATGGCAGTCAAGGCTTTTCACAAAGAGCTACATCCCTTCTTTTATCCTCTTGGAGTTCTGGAACAAACATCAGTTACAATAGCGCCTGGAGTAAATGGAATAGCTGGTGCAGTGAACGGGCAGTTAATCCACTTCTTGCCCCTTTGGCCGTTATCTTAAATTTTCTTGCTGATTTACATGCTAAAGGTCTTTACTACAGCACTATCAATTTACATAGGTCAGCAATTTCTTCATGCCATGTTAAGGTAGATGGATTTCAGGTTGGCGAACATCCATTGGTCAAACGTCTTATGTGAGGTATATATAGAGTCTCGCCTCCACTACCAAGATATTCTCACACTTGGGAAGTTGACAAAGTTTTGACCTACTTAAAGTCCCTAGGACCCAACATTTCAATAAATCTCAAAAATCTTACCATAAAATTGACCATGCTCCTAGCTTTGACTGCTGCAAAGCGATGCAGTGAATTTGCACGACTGGATTGTAGATTTATGAACTTCACACGCAATGAGAGTGTAACTTTTGTCTTACCGGGTTTATCAAAATCTAAGAAACTTAACGTTTCAGTAACTTTCCACTCTTTTCCTTCAGACAGACTTCTTTGTGCTGTGGATTGTTTGAATGAATATTTAGTTAGGACAGAGCAGTTTAGATTATCTGATTATTCTGATCCATTATTGTTATCATTTATCAAGCCACATAATTCTATCAAACCTTGTACTGTTGCTAGGTGGTTGAAGATGGTTATGAAGGATGCTGGGATTGATACATCAGTTTTTAAGGCACACTCTACTAGATCTGCTTCTAGTAGTAAAGTTCATAATATGGGTGTTTCTACAGCAAATATAATGAAAACAGCTAATTTGTCTTGTCAGAGTACTTTTACCAAGTTTTACATGAGAAACTCTGTTGCTAAGGGAGATGATTTCAGCAAAGCAGTATTGAGGCTTTAAACATACCGTTGTTATATCGAAACCTCTGTTTACGAAATGTAATTGGAAATTTTATAAAGGCGCGAAGCGCCTGAAATGAAATTGAAATTATATGAGTAAACAGAGGTGAGATATAACAACCTCCTCTCCCTCCCACCCAGGAATTTATATTATATTAACTATGATTTTCTTTACAGATCAACATTTAAGGATTCCGAACCTGTTTCCGGTGATGATGGCAGATGTCAGCTAGATCAAAGAAGTTTTGTAATTTCTGGAATAAATCTTTGAAATGTTTTCTCTCTTATGTTTTATTTTCAAATTCAATCTTTGTCAGATGATGGTTTATCGGGAATCACTTTGTTTTTCCGTCTGTTTTGGGAAATGAACTCAGTAAAAGAAAAGCCGAAGTTGCTTTGAGCACATGGCTTAGGTTGACGTCATATGTGCGTGCGTGGCCACTTTTGATTGGCTAAAACTTTTATGACACGTCTCTATCATGATGTTCACTCATGATTGTATGACCTATTTGAACGAGCTATAATTTATGCTAAAAGAAAGGATATTACCGTTGTTATATCTCACCTCTGTTTACTCATATAATTTCAATTTCATTTCAGGCGCTTCGCGCCTTTATAAATTTACACTTGTAGTGTAAAATAACCCCTTCACTGTTAGATGACCACAGAACAAAACGCAGGGGCACAAGGAACACACAGATGAATCTGTAAATAGATATGAAAACAAAGGGCATACGATACAGCCCGTGCTCAGCCGGCTGTAGCGAGCTCATATCATGTATGTTTTCACTCGAGGAGCCCAACCAAAATTCAAAGATGACAGGTAATCGGGACTCTCTGAAGACGTTCGGAAAAGATCTGTCATGGAGTCGGGACCGTAATCACCGCCAGAGTGCAGGTCTTAAGAATGTGCTGTAGATAAGGCATGTACCATGCCGAGTGTCCGTATTGTGACTTAAAAAATGAATCTTATATTTTTTCTGTTGATGCAGGTATCACCCGAAAAATTGGACAGAAAACTGCATCAATGCGCGTAGCGCGTTGATGCAAAAGTTTTCTGTCCAATTTTTCGGGTGATACCTGCATCAACAGAAAAAATATAAGATTCATTTCTTATCATTTAATGATGGAAAACAGACTGTTTTCTTGGATCTAAAAACAATCAATCACCGCACTATATTTCGTAAGTCGGAAGGTTTCGCAGTGATACGTCTGCCAAAACAAGTTATGGCAGCCGCCATGATTCAAACAGCGAACGATCGTCTCTCTATATCTTTGGAATAAGGACTAGTTTGAGCAAATTCTACATGCACTGTTAGAATTTGAGTAAGTAGAAAAGAAATGGTACCCTTGAAATGATAAGCAAACATCTACAAATTGTATTTTCAGCAACGAGTTCATTCGTGTTTGAGGGAACCCCCAGTTCTAAAAATAGTGCTATAAATAGACTTCCGTGAAAAATTGTGTTGATCGATGTATCAACAAAATTTCTCAGCCAATCAGAATCTTCGTTTCTTGAAAATGACAATGGAAATTAAATGATATTAGGATCATATCGAAGGTGTATAAGACGTTCCATGGTTATTTTCGAAATTGTTTGTTCTTTCAGATTTCTCGTCTTTGAAGTTCGATCTATAGCATCATATCCAAACCATCCTGGTACGTATTTCGGTACTTTTTAAAATACAGTAACAGTCTTAAGCCATATTTCATTGTTTTGATTGAGTATCGTCGACGATAATTACGTACCCGCGAAACGTGCATGTTAATGATACAGTGTCCCTGAAAATAAATTTTAATGGAATCGTAAAATCTTTTCCTTAGGGTCTAGATATAGGAAAATGAGCTATAAAAAGTTTTATTTGAAAATATTCTGTAACGTTCGAAAGCTTATTAGTGCCATTTTTGGACAAGAAAAAAAAAGTCGTTCTAACAAGATAAAACCTCGTTCAAACTAGTAAAAAAAAAGTGCATCACTATATACCCCCACCATTATATGGCGGGGGTATAAAAAAGTCATTCAAACGAGATAAGAAGACCTTCAAATAAGATAAAAAGTCGTTCAAACAAGTAAAAAAACTCATTCAAACATGTCAAGATAAAAATCCGTTTAAACGACTTTTTAAAACTCGTTCAAACTACTTATACAACTTATATAAAACTCGCTCAAAAAAGATAAAAACTCGTTCAAACAAGATAAAAATTCGTTCAAACTACTTTATATCAAAGCTATCATACAGTGCATAACATTACGTATTGGATCGATACATGCTAGTAAGCATTAGATTTAACCCTTGCGTTGAAATACCTTTGTTGATAGGATACATACGAAGCATTTATCATACAGAACTCTTTTTCTCTTTTAGAGAGGTACAGCACTGCAACCGACTTGTTTGACAATTCTATCAACTTTTATCCCACATCCACCTCTTATCCACCTAATCCTATCCCATCCAACTCAATCCAATCCTATCCACCGGAAGCTAGCGGCGTTCTATAAATAGATATAAACTTGTACATTTATACATGAAGTGTAGCAACATGGATTTATCATTTCTCGCACCCCCGGATGTTTGTCTCGAACCCCCTATTGTGACGTCATAGATGTTTACGTAGGCTAAGCAGTGTTTGACGTCACATAGAGCAACATTTAAAGCAAAACAAGCAACGTTTATTGACGAATTATGTGAAAATATATGGATGAGAGAAAAATAATCAATCACTCCTTTGTACATGGACAGGGAAATCCCAACCTCGTATCAAAGATATGCAACATCCACGACTCTGCAAGCCTCGTCGTGGACTGCAAATCTTTGATACTCGGGTAGGATTTCCCTGTCCCTGTACAAAGGGGTGATAGATTCTATTAATCTAATACATGTAATAATGACATTTTTAAAATACATATTGATAATGTCTTATTTAAACACATATCTGTAAGACATAATAAATATTCATGAATAATGAAGAATGAGGTAAAAAAATTTGACAGTGTAAAAAAAAAATATTCATTCTGTTTCTCTATGTAAAGGGACAGGGACGTATTTCGTCCCTATGTGTATAATTTAGTTATATACGTTCCCGGTCAATACCCTGGGCAAAGTCACCCATGCATTACCGTAACATGCACTTTGACACATAATTAAGAGCACTTAGTGATGCTTGGGACCATATCTCGGAGTACTTGAAAATCGTGTACCAACCTTTACATATAAAAATGTAACAGAGATATGGAAGTTATATTTTATTATATAAGTTACACATGTATAATATTATGCAAGAATTTACATCTGTACACGAAAGGTTCTCCCGATTTCAATTTGAAAATTTTAAATTTATAAACTCTGAAATATACACGTACTTCAGCACTTTACTGAAAGACATGTACAAGTCAAAGGGGAGGGGTAGCATTACATTGCTCAATGATTGCTTAAAACAGATTCGATCAATCTCCTGTATTTTGATATGGATAAAGTTTTGTATGAGGTCCTCGAACGTCAAATAAATCATTATACTTTAAGGCATAATGAAACGGTAACTTCGACAGTCAAAATAGAAACTGATTGTCTCGTGTATTTTATTTCAACCGTGAATATAAAATTTTTCTAAGGGTTCCGGCTTTATGGCATCAAAAAAAAAAAGATAAACCAAAAAATTAGTGGGATTCCGGGGAAGGGGTCCCTCTAGATCCGCGTTTAGACAACCTTATTTATAATCCCTATACATTTTAGTTCTCCATGATATACATAAGAGTATCGGCTGTCGATCATCACCATGCACATACTTGTTACAACTTTTTTTCGGAGATATATTTATTTCAGGATTCCCCCTCTCCTTGCTGGTTTTCTCATTCACCGTCTTATATTATTGCAAGTAGTCCTTCTATTGAATGATTTAAATTCGAAATACTTTTGTTGAATTCATTAAATTCGCATGGAATCATACAGTTTCATTTTTAAGTGAAACATGCACTTTACGCTGACACTTGTCAATTGATATGTTTGTATACTTGTCAAAACATCACCAGCTTTGGACAGTTTACTGAATGAACGTAACAGCAAACGATAATTTTAATTGACCTATGTAAATCAGTTTTCATCGGATTATCAAATAAATGTAAGATATGCAAGACTCTTTTTCTAATATCTATATTCTTTACATTAAAAACATGTACAAAAAAAATCGGACATGGGAAACGTTCGTTTTCAATGATAAACGCTTGATAAAGAAGCAAAAAAAAAAAAACACACACACACACAAACAAACACTTAGCCGCGTCCTAGCCGCAGAAACGACCAACGACACTTTGATATTTGGTTGGTAGGGGTGTGTTGGCCGCAGGAATCTACATTGAACAAACCCGGAATCCAAGTTTAGGATATGGCCGGCACGAATCGGCAAATTTTCTAGGGGATTATTGACTGCTGTGTCTCAATCGAATAACATAAAACTAAACGATCGGCAATCATATTTTACCTTGTTAAGCTTTAATTGAATGATACGGCCAGGATTCTACTTGCCACCGCAATTCAAGCGCCATGTTTATAGTTTACACTCATGCGTCAGGTCAAACACGTGACAGCTCGATCCATATGAATGGACGTTGTTATGGAAACAACCTCGCGGTGTCACGTGTTTGACCTGACGCATGAGACATGGCGCTTGAATTCGAAGAGACGAAGCGGTGGCAAGTAAAGCCGCGTCCATGTACCTCTATTGTAAAAGCGCAAATAATCGTAGGTGGCGCTAATGGAATGAATGAGAGTAGACTGGCAAACGTTCTTGGTTTTCTCCGTTCGTTTTTACTTCCTTCGAAAACATTTCTGAGTAGCATAGCGTAAACGAAGGAACCAGAACGGGTACCAGTCTAGAATAATATTAAGAGCTGCGTAACCCAAATTTTACAAAAAATGTCGTTTTAATTGGGTTTAATTCGCATGAACAAATGAGAAGAAAGATTTTGCATTATAAAATTTTATGAAAAATTTTAAGGGACACCGTGCCTTTTAAGGAAGACCGTTATAGATTTTATCAATTCATTTTCGTAAAATGTGTGAGTTTTCCTTGGGGGTGGGGGGTTTGACATAATGAAAAAAAATTTTTAATAATAGGTCACATAGAGTACCCCTCTTTAAAAGAAAGTACCTGTTTGGAGTAAAGAAATCATTGACTCAATCTTAATGTAGAGATGTACAGCGTTTTAGTGTATACCCGGAATTACATTCCTCGATAAAGTAACATTTTACAATATCCATTCTTAAACAAAAATACATTTACAATATTGCTAGTAGAAAACATAATATTAACGTTTCGTTAACTTTTATCCCAACCTATTTTCACAAAATTGGGCTATATGAAAATTATAGTTTATACACTTGTCGATAGATTCTTGCATATCCGACTTCCACCTGTCGCATATCCAACAACAAAGCTTATTTTGTTTGTAAGTAACAAGGTTGTTAATGATTCATTACATTATCTCTCAGTCGATCATGCCTCTTGTCAAACATTTCTATGGCTAAATATTATACTGACCGAATACTTTTGTTATGTTCTAAAATTAAAATTACATATGGTGCCATATCGAGTTTTATGTAATGTAGAACTGGACATTTTTGCACAGTACGAAAGAAAAATTGACGTTCTAATTGTAATGTCGTTGTAATTCTAGCTATTTTCAAATATGTAGGATTAGTCAATCAATTTATTAATAATCATAATTTTCTATATAAAGCCCGAAATCTGCAACGTTGTCAGGTACCTTAGATACCCCTACTACTGTATGTGCAGCATCATGTACACAATTCACATTGTTGCATGCGCGCTTCTTTGCTTGACACAGATTGGTTTCGGTAAGAATCTATTATTCTTAACACATTCTTTCGAAAAATTATATATCAGTGAATAATTGAGTTATATATTCTTCTTGTTTCAATAGTCTTTTAGATATTTAAAAATTAGTGAAACCATTGAAGAGTTGGTTTCTTTATTTAAACGTCATATTCGTGTAGACACAAGATAGACAAGCCCATTTTTTTTCTATACAAGCGTATGTTTGTTAGCGGAACTGCGGCTGCAGGCTTCTCATCCAGCCCTCTAATAACCAAACCTACGGAATTCCGTCACTTAATTTATCTGGCGGCCGCCAGACAAATTATGTGGCGGCCGCCAGATAATTATGTTGCAGCCGCCAGATAAATTATAATTCATACCTGTCACCTACGGGCTTCCGTACAATCCAAGGTACCTACTTAGAAGTTTTACTTTTTGACAGCATGTACACTTAAATTCTGCACTTTTTTATTTTTTCATTTAACACAACCGCTTTATAGATTCCACAAAACCTAAAAGGGAGCAAGTAATCGAGGTTGTCTTCAAAATTTCATTCCCTTTTATGAAAAGTATTCGTAGACTTCACCATAATTAATTGAAAGGAAAATGGGCGGGGTTTTTTTGGCAGCTTTCCTTTTTAAAGTTCTCTTATTTGAATAAGAGTTGAACATTTTCTAGATCATGTTCCTTTAATTTCGTTGCAGGGGGTCCGCTTATATGACAACTGTATCTAAAAGAAAATAATCTATAGTCCATCTGTATCGTGTAATAATTCCGCAAATTTTAAACATACAGTGTCCCTGAAAATATGTTTTATTGAAATCGTAAAATTTATTCCAAATGGTCTAGATAGAGGAAAAAAGGATCCATAAAAAAGTTTTATTTGAAAATATGCAGTAAGGACCCTAAAATTCTCGATTTTTTAATAATTAAAGCTCCATATACCTCTATTGTAAAAATCAATACATTGTATTGCGCTATTGGAATGAATTAGAGCTGCGCACCCCAAATTGAAAATGACGTTTTTTAAAGGTCTATAACTGCGAATGTATGCGTTAGATTCGCCTGAAAATTTGATTTTTTTTTTTCAAATGAGAATATATACTTTCATATGAAAAGAAAGATTTTGCATTCCAAAATTTTGTAAAAATGTTCAGGGACACCGTCCCTTTAAGTAAAGCACGACACTTGGCACATTAGTTCTGCATGTATTTTAGATATTGTTTTCATTTACGTGTTTGAAAATCGACGGCGGATGTAGCTAGCCAAAAAGGAGATGCTTACCCATCCCGGGCTCCTGGTTCCACCTCTAGCTTGCTAGGGGTCCGTCGATGCTCAAATTTGTGCTCTATTGTGAGTGCTGTTGAGATCTCCTTTAACCCGTTTAGGCCATGCTTTATAATATTATCTATGGACCCACCTCGAAAATTAAAAAAGACCATTATTTTCAAGCTGTTGCTGCCCGTTGGACTACGGACCCATAGGTCGTGGGTTCGAATCTCACCGTCGCCGATTATTGCAAAATCAAAGTAAATTGTGCAAGTTACTGCATTTCGTACGCCACCTTTCCCATTTTTATACATATTTACATATTCATCTTGTTGATTTGGCCCCTGCGTTGTGCTGTCTGTATGGCCATCTTACAGTGAGGAGGTTATTTTTCACAACAATTGTGCGTTCCTCGAGACCTTAGGGTAACCGGAAAAGTGGGAGGGTTGTGCACACGAAATCCAAACGTGGCTGATGTCAGTCCTAAGTAGGCACCGATTGTCCATGGGTCTCGTTGGATTATGTGTGGTCTTTTGTGTCTCGTGTGTTGTTCCTTGTCTCTTGTCGTGTGTGTCTTTTCTGTGTTTTCACTTGGGTTGTTTAGTGTGTTGCTGTTGGTGCTGCAACTGAGTCTTGTTGGGGATCCGCTCCTTTTTTACACTACGTTGCACTCTCTACACCCAGGAGTAAACCGGGCACCTGGCAGATAAGATGAGCTTGTAATGTGAATGAAAAGCATCAGCGCCTAAACGGTAGCTCTGCTTGTTTACTCCTTAGGGAGTTGAGAATGCACTGGATTGAACGGGTAATTGTAGTAGTCGCGTGAGGCACAGGCGAAAGAGACTATAAGCCCTACCTTTTTGCCTTTACATTGGCTACTTATAAAATGAAACGGTGAAATATGGTCACCCCCGAAAACATGGAAATAAGATATTTTGATTGAGCAAAATGAAATCCTTTTGTAGTACATGTATATTAGGCGAACTACAATGGAGTTGATTTAAGTTGTAGCTGAGTAAATTATCATTTTGACCCCAAGGTGTCGATATTATGAAACATGCTACGAAATATGGTCAATTGTGAATAAAATCGGTTACTTTAAGAGTGACGGGCCCTTACAGTTTACATTGAACTCTGTGGGGAAACATTACTTTTCTACGATGGGGCATCAAATATGTTTGGTCAAAAATTTCATAAAAAAACATATTTCATCAAATATTCTGAAAAATCAAAAGTTCACCAATAAGTTTTTCTGCAATTAATTTTTCTCTATTTTTAAACAAGGGGAGAAAAGTCCTAAAATGACGCTTTTCAAAGTATATTTCGATATCTACTAGGCTAGTACAAAAGTTGTTAAAATATCCAATGATGAATAAATTAATTTCAATGTTTTGGAATAATTTCTTTCATTACCCATTGAATACCTTAAAATTGATTCATAACATAGGTTGTATAAAATATGAGCAATAATGGCGTATGGACTTGACATCAAATAGTATTTATTGTTTTGAGAGATTCAAATATTTCTATTGGCATAATTTGTGCATAATATGCAATTGTGAGAACAGAAATACCCAAAGGAACCATGTTTCAATACAGACGGATGATGATAAATCTACTGCACTTGTTTTTGTGTCGCCTGCGAAGCATAGCGACACTTAGGGATCACTTTGTCCGTTGTCCGTCTGTCCGTCCGTCCGTCTGTCCGTCCGTCAGTCTGTCTGTCTGTCACACTTTGGGTGTCACAGCCCATAACTTTTGTTTGGTAAGTCGTAGGGCTTTGATATTTCACATGTGTATTCCTTGTGACAAGACCTTCCTACACATGCCTTAATTTTTGACCTAGTGACCTTGACCTACATATTTGACCTACTTTTCAAAAAAATTAAGAATGGATATATATTTTGATTTGTAGGTGATAGGGCTTTGATATTCCACATGTGCAATCCTTGTGGCAAGACCTTTCAACACGTACCACAATTTTTGACCTTGTGACCTTGACCTAGATATTTGACCTACTTTTGAAAAAAAATATGATTCGCTATATCTTTTGATTGGTAAGTGATAGGGCTTTGATATTTCACATGTGTATTCCTTGTGACAAGACCTTCCTACACATACCTTAATTTTTGACCTAGTTACCATGACCTACATATTTGACCTACTTTTCAAAAAATTAAGAATGGATATATCTTTTGATTTGTAAGTGTTAGGGCTTTGATATTTCACATGTGTATTCCTTGTGACAAGACCTTTCTACACAGACAATAAAATTTGACCTTTTGATCTTGGTCTAGATATTTGACCTACTTTTCAAGGAAAGTCATATTGGCTATATCTTTTGATTGGCAGGTGATAGGACTTTGATATTTCACATGAATTTTCCTTGTAACAATGCCATTCTACACATACCACAATTTTTTAACCTTTTTACCTTGACCTACATATTTGACCTACTTTTCAAAAAAATTAAGAATGGATATATCTTTTGATTGGTTAGTGATAGGGCTTTGGTATTTCACATGTGTATTCCTTGTGACAAGACCTTTCTACACAGACCATAAAATTTGACCTTTTGACCTTGATCTAGATATTTTAGCTACTTTTCAAGAAAAGTAATATTGGCTACATCTTTTGATTGGTAGATGATCGGGCTTTGATATTTCACATGTATTTTCCTTGTAACAATGCCATTCTTAACATACCATAATGTTTTACCTTTGACCTTGACCTAGCTATTTGACCTTCTTTTCTAAGGTGGTATATATCTTTTGATTGGTAGGTGATAGGTCTTTAATATTTCTTATGATGAGACCTTTTTGTTACCAATTTTTACGTAGTGATCTTGACCTAGATGATTGACACTCTTTTCTGAAAATTTAAGAATGACCATATCTTTTAATTTGTAATTAAGAGGTCTGATATTTCAAATGAATTTCATATGACAAGACTTTTCTACTGATGCCAATAATTTTGATCCACTTTCTAGAATAATAATCAAACCGCTTCGCAGGCGACACAAGCATTCCTTGGATTGCTATTTTCTGAGAGTTGGTATGCAACTCAGTTAGTGCTTCTCGGCCGATTCAGTACAAATTGTAGACTATCACATGTCCTCCCGGTCACCTGATCCCACCTCTAGCTTGATAGGAGTCCGTCGATGCTCCATTTTGTGCTCTATTGTGAGTGCTCTTGAGATTGTCGTAAGGATATTCTTTAACTCTTGTATGAACTTTTTCAGTCTCAGTAATATCCGTTTCTAGTGTCTTTTTATCTTCTTTGTTGCATGTTTTGCAGTAGTTTTGGCACCTGGTCTCACTCCCATATCGGGAGTTCGCTTCTTTCATATGGTGGAGGTTTTTGTTTGTTTGCTTTGGTTCCTGTTTTGTCCTGATTTTGTATGCCTTCGGTTTCTGATTTTCTCAATTATCGATTTTGTGCTGTGTACAGGGATATGGTGATTATCCATATTTGTCATGTATCTATAGACTACACGGCAGACTTGTGTCTTAAGTACAAGGGAATGCAAAAAAACATAAAACAATTTGTAACTGGACAACCGGAATGGTTGTGCTTAAATAATATCTATCAACTTAGGTGACAGATGGTAGTAATTTGTGTTTAATGTTTTGATGTCGACTAGTCGACTAAGATCTTTCTTTCCTTTGTGTTTCTATTGTTTTGCTTTTTTAAGTGATGTTTTCGAATTTTGGTGATTTTGGTATTTTTTTGGCTGTCTTGAGGCATCATACTCCAACCATCCTGCTACGTCTTTCGGTATATTTTGGACATAGTACGTTCGTACTCTTTGACTTTATTTTATTGTTTAGACAGAGGATCAATGACGAGGGTTGAGTATCCAAAACGTGCATGTCTTGCCCATACTGCAAAAGACTAGGTGCGTTAACCCCTCATATCGGCCCTATGATTTCGACGACAATGCTTTTGATAAACAAATGATCAATTATCACTTTTTGCAGTGTTCAATGTTTGAGAAAATACTGCGAAATATTTTTGGACCCTCGTATTGTCACGCGCGTGATGTATGACGTCATGTTCTGATGTAATTTGCACTGAATGACGCAAGGCAATGGAAAATCATTGTATTTTACACACACATCTTCAAAATTTATCTACGCTCCAGGCCTCGCCAACGATATTTTTATGCAAATTAAAGGCCGCTCGAAAATCCATCGATCGGTAAGACAACGTCAGACAGTGCATGAGTTTCATATATTGTTTTTATTTTCGTGTTTACACATCGACGGCGGGTGCGGCTAGCCAACAGGGGATGCTTACTCCTCCCGGACACCTGGTACCACATCTGGCTTGCTAGGGGTCCGTCGATGCTTTATTTTGTGCTCTATTGTGAGTGCTGTTGAGATTATCGTCAGGATCTTCTTTAACTCATTGATTTCATAATTTTGTATCGAAATTTCGCTCATCAATGATTTCAACGTTTTTAGACGTTTTGAGCGACGTATTATTCAGTATAGGACTGTAGTTGTGAAATCAAATCAGGCTTTCTTGATTTGGATTCACCATAAATTTGACATTTTATAAACTAGAATATTATGGATATATCGACAACTTCGAAAATAGGGCCGAAATGACTGGTTACCGCACCTACTCTTGAATTTGAAGACGTTTAACATTGTACCATTTGGTGAGTGTCACTGCTGGTAGACGAAGAGTCCCTTAGATCACCTACAGCCAAGTTCGGTCAGCTTCGGTTTAGCGTTTCTTTAACCCGTTCTAAAATTTCTGTTATTAAAAATTCTTGGATTTCCTATAACATGGGTCCCGTAGCATCATTTCCCAACCATCCTGCTACGTTTTTCGGTATACTTTAGCTATATTACATAGTTTAGGTTGATGATCACTGACGAGGGATCACTGACGAAGTACACGAAACGTGCGTGCCTGATCCATACTTCAAATGTATCTGTTCTAAAATGATGGTGTTGAATTTGAAGACGTTTAACCTAATAGTAATTTTGTCTTTTTGAAAGAAAAATGACTTTGGCAGTCCTTATTCGGGTTTACTTCCAAACCAACAAAATTCATAACAACTAATTTGATGCAATGATGTTCATTCTCGTCGCTTAAAACAAATGAGAATTAAAACATGCATTAAGTATTACACCTAGCAATATAAACATTATTTTTGTATACACTATTGTCTCTCAATTTTTTTGTCTCTCAAGTGTGGAAATTGAAAACTATGCGTAGTGTCAAACTTATTTTGTTCCACAGCTTCAATTGGTTTTTTATTAATTCAATTGCAAGAAAACAATAGACAAGAATGAAATTGAAGCTTTCATAATCCTAAAATTGCTTTATTTGAATCCTAGGTACAATATTGTTACCGTTATTAAAATGGCAGATATACTGGGTTGCTTGGATTGAATCCATAGCTTTATTAAAAGAAGAGAGGGGATCTCCTACAAGAACCTGTTGCAGCACCAACAGCAAAACACCAAAAGTTTAAACACCCGATGCGTAATGTAATTGATCCTTCCTATTGCGGGAAAATAATGCAAAATTTCGTGACGTCACAATCTTTTTACCTCGAACAAACAAGCTTCGAACCTCGGTCAAACATCGAAATTGCATTGTAATGTCATGGAATTTCTTAAATTGTTCCCGCGTTCGGAAGGGTCAATTTAAAACATTGACTGAGAGAGATCAAAGAGAAGGAGCAGTGAATGTTTCTTATGAACTCGGTAATATCCTGATTATAAAAAGGATATTCGTTTAAACGATCTTATTTGATGATGAACATAATGTAGAAACTACAAGAATTTCATACAAATATCATTGCATTGAAGACGTAAATATACATCATTACAACTATGATGTGCCAAAAGAATGATTAACTGAATTTAAAGAACACGCACGAACATTTTATGTCTCTAACAGCTAAAATACATAGAAAACATCTTCATACAGATCATCCATTCATTTACACGAATTAGCTGGACTACTATTAGGGTTTTTGACATAGCTTTTCAGAGTATTATCATATATTTTTTTGTTGTGAATGCAGGATATGGAAGTTCTGGTGCAGTATTCATAAGATGGGGACGAGAGTCTTGTCCGTCTTGTAGTACCCAAATCTATTCCGGTAAGTGACCAATAATACAAGATTATACCTTCTGTTTAGCATCTTTTCGAAGTAAGACAAATCTACAATCTACGCAGACACAAAATCCAATAGAATAAAGTTTCTCTTTTGTATTTTCTGACCATATAAACTAAAGGAATTAAGAAAAAGATCCCACGTGACTAACGCATTTAGATGATCTAAACGTCTATAAGCCCCAATATACGTTTCAAAATGAAATTGCATGTTTTCAAGAAAATTCAATCCAATCAGTCTCTTTGAATCATTGCTAAATTGTACAAAGGTTGAAATAATATGAAATTTTGTACAAAGGTTGAAACATTTTTGGACAATGATTTTCGTGCGTTTTAGCCATATTACCTTGTTTAGACTGAGGATCACTGACGAGGGTTTATTACCCGAAACGTGCATGTCTGGTCTATGCTGTAAATTTATCAGGTTTTAAATGATGCTATTGAATTTAAAGACGTTTAACATTTGAACTACTTGGTGAGTGTCACTGCTGGTGGACTAAGAGTCCCCGAGGGCACATGTAGCCAAGTTCGATCAACTTCGGTTGATCGTCTGTCTCTTCAACGCATGTGAAATCTTCTGTTACAAAATGTCTTGACATTTCTAAAACGTGGGTCTTGTAGCATCATATCCCACCCATTCTGCTACGTCTTTTGGTACATTTTTGGACAATGATTTTCATACGTTTTGGCCATATTACCTTGTTTAGACTGAGGACCACTGACGAGGGTTTATTACCCGAAACGTGCATGTCTGGTCCATGCTGAAAATTTATCAGGTTTTAAATGATGCTATTGAATTTAAAGACGTTTACCATGGAATGCCTTATAATTATTGAAGATTGGTAAAGTTGATGACGCAAACAGAAAATTATACAGATGACTTTATTCCAATTAAATGAGGGCAGTCTCTATTATCTTCTTCTAGTTTTTCCCCAAATGAAATTAGTTTTCAACCACTTGACGAGGAAAAACTGACCACCGATCATTAACACATTTTGCTCTGTTAGAGGCAGGCATAGAAATTATTCCCCTCGAATATATGCCGAGCGAATCCTCAATTTCATCTTCACTTTTTCAAAATACAGACGGCATCAGCTTATTTGTGCATTTACTTTACAGTGTGCACGGCTCAAAATTTCCTGTAGGATTGATTCTTCAACGCATTTGAAATTTTCTGTTACAAAATTTCTTGAAATTTCTAAAACGTGGGTCCTGTAGCATCAAATCCCACCCATTCTACTACGTCTTTTGGTACATCTTGGACATACTAATTTTCATACTTTTTGTCCATATTACGTTGTTTAGACTAAGGATCACTGACGAGGGTTTAGTACCCGAAACGTGCATGTCTGGGCCATGCTGTAAATTTATCAGGTTTTGAATGATGCTAATGAATTTAAAGACGTTTAACATCAGTAGAATATCCAAATAAAAGCTATGTTCAAAATAGTATTGGAGGGATGGTTGCTAACCTCCTTTGATTTTGAAAACATTTTTGGATGAAATGACAAGTTTTCGAAATGGCCAAATAATATTGGTCGGCACCGATTGCACATTGATCTCGTTTGTTTATGTAAAGACATTTGTGTTTGGTGTTTTTCTATGATTTTGTGTTTCTTGTTCATTTTGCTTTTCTTTCTGTGGGTGTATACCCTGTGTTTTGCATCGGGTGTTTTGGGGTTTTGCTGTGGGTGTTGCAACCGAGTGTTGTACGAAAATTCCTCGGGAGTTTCTTGTTATGAAGATGACCATGATGATAATTTACTTCTTTGATAGTTATTAAAAATACAGTTTTCCTGAAAATGAATTTTATCGAAAAACGTAAAGTTTATTCCTAAGAGTCTAGCTATAGGAAACAAGGTGCTATAAAAGTTTTAAAATGACGTTTTTAAACGGCTATAACTTGGCCTTTCAACTAAATTTTCAAATCCAAGAATATTCCTTTAAAAGTGCTTCTTGACATTTGAATCTGTGTCTGGAGAGCATTAAAGAACTTTGAATTGATAAAGACATGCGAATTTTCGAAAATTTATTTATTTTAAATACCAAATTCTAAATAAAATCTGCTAATAAGGGAAACAATTCAAACTGTACTATTTGAGTTAAAGAAGATCCTGACGATAATCTCAACAGCACTCACAATAGAGCACTATGTTGAGCATCGACGGACCCCTAGCAAGCTAGAGGTGGGATCAGGTGCCCGGGAGGAGTAAGCATCCCCTGTTGGCTAGCCGCACCCGCCGTTGATGTTAATGCACGATAAAGAACACAGTATATAAAATGCATGCACTGTCTGACGTTATGTCTATATGGAAAGTGCTATGGCGACCATGTCAGGGAATATATTCAAAACACTTACTGTCAAACCCCTCGTGGGGAACTTTTTTACGAGCTCCACACGGCAAAGGGCATAAGTGTGACACAAATGAGTTAAAGAAGATCCTGACGATAATCTCAACAGCACTTGGTTCCCGGGACACCTCTGGATTAACCGAGTTTAACGGGCTCCTTTAAATTGTAAAACGCACAAGAAAAGAAATGAAAAGTAACGAAACGAAATATTTTTTTTTCTTTGGCAAAGAAAATATGTATACAGATTTTTATTATTGGAAATTCAAAACGTAGAAAAGGAGGAAAAGTAACCGGATAATTTAAATGTACGTTCGGGTATGGTATCCATGAGTTCAACCTACATGCGTACCGTAAATAATTTGAAAGGTCAGGTACATTTTCTGTCAGTTTCGTTGTAAGCCCAGGAATACCATGAATAGGATCCGGATTCTCCTCTAGATACTTTGATACGGCGAAAAAAGTTCCCTGGCCTCAACTCGAGATGCGTAACGGAAAAAAAGGTTATGCCGACCAAACGCTTCGTAGAATTTAAAGAATGCATGTAGGTCATTGATGTTCATTCGCTCGAAAATTGCATGAATTTTTTGCTTTGTTCCCATAAAATTACTTAAACACGACACTTAGGTTGGATGGACCCCCCCCCCCCCCCAATACGTAACATTAAACATTTAGGGAGTTACCCGAAGAAACAGTTATGCCGACAGAACAGAGCTTTTTTAGAAGTAAGGACAAGCTCAGTGACAGTTTAGTTTTGCCAATCCACCCGTTCTTTGCATGTACATTGTACTAAAGAGCGAATTCTTATTTTGTGGTAGAAATATTTTCTAGACTGTTTTGCCATGCATAGGGGTATCTTACTTATTGAAGTTATATCATCCCTTTTGGTTACTTAAGAAATGACTGTCTTACTTTTGGTATTCATTGGTGTATAATTCTAATAGGACACGTGCAAATTCCGTGAATCGCGAAGCGATTCTCGGAAAATTTGCACGTGTCCTACCAGAATTATACACCAATGAACACCAAAAGTAGGACAGTCATTACTGATATTTACATTTATCCTACATATTTTTATTTGCATGCACATCGCACATTTTACATGTAACATCGTCAAATGTATTTTAACGTTGGTAAATTCTCCCTACATGCAAAACTTGAACGTGACGTCACAATAGCAACCCAAGTTATTGGAATATAATTCTAGTTGCCTAATGGGCGTTTAACATGGGGAATCTACTAGTAATGTAAATATTCTCTTGTGAAAATATCAAATATCAAAACTCAATTGAATTAAAAAAAATCGATTTGAATTCTGATTATGAAATTTTAACGATTATACAAATCTAATGAAAATCAATAAATGAAAAAAAAAAACAACTTTGAATTGTCTCATGGAAGACAAAAAAGTCATTCAATGGCGCCATCTACGACACTTTCTCTCATGGGAATGCAGGAAGAACAGGTTTCAGTGGGGGATCTAGGATTTCAGAACAAGGGGTAGTGGGCAAGGTTTCAGCTCGAAGAAAATTATTCACAGAAAAACTGACAAGCAAAAAAAAAAAAAAAAAAAACCTGCGGCCTGTTTCACTAAAATACTTACGAACAATTTCAGGATTTTTCGTTATTTTTGATTGCTTAGTTCCACTAACTTGTTTAAATTTGAGAAGTTTTATTTTTGAATTTACATTAAGTATGCAGAAGTGATGTTAAAAGACATGATATAATCTAACTAGAAACCAAGAATCTCAAGACTGATGATCTAATTAAGAAGTGTGTGTGTGGGGGGGGGGGGGGAGGAGTCCATTCCAACTGCATGTACAAGATATAGAGTTTCTTTATACGTTTACCTTATGTTTATAGGTAGACTGGCGAGCGCAGCGAGCCGGAAAAAGTTTAAGTTATGAAGTTTTCATTTTTCTTTTAATTCAGTCATCCATATATGTATATACATCTTAATTGGCGAGCAGAGCGAGCCGTCACAGTAAAATTTTGAGAATAGATGGTTACATTTGTCATAAGAATACAATCTCTCTCTCATTTTCCATGCTCTATATTTTGTTTTTTATTTGTTTAAATTTTTTTTTGTTTTGTTTTGTTTTTTTAAAGATACAGTATTCCTGAAAATAAATTTATTTGAAAACGTAAATTTTATTCCGAAGGGTCTAGATTGAGGAAAAAAGGAGCCATGAAAAGTTTTATTTGAAAATATGCAGTAACGACCATAATATTGTCGAATTTGTATAATTAATTATACCACCTCTGGCAAATTTCTTGAAATCTGATTGGTCGAAAAGAACTGAATATTATGTTGTATTATTTTACTGACATGATATTATTTTAATATCCTGCTTCCACTTAGACGCTTTACGATATTGACGTCACCGAAATGCTTTTAAATATTTTGACGTTACATACACAAGCCAATAGCCATCGGTGGGATAAATTCGTTATACGCCTCGCCCAATACAACTTTTTTCATCGACCCAATATATTTCTGTATCCCCCCTGTAAAACACTGTATAACTAATAATCTCCATATATCGCTATTGTTAAAACGCAATACATTGTAGGTGGCGCCAGTGGAATGAATTATAGAGCTGCGCAACCCAAATTCAAAATGATGTTTTCAAACGGCTATAAGTGCAAATATTTACATTCCTACTGCGTTTCCCTTATGAAAAGGTACCAAACCAACTGTTGCTTTATTTCTCGATAATCGCAAGAGCCTATCACGTGACTTAAGAACTTACGCGGATTAATTTCTGATAAAATGCCCATTTTATTTATTGCTTTAATACAGATTCAAAACATGTATCAATTATCAAACGACGCCGTCTACCCCCAGTGATTAAATGTGTCAAAATCTAGGTCGCCTACATGTACACTTCCAAGGAGTGTGACGTAGTAAGTCGATCACGCGTCAGTAGACGAAGTTCAAGGACGAACTGCATTGTTGTCTGCAGAGAGATGCCGTGTTTGGATGAGCGAATATTCAGGCATAAGTGGATCAAATATTCAGTATTTAGGATGAGGATTTGATTCACTTGTGTCATTATCAACATTGAATTTATCTTTGCTTCTTATGGATTCATAATATCAGAAATACTTCGAGTATCAGCGAATCTCTAGCCATGATGTTGAGGTAAGTCATGAAAATACCGAAAGTTTTCGACGGCTGTACTCGACTTTTGCATTATTCTAATTACTTCCAGATGAAATAGGGTATTTACAGAAGTTTGTATACAATGATACCGATTGATTTCATATCTCTAGTAAGCAGTTTAAGTTATAACAGTGTGTTAAAAAGAGTTTTCAAAAGTTTTCCCTTCAGTTCTGTGAAATTTCTCCAGTTTAACTCTCCGCCATGTCTGAATTATGTTGGACAAAAGTCACGAATTTTCACGATTCAATTTTCTTCAGTTTTAAATGAAATGTTCAAAATTCAGCAAGAAGACAAAATTCAGTTTCTTATTTGTCAACAACGTTTCCGTACAGAAGGTACTACTTCGAATCAAGCGAAAACGTCGAACGTTCGTTTGCTCTTACGTCAAATGGCGTTCTCCCTCCGCAATGATATTTCATATGTAAAGAAAGTGGCTGAAAATTGGTAGAAATAACTTAGTTAACACGTAAAATGTAAATATAAGGATTGTTTTTCAGCTTTTGCGCTTTATCGGTGTGTATTAGCAATAGGGAATGGAAACAAAAATCATGAAAAGCACTTCGTGCTCTACATATTTTGTTTCCATTCCCTACTGCCAATACACACCGATACGCAAACGCTGAAAAACAATCCTTAAATGTATGCGTTAGATTCGTCTGAAAATTTGAATTTATACAAATGAGAATGTCAACTTTCATATGTTTCCATTCCCTACTGCCAATACACACCGATACGCAAACGCTGAAAAACAATCCTTAAATGTATGCGTTAGATTCGTTTGAAAATTTGATTTTATACAAATGAGAATGTCAACTTTCATATGAAAAGAAAGATTTTGCATTACAGAATTTTGTAAAATGAATTAATTTTCAGGGACACCGTACCTTTAAGAAAATGAGAGGTACCGATCCCGATATCTATGCCTTGAGAAAATAAATGTATATAAATAAGTAAAACCTGATTCTTTTTCAGAGAAAGTGTATTTCAACATTAAGCCTTTAAATGTATCAATACAAGCACATTTGAGGTGCTGCAGTAATTATTGTCGTAAAAAATCACCTTTCAGAGTGTAAATGATATAATTCTGCGTAACCGATTGATAATCGATAAAATCGCATCTGATCACCAACAGTTTGTAATCGATGATCCATTATGAAGGTTCATCCAATTCTTTTTTGTCATACCTATGATTTTGAAATACAAATCTGGAAAAGTCTTATCTTTTTTGCAAATATCACGGCGGATGGGGTGAGGGTGGTTCATACTACCCCCTTCCCAACCCATCACACTTTAGATCCACGCTTGCAAGTTTAGGTGACATGTTTTCATATACGTTTATTCAATTCAAACTTATATACATGTATATAGCGTTCTTTAAATCTATAAAGTATTGAAACAAGAAAATATAACAAAATGAATGTTAGAAAAAGACAATGCATATCATGCATATTTTATCATTTATCGCAGGGGATAGGGCGGGAGGGGGGTTACACCCTACATCTTTAATTATCAAGGGGTTAAATTACAAAATAATTTAACTTTGATAAGAAGATTTGTAACATTGAAATATTTTATCGGATGTTTGCACCGTAAAATCAGTATTTGCCGTGCGCAAACATTACGTCAGCATCTACTGTCTACACAGAAAGGAGGAGCTCACAAATCAGAAAAAATGAAGTTTTTTTTCGACTTTGTCGGTAAATGTTTTGATTAAAATTCATATATGGGTCAATATCAAAAATTGCAGCCTTTTCTGTCAGTAGACGATTGCCATTCTTCTATATAAGTTATATGACCAAAATTTTATCCTATGATATTGTTCACAATGGAATCTATCACATGAGCACACTTTCTCTGTTCAATAATGAGGAAATCATTTCATTCCGTCTTATAGAAGGTCCATTTTATGGCAAATTTTGCTGTCAACTGGCTTCAGAATTTTCTGAATGACTTCTTTGCGATAAAGTATTGTCAAAATAGTTAACATCAATTGTGATATTATGAGTCAATTATAATAAACGTGAAAAAGATTGAACAAATACGCAAGAAATATTATAAATACTAGTTGCCTTATCTTTAATTTCCTCGAAATAACCTAGACTGCTCACAAAGAAAAAAGATTTGTCAATGGTGTAACAAACGCCTTTTTAGTCATATATTGTCGCTTTCTGCTTTTTCAAAGTATTCAAAGACCTACGCCTTATCTACTTAATACCTTGTAATTTATTTTCTCAAGTCCACTCTTTTTAAGATAATTTGAAACAAAGATTATACGGTTCTATTGAGGGTTAGCTGAACCGTACATTTGTTTCACGTCAGTAGTGTTACGTTTATTTTTATCAATTGTATAACACTTAGCATAGTGTACTTTTTCCTTGCAAATGTTCATACAACATAATGTTTATGGAAAGTAATACAAAGCCCAGGGACAACACTTTATCGATGTTATTGTAAATTAATGATGAATACATAATTGGTGAAACGGTCAGTGGTGTTATAGTTACACCATTTACAATTTTCGTTACACCAGTGACAAATACAGTCTAAATGTGATTGCATCTTCAATGTGTTTTGGAAATGAAGTATTCAAAGGATATAAATGCCCTAATATTGTGTTTAGCATTAAACGTATGTATGTGATATCTATTTAAAGAGAGCCAATTTCACGATAATGCTAGTTGTGTTACACCACTTACAGACCGAGTAACACCATTGACATATTGCCATTTTTTCTTGATTTTGTCTTCTATGTCATAAATAAAAATCATAATTTTTAAGTGAAATACGATCAGTAGTATGTTATATGTTCATCAAAGTATCAATATCAAAGTTTCCAAGAATTTAACTTCTAAAAAGCATTATGTTTTGAATCCTGTTACACCAATGACTATCACATCATTCGAGAACCAGAAATGATTGTGAGATTGATGGGATAAAATCCCGAAAAGAATAGATATTAAGGGAGAAGGTGATCTTCACAAAGACCCGTTGTAACATCCACAAAAATTAAACACATTAACACTTCAATTTGACGGCACACAAGGAACAAACACACACAAAAATTATATGAAAATAGAAGAAAAAGAAAGACAAATAATTCATGAACCTAAACATCAATAAAATAAAGAGCTTTAATGTTTAACGTCTTTAAATTCCATAGCATCATTTACTGATTTGAGATGGCAACATCACACATATCAAACATACATGTAAATGACCGTGGTGGACATCAAAAGCAGGTTCCATTTAATAGGGTGGCACCAGTGTTAAACACTTGACGTGGTGTTATAGGAATAAAGAATGTTGTTTTGTGTGGTTTTCATATACCTTAGTAATCTAAATTCAGCAAAGCAATATGAAAAAATAGGTATGAGAGCACCGAGCAGAACGGTTATAATCTGCACAACAATTTAAACTACCTTATTTTCACTCATTGGAGTCTGAAGTTTATTTCAATTATTGTCTTAGCCATTTTGACTCTTTGGATCTTTCTGACTGTTTACAGAAGAAAAATAACAGACCATATAGTAACTTCTATGACCTCAGTAATAAGAATTAGTGCAAAAGACGTGCTTATCCAGAATATCAAATACTTGTCAGTGTTGCTCAATTCAAATAATTCCAGACAGATTTTGTTTCGATTATTTTTGAAGATAATTCTATGTTCCAAAGCCAAGCAAATAACTGACATGGAAATGCAAAAAAAAAAACCCAATAGAAATAAACAAACATTATATTCTGTATTGAAGCAAAATACTTTGTATTGAGGTAATTACTTTTCCAAAAGTTGTGGCCGACACTTACCCTACTAAAACTTCAGATGTACCCACCAAAAACGAAAACAGGTACATTGTTTTATATTTTTGCTCACTATCTTAGTCCATTGCAGAAAAAAAGTATTGAAAAGCCAAATCATAGACAGACGGACATACAGACTGACATACAGAGAGTAAGCTAATAGTCCCTCCAGGGTTAATCAGTAGGAGGCTTATGAATTTAAAAAAAAACTGTTTCCTAATTGCGATTGTTACATTTTAAACTTTTAATTAAAAATATCAGGAAAACAATCTTGGTAAAAAGAACACCTATATACATAAGTCAATGGTGTAACAACTTGAATCATTGGTGTCACAAATTTTAATATCTGAAAATTTATAGTCTCATTTAGACATTAATTAGGATTTAAAAAAATTAATCAAATGAATTATTTCTTCTTCCTCATACCAACACTTTTATTTTGTCATTTCCTTTCTTTAATTCGAATATATTTCATCTTTAATATGATTTTGTCAGTGGTGTTATATTTCTTGTAATTGGTGTTACACTGCTTACAGAAAATTTAAAGAATAGCTTAATACAGATCAATTTCATCCATTTTACTGCAAATAATCTTAAAAGTGGACATTTTTTACTTAATGAACAGGTGTGATATGTCCCTTTTGTATTTAAGGGCATGAAAAACATATGATAAATTTTGATGTCAGTGGAGTAACAAAATTATCATTGGTGTTATCGTCAGAATCACTGGTGTAACGAGGGTTATATTTTGAATAACTTTCGTAAAAATTAAGATATCTAATTTATTTTTATTCTTACGGAAAGAATAAAATTCATTTTATACAAAATGAGGAACACCAATTCTAAGGAATATATCGGTTCCAATTTAAACTCATTAGATATCTCGTAGCTTCATGCATTTGTCCATATTTTGAGTTTGTATGAGCATAAAAAATTAAACTGATCATAAAAAACTAGAAGGAATAAAAGAAATAGATCGATTTATAAGCCATTCACTTGATTACAAAGTTCCTTTTGCGATGTTTGCATCAGAAGTCGAAATAATGGTATCAAATCATGCGTTACACTACTGACAAGTTTTTCTTAGTTGACATACTTTAAGATTCTTAAGACTCCATTTTTCATGCTTATTTGTTTGCAAAATATATTGATTTGAAGTTGTAGTTACTTGTTTTTATTGTCATCGAAAAATTATTAAAAAATCAGACGATATTTTTCTAATTTTTCTTGCCTCAGATTTGGCTGCAATTTTTGATAATGACTCATATAGGGGATAAAACTCGAAGTCTTGCAACTAACAGTGTAAGTCTGTAAGGCCAATACTTTTTATTATTATTTTTTTTAATTTATTATTATCATTTTTTTTTTATTATTTTTCTCGCTAGTTTCCGATCACTATTGATGTTGTCTTCGTTATGCGTACTTATCGACACATTTCATGTATTTTTTTTCTTTAAAATATTATGTCAATGACATTTATCTAGATACATACATGTATATCTGCCAATTTCATTTTTTATGTTTATTTTTCGTTTGCTCACCTTTTGCCATTACTTTCCCATTTATATACGTAGAGCTCCTCGTTAAATTTTAACGAAATCGGTTAGTTATGTCTAGATTAAAACTTGTCATTTAGTTTTGTTTGATGGCCTTTCTTAAAACACAGCTGAAATGTAGATACTATTATACGCATTGGTTCCCGCGGCACACGAGAGGAGAATACAAGGGAAAATATCACCGCTATTTGATCGTAAACGAATGATTTAACGGTAAAAAAAAAATATATATATATTTTTTTTTTTTCGTTTCATTTCGTTTCTTAGTTTAAAAGCCCCCGAGTTTTACAGATATTATTAAGGGGTTACCTCCCTTCAAATGTTTTACCACAAGGAATTTTTTTTCGGTCTAAAAATCGAATGTGCAAATTTGTGCTATCTTTTTCTGTCCATTTATTGTTTTAAGTACATGAAACAAATCAAAGTATTGTGCTTAATCATACCAACTTTGTCCAACAACCAAAAAGAGATAAATAAATGAGAAATTTCATGATTTGAAGTGATTTTTGCCCATTATGTTTATGAAGAAGCTCGAAATATCCCGATTTCTGACACTTAGAGTACGAGTTGTCGTTACTCTCAGTCGAAACCTAGCGGTCGTTGAAAGGCCTACTATAAGTGCGAATGCATGCCTGAAAACTTAAATTTATACAAATGAGAATGTATACTCTCTTATGAAAAGAAAGATTTTGCATAAAAAATTTTGTAAAGATGATTTATTTTTAGGGACACTATACCTATAATATTCGTGTAAATTAAATAGTCCCCTACTTGCATAGCTAGAGCAAACAATAAGTTTCTTTTCAGTCTGTATGTCAGTATGTTAGCCAGTACTTTAATCCATTTCCATATCTGTCACTTGTTGAACAGGTAGATGTATAGTTTGCCCATTGGATGTATAGTTTGCCCATTGCACCGTTTGCCCATTGGTCTCGTTGGTTTATGTGTAGTCATTTGTGTTTTATGTTTTTCTGTGATTTGACGTTCATTGTACTACTGCGTCTCTTTCTGTGCGTGTCATTTTTGTGCTTTACAGTAGGTGTTTTGGGAGGTTGCTGTTGATGCTGCAACTAGGTGTTGTTGGAGATCCCCTCCTTTCTTTTGTATACCTTGATGTAAACGTCTTCATATTGAATAGCATCATTTAAGAACAGATAAATTGGCAATATGGACCAGACATGCACGTTTCGGGTACTTAACCCTCGTCAGTGATCCTCAAATCTAAACAATGTAATATGACAAAAAAGTATGAAAGTTACTATGTCGAAAAAGCGTACCGAAAGACGTAGCAGAATGGGTGGGATATGATGCTACAGGACCCACGTTTTAGAAATTTCAAGAAATTTTGATAACAGAAATTTTAGAATGCGTTGAAGAAACGATCAACCGAAATTGATCGAACTTGGCTACATGTGCCCTCGGGGACTTCTGGTCCACCAGCAGTGACACTCACCAAGTGGTATAAATGTAAACGTCTTCATATTGAATAGCATCATTTAAGAACAGATAAATTGGCAACATGGACCAGACATGCACGTTTCGGGTACTTAACCCTCGTCAGTGATCCTCAAATCTAAACAATGTAATATGCCAAAAAAGTATGAAAGTTACTATGTCGAAAAAGCGTACCGAAAGACGTAGCAGAATGGGTGGGATATGATGCTACAGGACCCACGTTTTAGAAATTTCAAGAAATTTTGATAACAGAAATTTTAGAATGCGTTGAAGAAACGATCAACCGAAATTGATCGAACTTGGCTACATGTGCCCTCGGGGACTTCTGGTCCACCAGCAGTGACACTCACCAAGTGGTATAAATGTAAACGTCTTCATATTGAATAGCATCATTTAAGAACAGATAAATTGGCAACATGGACCAGACATGCACGTTTCGGGTACTTAACCCTCGTCAGTGATCCTCAAATCTAAACAATGTAATATGCCAAAAAAGTATGAAAGTTACTATGTCGAAAAAGCGTACCGAAAGACGTAGCAGAATGGGTGGGATATGATGCTACAGGACCCACGTTTTAGAAATTTCAAGAAATTTTGATAACAGAAATTTTAGAATGCGTTGAAGAAACGATCAACCGAAATTGATCGAACTTGGCTACATGTGCCCTCGGGGACTCCTGGTCCACCAGCAGTGACACTCATCAAGTGGTATAAATGTAAACGTCTTCATATTGAATAGCATCATTTAAGAACAGATAAATTGGCAACATGGACCAGACATGCACGTTTCGGGTACTTAACCCTCGTCAGTGATCCTCAAATCTAAACAATGTAATATGCCAAAAAAGTATGAAAGTTACTATGTCGAAAAAGCGTACCGAAAGACGTAGCAGAATGGGTGGGATATGATGCTACAGGACCCACGTTTTAGAAATTTCAAGAAATTTTGATGTAATAATTTTATACAAAGTGTAACTGACATAATGATTTGATTCTAGACATACTGAGGTATGTCCGGGAATAACTAAAGAACTTCAACTATCTTGGCAGACACTTTTACTGAATTAACGGGGCATGATAGCTAAACCGTCATGATAGACTGGTCATTAGTAGTTAGTTTGTTTTGCCATTGTTTAGCTTTTTTGAAGGAGAATAACAAAATTATGTTGTCAGTAATAAATTGTCTATCAGCAATGTGAAGAAAAAGTTTAGACACATCAAGACACGACATCACTACTTTGATGTTATTTAAAACTGTGACGTCATAGTCACTGCTACCACGTCTTATCTAAAAGTTACGTCAAATATTGTGATGTCAGGTTTAAGGATTTGAAAAATGAAAGTCAAACTACAGAGTCAATATCCAGAATTATACGCTTGTACACCAAAATCAAGACAATAATTTAAATTCGTAATGAATATCAGACACCATAAGAACATTTTTTTTTAATTCCAAGGGGGGGGGGTGCTTGCACTTTATGAAAATAAATATTCTTATCCAGAAAATGTTGAAAACATAATTTGCCCTCTTGGTTGCAGAAAATAAATAATTTAGCCTATTTTTGTTAAAATTGCAAAGATGTTTGGCTCGCCATACACGGCAACAATTTTCAGCTTTCTTCTTGAGCAACAACAACAAAAAAAAGTTTTAGGCTAGCTTCGCTTGCTTTACACTAAAAATGTTTGGTCTTACTCCGCTCGCACTTCCATAAGATATCATATTAAAAGTATCATTTAGACAAACATTTTATTATATAACATTTCATTACATTTGCAAACATAAACAAAATTGCATTTACAGTTCACCTGCACTTTACCGCAAAAGAGCTATTGCAATACCCCCGGCGTCGGCGTCGTCCAAACTAGATAATAAGGTAAATGTTAAGGTCACACAATTGCCTTCCCTATATTCATATTCTGTTGGTGCTTTTTGTTGCTAGTCTTTAATTATACTTTGTTTATATTGGGATTTTTTGTTTATTATTTCAAATTTTAATACAAATGTTAAGATAAGGTATATGTTAAGATAGCAATATTTGCATTTAATAGCAAAGTATAAGTGCTTCATGTTCCAAACTTACATGATGAATGTATCTTTGATCAAACTTTCATAAATGCCTTAACCTACTTTTTCCTAATGGGGATTTTGCATTTAAAAGCAAATGTTGAGCAAAGTATAAGTGCTACATGCTCTTCCAAGCTATTTCGCCTGAAAGAAGGTTTGTTATTGGCACATGATCAATTTGACATCATACATATTATTTAACTACCGTATAACCAGAAATTTTCGCGAGAAACTAATTTTCGCTATATTCGCGAGTGTTTTGAAATCGCGAAAATAAATCTCCGCGAAATATTGTGTTTGATAAGGTTTCTCGTAAATGTGTATATTAGTTACATTTTGTTCTTATTTTACATGTGTCATTCTTCATTTTTTTCTGATCAAACGTTAAGTGATGTGAATTGAGTGTACTTTTATGATAGAACTAACTAAAAATCCAATTGGGAAAGGTATAAAACAGTACCATCATGTGTTCATATTTGTTTTTTAGGAATCGCGAAAAATTGTACTCGCGAAAATAAAGACTTCCAATTTTACCATAAAATCGCGAAATTTGATACTCGCGAAAATTTCTGGTTATACGGTATTTCGGCAACTTGTCGTTTCATCCAAAAATATTATCGAATTTAAAGGAGATACGCATCTTAGCACCTTCCCTGCAATCCTATTTTAAAGATAAATGTTATTGGATATGCTACTGAATCCCCTACAGGAAATGTGGAACCGCGTACTTTGTAAAGTAAATACACAAATTTAAATTCTAAAAACGAAACCAAAGGGCGCTAGTATTGGCCGTCTAAGTAAATCCTTTGGTTAAGTCCAATTTAAATCACTAAATTTATTGCCGAAATATCAAAGTTCTCAAAGCTGTGAAAAGTCACTGATGTTGCTTGAGTTATCAAAGTGTGCGGGTAGCGAAAGTTGTGTCTTAAGATTACAAATTCACAGGTATATATTGCCTTGTACGTTATCGAAACCACAGTTATTGGTCAGCTGAAATTTTTGACAATTAATTCAAGAAAAGTATTGGTCATCTTGGTACGTAATTTGTACAAAACTCGCGTGGAATTTTTAAGTAAGTTGCGTGATTCTAAAATAACTGATCATTGACCATGATTTCGAAGTATGTTTGTGACCGACTAACATCGTCACTGAGGAAGTTCTACGGTCGATATGGGGAACTCGTCATACACTATGATGTCCCACTCTCCAGAATGGTGGATGATATTCTGTCATAGACCATTTGAACCATCCAACCAAAGATTGTACGCTATGTCTTCCAAAATGGAAGTTACCGGATGTGACAGTTCTACCGAATTGAAGCGACGGGTGTTGCATGCAAGCAGGAGATGCTTACTCTTCCTGGGCACCTGGTCTCACTCCCATATCGGGAGTTCGCTTCTTTTCATATGTTGGAGGTTTTTGTTTGTTTGCTTTGGTTCTTGTTTTATCCTGATTTGTATGCCTTCAGTTTCTGATTTTCTGAATTATCGATTTTGTGCTGTAAACAGGGATATGGTCATTATCCATATTTGTCATTTAATCAATATACAAATCGTATTGGATAAAGGTAATTATGAAAGATAATGATTATATAATAACATCACTACACATTAATAATAATTCTAATATGACTTGAAATTTTCTCCCTATATGCACCATAGAACCCGCCTAGTGTAAAATCTCCAACAAACTGCAAGTGCGCTAAGCTCCGTTTAACGTCTTAACATATATCTTATCATACATATCCAGGTATGTGAATTTCTATATTTCAAATTGGCGAAGAGGCATAGTATTGCACAACTGAAATGAATTTTGGCGGCTTATGAAAAACACTTTGGCTTGAAGCATCACTGATGAGAATTTTTAAATATTCGCAACACGTGTCTGGTGCATGTAAATTGATTTGTAATTTTCTTCGGGGGGGGGGGGGGGGGGTAGAGAGTTGGAACCCTTCGACATTATTGTGCATAATAAATTAGTTTGAAATTGTCTATATAAGCCAATATTGAGCAACTATTAGGTGCTAGATTAGTAAACTGTACAATTGCGTATATGTATATAAAATATATCCATTGGGAAAAAGGTGAGCTTAAGAAATTGGATGTCTTGAAAGACATTATGCTATGCAGTCGAGTATAAGGTGACTCTGGCAAATATTTATATCTAAACAAATTTGATAAGCTTCAAGTATTTTAGGAATTATAGTAAAATATACACATTACCTACCAGCTTTTATACATGATATAGTAAAACCTTTCTTGGCATACCCCTCTCCCCATGAACTTAAAAAAGAATTTAGAATATACTGGTGACACATGTATGTATCCAGGCCTGCTTTGAAAATATATTATCTGACCAAAAAAATTGATCCCCTTTCCCCTCGGGATCAAATGGGCGTCTTATCTACACGAACATATTTCATATTGGATATAACAGCATCAAAATGGCCGTAATGTTTGTCAGCTTTTCCAAGAAAAAAAGTACATATATGACGTCTAAATTGGGCGGACGACGTCAACAATTGGTTTCCGGACAATAAGACAAATATGATAAATGCTAGTGCAATGAACCTTCATACACTAACTCACCGTGAGTCAACTATGATCCTGATTAATTTTAAGGTCAACAGGATTCAAAAGGATTTCCGGACTGTATTAGAGCCTTTGTTGCACCTATGATCATGCCACTGTAAAAAATGTTTCCTATGAATCAAAGATGACCCCTCTTGATTTAGGAGTCAAAAATTCAAAAGTTAAGGTCATTGGACTCAGATGATAGAAAATCGTTTCCGGACCATATTAGAGAATTTATTGCACTTACAATCATGAAACTTGCCAAAAATGAAATAAAGGATGACCCCTACTGATTTATGGTAAAGTCATAGGACTCTACTGATAAAAAAATAGTTTCAAAACTGTATCATAGCCCGTATTGCACCTATAATCAAGAAACATGCCAAGAAATTTCCCATGAATCAAGTACGACTCCTCTTGATTGTCGGGTGCAAACTTTAAGTTCTAATGAATCAGATGATTAAAAATAGTTTCTGGACCATTTTAGAGCCTGTATTATACCTATTTTGATGAGAATTCACTGAAATATCTTCCTTGAATCAATGATGACACCTATTTATTTTGGGTCAAAAGGTAAAGGTCAATGTACTTTTATGATTGAAAACGGTTTCTGGACCACATTAGACCCTGTATTGTACATATATAATTCATGTACATGTACATTGTAAGTTCTGAATATTTATACTTACAATCAAGTTTTGCAACTCGGCACTTCTAAGCGAATTTCTAAATTTATTCCTCAGTTTTAAAGCGTATGGATAATTCGATCTGCTATTCTATGTCTATGTTGTCTATTTAGTTTCTTTTGTACATTAACCTAGGCTTTCTTGGTGGAAACTTTTGGAGGAGCAGCGGAGGTGGTGCGTCATATCTCTGTATGCATCCCGAACCCCAATTTAGGAGGGAGACAATTAAAGGGCTCCATGGAAAACTGTATGGCGGCGAATATGACGTTGGGGGAAGTAACTTTGGAAACAGCAATCTAAAAAATGGTGACAACGTTCCTTGTGCAGTATGTCAAAGCCACAGAGGAAGCCAACAACTGATGATCCCGGGTAGAATAACATGCGTACAAGGCTGGACCCGGCAATATACTGGGTACTTGGCAACTGAGTACTTCGGAAGAGGTCATGCATCATCCTCTGGGTATATCTGTATGGATTCTAGACCAATAGCTGGAAAGGGAGTTCATCGAAACGATAATGGTGCTTTACCTTATCCTGTCAAGGCGACTTGTGGCGCACTTCCATGTCCGAAATACAGAAAAGATAAATCCATTACATGTGTTGTATGTACAAAATAAATGACCACCATGGTATAATACCATGAAGAGCATTATGAATTTGTCGATTTTTTTTAATTTCCTTTTGACTATGTTTCAAAAGAGGAAAGAATAGATCAAACGAAGTTTTTGCAACATGCCTCCTTAGAAAAGAAACCCCTAAATATTGGTTTAACTTTAGCACTTCCACGTAAGTATAAAATCCCATCAAAGATAGATTTTATTAAATGTCGCATAGTACTAAAGGCAGCCTTAGATAACTATACCAAAAGATGCTGTAAACCGGAAGGAGTCGAATCGCATTCTCTGAATGACTGGATAAACCTCAGTTTGGATATTACTGATATTCGAATATTATTATTGATTAGATAACTTCCACAAAAATCCTCATCTTTTTGAAAATCCAAGATCTAATTCTAAAAGAAGTTTCAAATCCAAATAACGCTATTTCCACGCTTGTCTCGTCGGTTTATGTCTAGTCTTTTGTGTTTGATGTTTACATGTAGTGTGTCTCTTTTCTGTCTCGTGCTGTACTCGTCTTTTGTGTTTTTGCATCGGGTGTTTTGGTGTTTTGCTGTTGATGCTACAACGGGGTCTTGTTGGAGATCTCCTCCCTTCTTCCATGAAAAATATGTCTTCGCTCCTGCAGGTAAAGCAGCCAACAACACCATTATCATCTGATAATGTTACTACATAACAACTTTAGTTTTGGAAACTTCGTCTACAAATACTTAGATAAAAAGAAGTGAAAGTATCACTTACATTTTGCGCAAACATAAGAGTGATATATCTTCATTCAACATCTCTATTTCTAAATTGGATTTCCCTACAATATACTGCATATCAAAACTGAACAAGTCTCCTTACAAATTGATACATTGCTTATTCTAACACCTGATCAACTACAATTTTGTCTAGAAATCTGACGTCAGCACTCATGGTGATAAAGAATCACGTAGCATAAGTTTTGGCCAATTTATAATTAAGGGGATGTGATTGACAAAATGAAATCAAGAAATTTTCAAGCCAATACGATTTCTTCATACGACTGATATGTACATCACGCTTCCTCACGACAAAATTAATGATCAATATTCGAAACTCAATAAATGATGCTTTAATCGAGAGGGGAGAAAGAGGGGAAAACTTATATATGTACACCTGAATCAAACATGTTCTAATACAAATCCTGGACATGTAGTGACCTTTGTATTGCCTTGTCCTTACTCTTGGACAACATTTATGTAAGATTTGGTGAGAATCTCTACAAGCAGATTGTAGGGGTCTCTATGTGTACTAATTGTGCGTCTCTTGTTTCAGATTTATTTTTTTATACACATCGGAAAAAGAATTTATCCAAAATCTTCAAAAGCAATTAAGTCATGATGATGTGAAATGTTTCATCGGTACTTCTAGGTACCTTGATGATAATCCAGTACATTTGTGATCGACTAATATAGTCACTGAGGAAGTTCTACGGTCGATATTGGGAACTTCTCATACACTATGATGTCCCACTCTCCAGAATGGTGGATGGTATTCTGTCATAGACCATTTGTACCATCCAACCAAAGATCCGAAATAGAAGTAACCGGATGTGATAATTCTACAGAATAGAACCGGCGGGTGTTGCATGCAAGTAGGAGATGTTGACTCTTCCTGGGCACCTGGTCTCACTCCCGTATCGGGAGTTCGTTTCTTTTCATGTGTTGGAGATTTTTGTTTTTGTTTTTGCTTTGGTTCATGTTTTATCCTGATCCTGTATGCCTTCGGTTTATGATTTTCTGAGTTATTTATTTTGTGCTGTATACAAGGATTATCAATATTTGTAATTCTTACTATCCACAATCCTGTTTTTGAAAATTATTAAAATGTTATTTATCCACAAGAATTGACTGTAAACAAGGCAAACGATACAAACACAGAAACACAATTTTGGGACCTAAATATCAAAATTGCTAAAAGAGGGATTCATACAAGTGTGTATGACAAAAGAGATGATTTTCATTCAACAAAGTAAATTTTCTTTGGCTTGATGGTGATTACCGTCATATGGTATCTACATTTTGCAGCTCATCCGGCATGCTAGATTATGTACTGATGTTTTGGATTCATAGTAGAAAATTAATTGATAAATTACCAAGAAACTTTTAGGGCAAGGATTTTTTGCTCTTACAAACTAGTAAAGAATTTCTGGAAATGTTACAAAAAATATAGTCAACTTGTTATGAAGTTCGGATCTATGCAAAAAATGAGGCGATCTCCAACAACTCCTATTTGCGACAGCATAAACCCAAAACATACACTGTAAAAATACAAAGCAGACCCGCAAATTGTACAAGGAATGCCAAATCACAGAGAAACATCAAACACAAATGACTACACATAAACCAACGAGACCAATGTGCAATCGGCGCCGACTTAGGATGGCCATCTGCCACGTAAGAAGCAGACGGTGTGGTTACCCTGGATTACTTGCGCACAACCCTCGCCCTTTTCCGATTACCCAGAGGTCTCGAAGAACGCACAATTGTGGTGTAAACAACCTCCTCACTGTTAGATAATCGCACACAAACAAGGCCGCAAGACGTAGGGACCCAAGCAACACAGATGAATATGTAAATTGGTATAAAAAGAGGGCTTACGTAATACAGTCCGTGCTCTGCCCGCTGTAGCGAGCTATATATGTATTTTTTCACTCGAGGAGTCCGATTGTCATTCAGAGAGGACAGGTGGTCGAGTCGTTTCTTTTGTTTAAAGAGGTTTGGACACGGCCCGTCATGGAGTCCTGTCATCACAATCAGTCAGAGTCCAATTCTTAAGAATGCGCTAGTACAAGGCTGCGAAATACCCAAAGTAATATACTCTGTAATGTACGGGCACTGTCTAAACCTCTCTAGTGAAGACAGGGCCCCGATCACTTGTCCTCTCTGAATGTCAATCGAACTTCTTAGGTGATCATATGCATGAGCTCGCTACAGCCGGCAGAGCACGTATGCCTTCTATTTTTATATCCATCTAGGTATTTCTTGGACCCCTGTGTCGTGTTGTCTGTTTGTATGTTCGTCTTACAGTGAGGAGATTATTTTACAACACAATTGTGCGTTCTTGTGCCCCTGTGTCATACTGTCTGTTTGTATATTCATCTTACAGTGAGGAGGTTATTTTACTACATAATTGTGCTTTCTTCGAGACCTGGGTAATCGGAAAAGTGAGAAGGTTGTACGCACGTAATCCAAGATAACCACACCATCTGTTACTGACGTGGCAGATGGCCGTCCTAAGTTAGCACCAACTTACAAATTGGTCTCGTTGGTTTATGTGTTGTCATTTGTATTTTGATGTTTCTCTGTGATTTGGCGTTCCTTGTACCATTTGTGTCTCTTGCTGTGCGTGTCTACTTTGTGTTTAACAGTGGGTGTTTAGGGTTTTCTAAATCTAATAGATATTTCAAATCCAATGAGTTCAAGAAGATCTTGACAATAATCTCAACAGTACTCACGATATAGCACCAAATTGAACATCGACGGACCCCTAGAAAGCAAGAGGTGGGGCCAGGTGCCCGAGAGGAGTAAGCATCCCCTGTTGACTAGCCGCACCCGACGTCCAAGTTACGTAAGGAGAAGTTACATTAAGGGCCAAATTCGGCCCTATCTTAGAAATGAAGCAAACTACACAAGATTTACAGAATGTAAATCAGTTTAAATTTTGAGAATAAGATATTCCGTTGCAATTAGAAAAGACGTAGCTAAAGAAGATCCTGACGGTAATCTCAACAGCACTCACAAAAGAGCACAAATGACAAATATGGATAATGACCATATCCCTGTATACAGGACAAAATCGATAATTCAGAAAATCAGAAACCGAAGGCATACAAAATCAGGATAAAACGGAAACTAAAGCAAACAAACAAAATCCCCCACCACATGAAAAGAAGCGAACTCCCGATATGGGAGTGAGACCAGGTGCCCAGGAAGAGTAAGCATCTCCTGCTTGCATGCAGCACCCGCCGCTTCAATTCGGTAGAAATGTCACATCCGGTTACTTCCATTTCGGAAGACATAAGAGTACAATCTTTGGTTTGATGGTTCAAATGGTCTATGACAGAATATCATCCACCATTCTGGAGAGTGGGACATCATAGTGTATGACGAATTCCCCATATCGACCGTGTCGACGTAAAGTTCCGTATCGTAAAGTTGAGCATCGACGGACCCCTTGTAATCTAGAGATGGGGTCAGGTGCCCGGGAGGAGTAAGCATCCCCTGTTGGCTAGCTGCACCCGCCGTCGATGTTTTAGCACGAAAATGTAAGTAAGCTTTCTATTTCACCGACTTTGACGTCATATGACGTTACGATCACGTCGTGATATAACGTTCTCAGATAACATATTGCTGTATTCTTACGTTGTTTATAATGATTGCTTGCTCAAGCTTTGCCATGAAACGATTCTATGATTCCTCGAAAATCTGCGATCTATGAAGTATTGTACGTCGTCTTTTAAAGAAAGTTTCCGGTCAGCTTCCGGGTTATTCCTGGAGACCGTCTCAGTTTAATGCTATAACTGATATTTTAAGGGAATGACGTGATGTTTTTGAGAATCATACCCGTGCATGTATTACACATTTTAACGAACGAAAAGACAGAGATATAAACGCATACATTTGAGATGGGGGTGTAGTAAAAATCAGAAAGTCAAAGATATGATTTCGAAAATTTAACCCTTTTATCGCGACACGTCCTGTCACCGCTATAATCAAAGAATTACTGTTTGGCAATGAATGGCGACCTCCAAAGACTTTCACATTTATACCTGTATTACGTCTCAATTTTGAATCATGTCTTGAAGCTTCGCATCTACCCGGTCGCCTTGGTCATCACGATAGGTAATTCCTATTGTCTCGGAGGACATGTTATTTAATTTTTCACTTCTGTTGTACTCCAAATAAACGCAATGTTCACATGAGAAGTAAAACGAACTACTGACGTCCGACATGTAAGACATAATGGTTAAAAGTGACTGCTTGGTATGTATCTGTGTATACATTTTCTATAGAATTGATAAGAACCAATAAATAAACGTAGCTGCCCATGATTGTCAACGCGGATATGGTCTGTTACAAGCTATAATTATAGGATTAGGAGTACAATGGCGAAGTACACGATAGAGATGTCATAAAATATGTACAGATGTTAGTAGACCTACCAAGATATGAATCAGGAGCTGATCTGGAAAATTGTACTCTAAAGAGAAACGATAGGGAATTGATATCAATTTTCAAAAGTACTTTTTTTCAAGTTTAAATTTTTCATAATTGAACTTATTTAAACTAAAATGAGCAGTGATATCAATACCCAAAACTGCATCCACCCCTGGTGATTTGCACTGGATTCGTTTATATTTGAATCTTCAAGAGATTCCTAATATTTTCGGACAAAAATCGTTAAAATGGCTTATTCTAAAAGTGAAACTGTCAGAATTTATGTGAAATGAAAGGCACTCGATGATGATCTTACGCTGATAATAATTTAAAAACTTAAAAATTGTGGTGTCAATGAAGAAAATGGAACTATTCGCCAAGGTGTAAATCAAAAGGTCGCAGACGAGTTAAAAACTTATAAAGACTGTGTTACACGTGTTTGGAATCATGGTTAACGAATTAAGATTTCGACAAAAAGGGGGATTTGCTTCCAATGTTGGGAGACCAAAATTGTTGGAATGAATGACTTGAAATAAATACCCCAACGATTAATAATAAAGTACAATAATAAACCCATGTCCCCTCACAGGACTTCTGATAGAAAATAGTTATTGCTTGGGGAGGATGGAGGGGAAGGAAGGGGCGAGAGTGGTACCCCCTGCCCCCCCCCCCCCCCTCAAGGAGGCTGGCACTGTCAACTTTCTTGGATAATTTTGAATTTAAATCCTGTCGAACTGGCATTTAGCGACGTCAATGCTAAATAGATCAGACTTTAATAAATTTGATGTATGCAATTTATCTGGCCGTTTCATTCATAACGTCTGAAAACTGCAAATGCTACTTTAAGAGCATGGTATTCATTAATATCTAGTACGATAGTTATTGTTAATGAAAGTACATTTATACAATACATTATCATTATGGACACAATAAAATCTCAATTGACTTTTGTTTTATAAAAGCTAAAAATATAGCATTTTGTATTACTTTTTTTTCTTATTATTATTTGAGAGAGATAGAGCATTACAATATAGTATAGTATTCTGTCAAATGATCTTGAAACTGCTTGTGCCTCAATTTTGATTATATAAACCTTGTAATTAAATTTACTGATATATGTGATTTCTAAAATTGCAGTTTACTTTCTTTCTTTTTTTTCAATATCTGAACTGCAAATTTTTATAAATGTGGATCGTTATGTTTTGCTTCACCGCACACACTGTCCAGGTACAGGTGTCTATATATTTGTGATCGGTGCTGGAGTTTTGAAATTCGTAGTGGATGAACAACATTTACAAACCGCTACAGACATAATCATCTACCTGTCACGACACGTATCTAAAATGCCGTCGACGAAGAAATTGCACAGAATTTATTTAGGCGTAATATATACCTGCAGTTCATTGTGCATCATTTTTTTTACTGGGATCCCGGAAAAATCACCCGCATGAAGAATACTTAGGTTGTAATGCCTGTGTAATTTTTGTTGAACTGTGAGTGGAGATCCACGAGGAAACTTTCCAAATTTAGATTCAGTATCTTTGTCTTGAGAATCAATAGAATCAGTAGAAATGTTAGAAAGAAGTAAACATGTCTTGTCCACTGACAGCACATTCTCATACAGTTTTGTGACATTCATTTTTTCTCCTCCTTGTATGCGGTTATATAAAGTGGATCTCAGTCCCCTTGTTTGCCTCTGAGGACATTTAACGTCATAAACCTTGTACAGTTACATTATTGCAGAACCAGCTAATTTCTCTCCCCTTCGGATATGCCATGTTTAGGGCAGTGATGTTTCTGCTTCGTCACGTGGGATTGACTTTAGTCCTGTTGTTTTCATGTGTGCTAGCGAATACAAAAGGCCAGCAATGTGTCCACAGCATCCACACGACCTAATAGCTCATGAATATTTACTTGCCTCAAAATCAAACGAGGGTCCTTCCTTAATTACAACCAGTTACGTTACGAGGGTTCAGAATTATGACGCCATATTTTCGCAGACATTCTACATTGCAAAAAAATTATAATTAATGATACATTTATCAAAAGCATTTTTGTCGAAATTTGTAGGGCCGATATGAGGGGTTAGCGCACCTAGTCCTTTCGTACACGGAAAACTAATAATGGTGCATGCACTTAGATATAACTATTAAGAGTGTCTCCCAGAGCTGAATATAAAGATAAAAAAAAAACAATTATTCATTTTGCTCCACAGTTAATGTTCATTTATGATAAAGAAATGTTTACTGTATCAGGCTAATTGAGTTCAAAACTAAAACCATATATATTAATTAAAAAACAAATACACAAATTTTTTAAAAAGTTTGAAAACGACAATGGTTATAATTTTCTACTCTTTTTTATTGAATATTTAAATCTGGAGTTCTTATTTACATTATGATTTGAACCATTGACCTACCAGTCTTTTGCATTGATTTTGACGTCAAAATGTATGACATAGGTGCAAAATAAGACAAAATGCCAGGGACCAGTCTTGGATTTGGCATTTATAAAACCATTTATATAATTTGAAGATAAACGTAAAACTTAATTAAGGATGCTTTCTCCTGAGATCTCGAATTCTAAAGAATCAAACTTTTTTCTAACCATTATATTTCAATAGTACTTGACCCGATAACTAATAAAACAAATAGAAAAGGGTACCAAGATGTGGACTTCAGATATTTGCCATCAAAGATACCCTTCTTCAACCATCTCAGAATATTGTGGGAAAATTGAAAATTGGCGAAATAATACTCATAAAATCTGAAAAATATATATTCTTACGGAATTGTTCAATTAGATCACTCAAATATATTACAAAATATTACTTTACTACTGTTTAATACAATTTTTATGACATAAGACTTAACGAAATGAAATTATTAGCAAATTCACCACATATGGCAATTTTTTTAAGTAACGTAAGAAAAAGATTTTTGGTATGGTACTAAAATGCTGATAAAATATGCAATTTAATCAAACTTTTTTTTAAAACTTCACACAGTGTATCTAGGGACATAATAGAATGTTTTTATGAAAGAAAAAATAGGGGGTGTTGTGCATTGGGAAAGAGTTTTGGTCCATTTCGTTACCCTACCCCTTCTTCAAAACGATACAGGAAATAGAAAAGCACCATATTGCCAACAGTATGTATAGATTTATTTGATTATGTTTGTTGTTATATAGCTGTTCCGTGTACTTTCATGTAAATATTTATGTACATTCTAATAATTTGACATAAGACAGCTTTTTTTAAGTATAACTAGGGGAAAAAAGAGGGGGTGTCAACATACTGACTGCCACTGAAAACACGGAAACTATCGAGACACTACCGAAGATTACCGAGATAATTTTAACACTGTTTAAATGGACGAGACATCCGCGAGATCTTCATTTGTACATTGGATACGTTAACAGACGTTTCATTATGGACCTTGACTTTTGACACAGTCACTATTGTATAAATCATCAATTTTTCTACAAAAACCTACACAGCGATCAATACTGTCTTAAATTCTGACTATTTTTCTTTTGTCTGTTTTGTTCTTTCCTGTGTTGTATTCGTAATAAATGAACGATGTAAACAATATGAAGTACATGTAACACAGTCACAGAAGAAGGATGCGTATGTAGACGAGGGGACGCTCCGAACGCATGCAGAACATATTGGATAAACTAAGTCAACATAAATCCGCGTTCAATGTTATCGCTAAAACAATACATGTCTAAAAAAACAAGTAAATATAATCTCTCTCTCGTTTACTTATTTGGAAAACACAGTACTTGCGTACGCCATGCCAGATTTTCTTTATTTTTTAAAGCATGGATTTTTCTTTTATTTGCGCCCCCCCCCCCCCGACGGGCCGAATTATTATGTTTCAGTCCATGTGGTTACATGATCCCGTCTTTTTCGGGGGGGGGGGGCGAATAATGCGTGCCAATTTTTTTTGTAAAGTCTTCCTCTCTAATGACGTACGACAGCCTTGAGATGCTCGTACGTCTGCATTGCGGCAGTCGGACGTAAAAATTAAATAAATAAAAACGTCTGTTAAATAGTACAGTCTTACGGCTGTCTCGAACAGTCATGGTGCAGCCGTAAGGTATGCAAGCGCAAAGATAATGTCGTCTTCGATGGCACCAGCACGACGAACTTGCGAAGTTAAAAGAATAAAGACAAGGCGGAAGAGATAAAGAAACAGTACGTGTGGCGATTTATTATTATTATTATTTTAAGATAAACAGAAATCCAGAGACGAATCGCCATTGATACATGTTTCTTTGACACGTCCGTTTACTGGTAAAGCTCTATTTTCCATGTGTAGGTGTGTTTTATATGATTTTGGTGTGTTTCTGTATCTATTTCACACTGAATACACATATACAAACTTAAACTAATGTAATTTAACGGCAAAAATAACATCTTGCAGCATTACAGCTGTTTTACTGATGGCGGGAAGGATAAACGTTATTTTGCTGCGTGACATTAAAGGTTCTCGCAGTGACGTAATGTTGTTTGAACAAGAATGTTTTAAAGCAAAAAGGTAACAGAAAATGTTTATACTATGAAAATAACAAATATTTACTCAAACAACTCCATTTAGCCATGCTATTGAATTTGATTTAATGACATAGAAAAAAAAAAACAATTGTCGCACATATTTCTTTTACGACATAGAACGTTTTCTGTTCAGCTCGCCAGGAGAAAGCATCCTTAAGCGGCTTCTTGCTTATGGTACCTCTATATCATGTGGTGCTTCGTTTTTCCTCTGCGACCTGTAAGACCTTGCAGGTATCAGGGATCCCAGTTCTGACTTGGAAACTGTACAAGTTAAAATTTTCTTAGTTAGATTTTTGGTACAAACACTTTAATCATCATATATAACGATGTACAAAACCGAAAGAATAACGAACCTCTTATATCAAAGATATACCTCTCACTGAAGTATTTGTACACTTTTCCTATTTCTTTTGTCTGTTTGATCGTACTATCTACAAAGTCCAAACGTGTTCCATCTGGGACCAGCCGCAAATGACGCGAAGAGTTATCTATTATCAAATCAGTCTTCTTCGGTTCCGCCATATTTGTTTACGCTATATAGTTAGCGACCCCCGGACGTCTCGTTTTCGACCACTTATGAATATTCATGAGGATCTCATTAAGAATGGAGTATGGCTTTAGAATTCATCAGGTATCTATACTACCAAAGGAACGAATTAGCCGATTCTCCGTCGTAACGAAGAGGACAGAGATACATGGTGTGATATGAAGATAAAGCATATGATATGACAATGTGAATTTGATAATTTTTGAGAAGCAATTATTTCTAATTAACTTGTAATCATTAATTCTGTCTCACCGTTTTCCCAAAACAAATCTTAGAAAATCTAAAGTTCAAAACCTGCGACGGACACTAATCATTAGCTTCAGATTTTCCACTGATTTATACTCCCATTCTAATCCCTGACTTCTTATGTATCATTAAATAAGTATTAAGACGATTCTTGCAAGACGTTTCTTATGTTAGTAGGAGTGTTAAACGTCTTCAAATTCAATAGCATCATTTAAGACCTGATAAATTTACAGCATGGACCAGACATGCACGTTTCAGGTACTAAACCCTCGACAGTGATCAGCGTCAGGCTATATTTCGCCCCAGTTCCATATATTCGTTTTCTGAAATATAGAACATTCGAGAAAAGTCCTGGAAATGTCACATGGTTGTATAAGCCAAATAAATTTGTAACAAAATCAGGTTACTGAAAATGACGTCAGATCTACCACGTGTTTACCATGAATTGTAAACAATGGCAAGTATTATAATGTTTATTTGATATAATCTTTGAGGATCGACAAATACCTTTCGGAAAATAATTTATAGATATAATTATGTTATAAAGTTCGGAAAGATTCTGACCATGTGTGTGTGTGTGGGGGGGGGGATTTTTCCTAGTAGGTAGTCATGCGCGTAGGCACGTACAACAAAGGGTAATGTACATCATGTGGAATACAAGCCGTGACAAGGTATACTTTTCGTTGCTAATATTTTAAAGAATCAAGATCAGACTTCAATACTTTTAGAATAAGAAGGAAAGGAATTGTAGAAACTAGATAATTAATATGTCCACATGTGCCTGAAAATCACAGGTACAAATGTATACACCCCTTATCTTCTCTATAGTACTTTCACTTTCCTTTAACGATAAGAGAAGGATGATATGTACGATGGCCGATAGCGGCCAGTACTTCTCATTTGTAATATTTTGCAAGGTACGTACATGTACATTTTCCGAAAAAAGTACATGTACACATTACACTTAAACCTTAGTTGCTGTATGATCATGAGTTAAAGAAGATCCTGATGATAATCTCAACAGCACTCACAATAGAGCACAAAATTGAGCATCGACAGACCGCTTTCAACCCTGATGTCATATTCCTAGATAAAACTGTAGTACTACAATTGTTCGAGTTAGTAGTAAATGGAAATGTGTTAGGAGATATACGTCAGATTTCGAAACAGATTTGAAATGAAGAAATTTCATCTTGGTGCTTTCGTAAAAATAAAGTGATAGTTTCATTGCTTTTTATGTAAGTGTTGGTGGCAGAAAGTTCCAAAAGTAATACTTATATGTACTAGCGCTTTCAATGAGTTAAAGAATATACTGACGTAAATCTCAACAGCACTCACAATAGAGCACCAAAGTGAGCATCGACGGACCCTAGCAAGCTAGAGATGGAACCAGGTGCCCGGGAGGAGTAAGCATCCCCTGTTGGCTAGCCGCATCCACCGTCGATACTCATGCACGAAAATAAAAAACTATAAAAAATACATGCATTACACTGTCTGAGGTTATATCTATATTGTAAGTGCTATGGCGACCATGTCAGGGAAATATGATTGAAATGATTGCCGGAGCAAAGACATACTTACTGTGCAAATTTTCTAGTCAAAATAAACTTTAACCTAACAGAAATTGCAACAAAGCAAGTTTTAGTTTCTATGAGTTCTATGTATCAAAGTAAGATGTTCCAAGTAGTTTCTATAAAAATCTACCCCGTGCATATGCCTCAAAATTAGAAAATAAATTAATTAGAATCTAAAAATAGAACACCGATAAATATCGCCGTTTACATCGAACATGATATTTCCGGTGCTGCATTGACTTATTATCCGATTTAATTCAAACAGTTTCTGTTGTTGATGCACTAAATCTAACGGGTTGCTTTATGTTAATGAAATACACGAAACACATGATTTTTAAAAATTCAGTCAACTTCGACTTGTTTTTCGTGTTTGTACGAATTTACTCTGCGTCATGACGTCATTTGCTAGCTAGAGTTGTCCTTCCTGTCAATACTTATCACTGCTGTTTTATTTTCGAAGTAAATGACCCTGTAACTTATCAAAAAGTTATATAGAAAACACACCATAATTAAGATAATATGAAAAATATTGCCGGCGAGGAGAATACCTACATGTACAAATGTAGCGGTAATGTCTGAAAAGCCTTCAAAAGGGGAGGAAGGTGAAAGGGGGGGGGGGGGGCTGAATATATTGACCAGTCACACTGAAGCGAAGAACGATATATACGGGCGATATCTAACCTTTTTATTTATTTATTTATTCTTTATATGTCTTATTTGAGATAAAAAATCATATTAAAAATCTGTTCATTTATTTATCCGTAAGGAAAATAGTTGCTTAAGAATTTGATTTTCAATTTTCCGATTTTTATTAAGGTCATTTCATTATTTTCTCAGTCTTGCCATTTGGTTTAATATTGGAAATTATTTTCATTATATTTGTGATCTATATATACAGTGTAACGAACGGGGAAGCTCGTATCTACCCGGGGGTTTGATTCAGATATTTTTTAAAGTACCGTCCCCTTGAAGGTTATTTTCAATTGATATATTGTGGCGGACGGAGGATCTGATCAGTTTTAAATATATTTTTCGTATAAAAAAAAATTAAGAAAAGGATTCATATCAGATAGCAGATTTTGAGAATGTGTCTGCCGTACATACAACATCATTGGAAAAATCACTTTTGACTCTTGGTGTGTATTAATACGCAGGACAAAATGAACAACGTCTTTATATCAATGAGGACTCGTGTCATACAAGGCAGTATCCTGTCAGCTTATATACAGATAAATACAGATTTTCATACTACTAGTATGTAAATAACCATCCAGTGGAAATTGAAAAATATATATTTTTCCAAAACATCGGAAATAATTGAAAACAAATTTTATATCATTGTCCATTCATTTGAGAGTATTACAAGTGCCTGGAAAAAACATGGCCATTTATTTCATTGAAAATGAAAATTCATGTATTCAAAATTGAGTATTGAACAAAAAAAGAAGGGAGGAGATCTCCAACAAGACCTCGTTGCAGCATCAACAGTAAAACACCAAAACACCCGATGCGAAAACACAAAAGACGAGTACAGCATGAGACGGAAAAGAGACACACGACATGTAAACATCAAACACAAAAGACTACACATAAACCGACGAGACCAATGGATAACCGGTGCCGACCTTGGACGGCCATCTGTCACGCAAGTAGCAAATGGTGTGGTTATCCTGGATTACGTGCGCACAACCCTCTCACTTCTCCAATTACCCAGAGGTCTCGAAGAACGTACAATTGTGGTGTAAAACAACCTCCTCACTGTAAGATGACATCACACAAACAAGACCGCGAAACGCAGAGGCCCCATAGACACAGATGAATATGTAAATGGATATAAAAAGAGGGCATGCGTAATACAGTCCGTGCTCTGCCGGCTGTAGCGAGCTCATGTATGTAATCACCCGAGGAGTCCGACTGACATTCAGAGAGGACAGGTGGTCGGGGCTCTGTCTTCTCTAAAGAGGTTTGGACAGGGCCCGTCATGGAGTCCCGTCGTCACAGTCAGTCAGAGTGCAAGTCTCAAGGATGCGCTTGTACAAGACTGTAGATTGGTCAAGTACCAAGCCTAGTGTCCGTCTGGTGACATTAGGATCATACCCACGGTATAAAAGGCGTTTGACGATTCTGACGCATTTTCGATGGTTATGCTGCCTACCTTTGATCCTTTTTATTTTGTTTATCATATCACCATAAAAGACAGGTTGTGTAATACCCATAGTAATGTACTCTGTTGCATGTATAGATCCGAATTTTAAAAGAAGTTGACTGTAATTTTTGTAAAATTTCCAGAAAGTCTTAACTAGTTTATGAAAGCGGAAACCTTGACCTAAAAGTTTTTTGGTAATTTGTAAATTTCTACTGTGAAAATCCAAAATATCAGTAGATGCTGTAGCGTACCGGATGAGCTGTGATATGTAAATGCCGTATGACGGTAATCTTGGAACATCACCGTCAAGCCAAGGGAAATTTACAATGTTGAATCCAAAATCATCCCTTTTGTCATACACACTTGTATGAATCTTTCCGTTTACAATTTTGATATTTAGGTCCAAAAAGGGTGTTTCTGTATTTGAAAGGTTTGCCTTGTTAAGGGTTAATTCTTGTGGATAAATTTCATTCTTATATAATTCAAAAGCAGGATTGTCAATGGTTAGAATATCATCCAGATACCTAGAAGTATTATTGAAACATTTCAGCTCATCAAATTTTCTTTGCTTTTTAAGATTTTGGATAAATTCTTTTTCATAAGTGTATAAAAATAAATCTGCAACAAGAGGCGCACAGTTAGTACCCATAGGAATTCCTACAACCTGCTTGTATAGATCCTCACCAAATCTAACATAAATATTGTCCAAGAGGAAGGACAAGGCATTACACAGGTCACTACATGTCCCATGATTTGTATGATTTGTAGTCTGTCGAGGAAAAGAAACCCTTCGATTCAGATGTACAAATGTAAGTTTTTTGCTCTCGATCAAAACACCATTTAATGAGATTAGATAATCGATCATTAATTTTGTCATGAGGAAGTGTGGTGTACATATTAGAGAAGTCGTATGAAGAAATCGTATTAGCTTGGAAATTTCCAGATTTCATTTTTTCAATCACATCCCCTGAATTCTTAATAGACCAAAATAAATTTACATCGTTCCTGTTTAGAACCGTTTCACAATATCTAATTATGTGTTCTTTAATAGCAGTAAGTGCTGACGTCAAATTTCTAGACAAAATTGTAGTGGAGCAGTTACTAGAATTAGCAATAAATCGAAATTTGTAAGGAGACTTGTGCAGTTTCGGTATGCAATATAGTGTTGGGAGATCCAATTTAGAAATAGAGATATTGAATGAAGACAGTTCACTGTTATGCTTGCCTAAAATGTTAGATGCACTTTCATTGCTTTTGATATATGTATTTGTAGACGAAAGTTCCGAAATCAAAATTGATATGTAGTAACGTTTTCAAATGATAATGGTGTTGTTGGCTGCTTTATCAGCTGGTGCGAAGACATATTTTTCATGTAATTTACTTAGTTTGGATTTGAAATATCACTCTGATTTGGAACGTGGGTTTTGAAAAAGATGAGGGTTTTTATGGAAGTTATCTATTCGAATATCCGTTATATCTAAAATGAGGTTTTTCCAGTCATTCAGAGCATGCGGTTCGACTCCTTCTGATTTACACCATCTTTTCGTATAATTATCTAAGGCTTCCGTAAGCATTTCACGGCATTTGACAAAATCTATCTTGGATGGGATTCTATACTTAGGTCCTTTTTTAAAGAAGACCACGGAGCTGTCTGTCTTGGATAATTGAAAAGTCACCTGTAACAACATGGCCAGCTGGTTTGTAGAGATATTTAGAAGTTGCACATTCTCAAGAAGCAGGACACGATTCAAGTATGTCAGGATCCGTTGTAACTTTATTATAGTTAAAAACAAAGTTTCGAATAGGTTTCTTGTACTTATAACAAATAAGATGTGGCTCTAAATTTTCAAAATATTGAGGAATGGTACTTTGTACGCGATGATCCCGAAAAATATTAGAGATGTTTAGAAGATCAAAACCTTTGTTAATAAACGGGATTTTTATGAATCGTCTTTTCGGTGAGGTGTTTTTCACAATAGGATAAAGTTTATACTGTGCGAATGAGACAATGATATTAAGTCTGAATCAGTCCGTGTTTCTTAAGAATGCAACCTCTGCTTCATCCAAGATAGATTTCAAGTGTATAACTGGTATTGACGACAGAGCATGTAACAGCTCATGTCTTCCGCCATTGCGTGCTATAGTAAGTAAATCGTTGAGAGAGCGGTATATTCTGGATCGTTTTCTTTTTTGTCTGTTTCGTCTTTTATATATTCAAGTATATATTCCTCTTTTTGCATGTTGAACACTGATTTCATGACACTGTGTACAGATTCTAAATTGGATCCTCATCCCTATAATGTACGCGTATTTGGGTAAAATGCCCTACCGCCCCTTTGGAAAAAAAATCTACATTCGCGCATATAAAGCAATTGCCATGGATATGATATTTCATTGACAATATATAGTGATATATACTTATTCAAATACAGTAGCTATTATGTATGACCTTTCGCTGTCCATGATCCTGTTCTCTTTTCAACATAAGAAGCGTATATTCCATGGTCACTGTTGATGATCTATGATACATTTCTCATGAGGAAAAGAAAATTAATGGGCGTTTTGGGGGAAGACGGAATAATTTCAGAATTCTATCAAATCTATTGGGAGACAATTAAAACAGAATTAACTCTAGTAATACAAAAAATCTTTGAAAATGGTAACCTCACAGAATCACAAAGTAAAGGCATATTAACTTTAATATATAAGAAAGGAGAGAGGGAAGAAATTAAAAGCTGGAGACCACTCACATTATTAAATGTAGACTACAAGATCATCGCAAAATCTCTAGCAAATAGAATAAAACCATTATTACCCAAATTAGTACACACAAATCAAAAAGGATTTATCCCGGGGCGTAACATTCAAGAGGCAAACAGACTAATACAAGATATCATTGAGTATGCTAAGATAAATAAAATTGACGGGGCTATTATATTTTTAGATCAAGAAAAAGCTTTTGATCGGGTAGAATGGGGTTGGATAGACATTTGCTTAAAGAAATTTAATTTCGGGGAAAAATTTAGACATTGGATAAAAATGATCATTAAAGACGCAAAGACATGTATTAAAACAAATGGTTTTATATCCTCGTATTTTGATATTTCAAGATCAGCCAGACAAGGGTGCCCGATCTCGCCGTTACTCTATATTTTACAAATTGAGCCGTTGGCAGCGGCTATTAGAAAAAATGAGGATATTCAAGGTATCAAAATTAATAATAATTCTGAGTTAAAGATATTAATGTTTGCTGACGATACTCAACTTTTTTGCGGCGATGAAAATTCTATTAGAATTAATTTTGATATATTGAAAATATATGAAAAAGCATCGGGATCGAGAATCAATCTTAAAAAAAACAGTAGGGATAACTGTTGGGGGGTGGATAGATAAAGAACCCAACTTCTCTGAAATTCTTTGGTCCAAAACATGCGTTAAAACACTCGGAATTTGGCACGGTAATGAAATAGATAATGATTTGATTTGGAAAGAAAAGATTGATAAAATGAAATCATGCCTGCAAATCTGGAAGACAAGAAATCTCTCTCTGAAAGGTAAAAGTCTTATTATCCAATCACTTATCATATCAAAATTAAGTTTTGAAATTGAAGCGAGAGGTATTCCGGATAGATATATAAATGAAATCAATAAAATAATCTGGGCTTTTATATGGGATGGTAAAAGGGAATTAGTTGAGCGAAAAACAATGGTTGGGGATGTGCTATCTGGAGGCATGAAAATCATAGATATCGGTCTCTACACAAATAGTATACATATCAAAACAGTATACAAAATCATACACAGTCCCAATGCTCTATGGAATAGTATTGGTAAGGGTTGGTTAAAGTCACTTGATGAGAAATTTGGAATAGAATTTTTTCTATGCAGAATTTCTGAGACTAAGGGACTCGACTTACCAATTATATCAACTTTCTATTTACAGCTGTTAAGTGCTTGGAGGCGAATATATCAAATATGTGGTCCCATGAATAACTTGAATATTCAAAAACAATATATTTTCGGAAACAAGAAAATTCTTTTTAATAATAGACCTCTATTTTTCCCAGCGTTTACCAAAAGCGGAATATTAACAATAAAAGACATTTGGAATGAGAATACGAAATCGTTAAAACAAGATTCAGAAATATATGATCTTTTGATAGACAAAAGAAATTGCATCTCTGAATTAGCTAGAATTAAAAGAGCTTTACCAAAAGATTTTCTGGACAATTTAAAGAATGATGATATTACAGACACTAACTGCTTTAAAGTGGATGAGGAACTTTACATTTTAGACAAAAGTAACAAAAAGATGAAATACGACAAAATAAAACTGTTTTACATTATGACAAAACTTATCCAACTGAATTTTAGAACACCAAACTCTCAACTTAAATGGGAGAGAAATTTAGATTATATACCATATTGGCAGCATATTTGGAAAAATGTTAACAATGTTCTTATCCCTAATAAAATTAAAGTATTTCAATGGCGATGTATACATGACATATTGTATCTAGAAAACATTATCATAAAATTTGGAAATTCGAATGGAAAGTGTCACTTTTGTAAAACCTGTCTGGAGACAATCAAACATTTGTTTGTTGAATGTCCTCACACAAAACTTTTATTAGCCTTTTTTTGGACCAAATTATCTGTTTCTATAGAAAATATCAATATTGCAGTGTTTGAAAATGCAAAAATAATACTTTTTGGTGTAACCAATGAAGCGGAAAATACATATATAAAAGAGGTTTTAAATTTTCTTATATTTACTATGAAATGGCATTTATGGAAATTCAGAAATGAAATAAAATTCAAAACGAAAACGTTTAGCCAGCATGACATGATAAACCGAATTAACATAAATCTATTTTATGAAATCCAATTTATTCTGAAATGTAGAATCGATCGACAAAATATAAGAAATATTCTTAATTCAATACAAGAAAAATGGTAACGTTCGACGTAGTCGTGTACTTTAGTTTTGGTGTTTTTTTTTTCTTCATTCTTCCATCAGACTAATAACTAATCACGCACACTAAATAGTATTGTTATCTAAACTTTATTTTCTTATGATGTACTTTGATAGATATAGATATTGACAATAAATAAAAAAAAAAAAAAGGAGAAGAAAAAAAAAAAGAATTTGTGCGATGATGACATGGCTCAATCAAATGTATACATATGGATAGAATTTAAATGACTAACAAACTGACAAAACGCACTGCACCGCACTGCACATTAGAAATACTAGTGTACAATGCATTTTGATAATGTTAATGAGCTTATGGAGTGAGCCATTTAGCTGAGCACAAGAAAAAAAATGGGCCTTTTGAGGGGAGTTTAGAGGTTTAGCCTTGTGTCAAACATTTATAAACCACCTCCACCTGTCAGTGGCATCGTCCCCTCGCCCCCCCCCCCCCCCCCCCCCCCTTGCATCATGAATAATATTCACTTATTGTTGACCAACTCGAGGCAAGTACGCCACTGAAATAAACATATTAATTTAAAGTCTTTTAAAATTAGAATTCCTTTGTTTTTGTTAAGTGCACTGTGGACTCTCAAATAAGCAGATTTTGCTATATTCACTACGTTCAATCTTTAACAATGGACGTATTTTAGCGATTCTTTTTATAGTTAAAATTTCGCTCTTTCACTATCAATTGCCAATTTGAGTTAATAAGAGTGTTCTGGATTTTATGATATGTGAGTATGTACACTTCTCAATAAACTTACAAGAAAAATATACATTTTTGATGAAATCTATTAGCTTTACTGTTTTCCCCATTTTCAGCATTTTTTCTTAAGTTTTGCCCCAAAAATCACAGTTTGTACTGATTATATGATTGTAACATTAATCATATGTTTTTTGGTATACTTAATAACAATTACAAAGAAAAAATAATTTTTTGGAGCATAACGTCTTTCAAATAATCAATTTTCCCAGTTTTCGGTGCTTTTTTAAAGGTTTTATCTCAAAAATGGTACTAAGACACCGATTTCGTCAATAGAAACTTGTGATACCTTAGCCGACATATAATAGGACGTGTTGAGGCAAAAAAAGCTTTTGTTGCAATTTCTTTGAGGTTAGGCTAAAATTAAGACTATTTTGACTAGACTAATACTGAAGTTTAGATTTATAGATATAAGCCGATCTTGAGGGTGCTTGCGAATGAAGATGAGGATTTTTTTTAAAATGGTCAATTCGATTATCTACAATGCCTAAAATAAGGCTTTTCCAGTCATGAAGAGGAAACAGGGGATGCTTGCTCCTCCCGGGCACCTGGTTCCACCTCTGGCTTGCTGGGGGTCCGTCGATGTTCAATTTTCTACTCTATTGTGGGTGCTGTTGAGATTGTCGTCAGGATCTTCTTTAACTCATTTGTGTCACACTTATGCCCTTTGCAGTGTGGAGCTCGTAAAAAAGTTCCCCGCGAGGAGTTTGAAAGTAAGTATTTTTAATGTCCTTCCCTGGCATGGTCGCCATAGCACTTTCTATGTGGACATAAACTCAGCCAATGCATATTTTGTGAATATAGTTTTCAGTTTCGTGCGAGAACATCGACGGCAGGTGTGGCTGGCCAAACAGGGGATGCTTGCTCCTCCCGGGCACCTGGTCCCACCTCTGGCTTGCTGGGGGTCCGTCGATGTTCAATTTTCTGCTCTATTGTGGGTGCTGTTGAGATTGTCGTCAGGATCTTCTTTAACTCATTTGTGTCATACTTATGTCCTTTGCAGTGTGGAGCTCGTAAAAAATTTCCCGCGAGGGGTTTGAAAGTAAGTGTTTTTAATGTCCTTCCCTTGCATGGTCGCCATAGCACTTTCTATGTGGACATAAACTCAGCCAGTGCATATTTTGTGAATATAGTTTTCAGTTTCGTGCGAGAACATCGACGGCGGGTGTGGCTGGCCAAACAGGGGATGCTTGCTCCTCCCGGGCACCTGGTCCCACCTCTGGCTTGCTGGGGGTCCGTCGATGTTCAATGTTCTGCTCTATTGTGGGTGCTGTTGAGATTGTCGTCAGGATCTTCTTTAACTCATTTGTGTCACACTTATGCCCTTTGCAGTGTGGAGCTCGTAAAAAAGTTCCCCGCGAGGGGTTTGAAATGACAAATATGGATAATGACCATATCCCTGTCTACAGTACAAAATCGATAATTCAGAAAATCAGAAACAGAAGGCATACAAAATCAGGATAAAACAGGAACCAAAGCAAACAAAAACAAAAACCTCCACCATATGAAAAGAAGCGAACTCCCGATATGAGAGTGAGACCAGGTGCCCAGGAAGAGTAAGCATCTCCTGCTTGCATGCAACACCCGTCGCTTCAATTCGGTAGAAAGGTCACATCCGGTTACTTCCATTTTGGAAGATATAGAGTACAATCTTTGGTTGGATGGTTCAAATGGTTTATGACAGAATATCATCCACCATTCTGGATAGTGGGACATCATAGTGTATAACGAGTTCCCCATATCGACCGTAGAACTTCCTCAGTGACGATGTTAGTCGGTCACATACATATCCCTGACTGAGAAGCTTATCTGAAAGACGCCTAGCTCTCAGAACAAAATCCGTATATTTGGTACTTGCTCTGGCATAGCGTATCAACTGAGATATGAACACGCCATAAGCAGGCGATGAAGGGATGTTGCTACTCAGAAAAGGAAAGTTCGTAATGCTGAAATTGAAGTCGTCACGTTTGTCATAGAGTGAGGTGTTCATGTGACCATCAGTGTCGTAGGACAACATTATGTCCAAATAGGATGCTGAATTATTTGTCTCTGTAGTTTCTTTGACTTCAAGCTCCGAAGGATAGATACTGCTCAGGTAATCCGCGAATTTTGGATTATTGATGGACAACACATCGTCTATGTATCTGTAAGTGAAGTTGAAGTCAGAAGCTAAGTATCTTTTCCCTTCAGAGACCAAAGATTGAATGAATTCAGCTTCGTACGAGTAAAGGAAAATGTCGGCAAGGAGTGGGGCACAATTGGTCCCCATTGGAATTCCGACAATTTGCTGGAAGACCTTTCCTCCAAACACCACAAAAATGTTGTCGATCAGAAAGTTTAACATCTGAATAATGTCTGTTTCAGTGTACTTATTTTCAGAATCTGACTTTTCTTTTACAAAGTAGGTTTTGTCATAGTTAACAACAATAAATTTGTATTTGCGATTACCGTTCTTACTTGTAAACGCATTACTTATAATTTTTGCGAGTCTTTCTTTCAATTTAGAATGTGGAATTGTAGTGTAAAGTGTCGAAAAATCAAAGGCTTTGATCGAATGGACTCTACTAAAATGAGTGGATTTCAGATGTTCTAAAAGTTCCTTCGAATTCGTTAAAATCCACATCTGGTTGATACCACTGCGAGAATATACTGTCGAACAATATTTTTGTAGCCCAGATTTGATTTCAGATAAAACTTTCGTGAGTAAGATCGATACAGATTTGGTAGAACATTTTGAGGAACCAGCGATGAAACGTTGTTTGTACGGATTCTTATGCATTTTAGGTATGCAGTATAAGTATGGTAAATCTAAATCTAAATTGGTAGTGTCGAAGCCAAAGGAAGCAAGAGCTGATTTGTGGTTATCTATTATTTCAGAGGCAGAAAGGTTTGTTGGGGTGTAAGTGGGATTTCCAGGTGTCGAATTTAAACCCAACTCTTTAACTAGACTGTCGAAATAGTACTTTTTGCAAGTAAATGTGTAATTATTTGAGGCTTTGTCCGCTGGTGTGATGACATAATGTTCTTGGAGGTAGGTAAGTTCTGTGATAACATCAGGGTCTTTAAATATAGACACGAATCTGGTGTTCACAGTTGATTTTAATCGGTTAATTCTAGATAAAAGTAACCCTCTGATTGATTTTATCCATTCGGAAAGGGTGTCGAGCTGTACATCCTCTTTCTTTGCCCAACGTCTTGCATATTCCTCACAAGAGACCATAATAATTTTGACATTTTGGTTCCATGTAAAGGACATACTTTGTCTGTATTTAGGACCCTTTTTTAACAATTCTCTCAACTTGTCGTTCTTGACTATACTAAGATCACCAGTAATAACGTGTCCACAAGGAGAGTAGTTGAAATCCGATGAAGAACATTCGCAGGGAAGTGGATGTAGTGAGGGATTACTTAAATCAATACACTGCAGGAATCGTTTGTAATTGTAAATTTTAGATGCAACTGTTGGTGTGTAGCTAAAGGAAATACAAGGAGTTTCTTTTCTTTTGAAATATGGTGGGATTTTTTCTGTGACAGTTTTGTGATTCAAAATTTGACCAAGATTCAAGTTATCAATACCTTTGTTTGCAAATCTTACTTTAATGAAAGGGCGGTTTGTTTTCTCCTCTGATTTATCTGATCTAACTGCTTGAAATAAACGAAAAGTAGAAATGTCCAAGATGACTCCTTGTAGTCTGTATTCTGGGGAACGTGTATCGGTATATGCGAGATCCTTCGTATAATCGTAGATTTCGTGTAACTTCCGTAAAGGAACAGAGTATAATTTGGTACGAATATAATGCAGGCCTAGAGGCTCATTCAAAAATGGAACCAAGTCATCGAAGGAGAAACTATGTATCTCAGGCCTATTATATTTTCGAATGCCATGACTTCGAGGTCTTCTTTGTGATCTGTTGAATAAGCTAGTCACATTTACCGATTGACAACCGGGACTTGTTAAGTTTCCTATAGTGCTGATGTTATCGTTGCACCCATAGGGCGCTGCAGTGTTAAGACTTTTTATCCAGAACTCTTCTCTGTTGCGACGGAGAGGTGTGCTCAAATTGGGATTGTTTGTGGGGTGATATATTTTCTCCAGGATTCTGACTCTCATCGATAAAACAGAATGATCCGCCTGGTCAAAATGTCGGTAAAGGAGTTGACTTCCTTTATTATTTATTTTTGACCGGTGTCCTGACATTCTTTTTCGGAGCTGGCCTTTGGTTTCGCCCACATAAATCAATCCACAAAGTGAGCACTCTATTCCGTACACAACATTAGATGTCATGCAGTTAATGTTTTCAAAACTATGCGTGTTAAATGTTTGTTTTGTGAGATTACTTGAGAATGAAGTGTCTGTTATTAGGATGTTACAAGTTTTGCAGTTCTTCACGCCACACTTAGAAATGGAGCAATCGCTTGGTGAAAATAGGTGCTCTTTAAGTATATCGACCACTTCAATCTTACAGGGCTTGATTTTAATATACCCGTCTGCATGTTTATACCAAAACTCATGGTTGTTACTAACTACAAATGTTTCATCTCTAATGTTGTGTAAGCTAATTCTAGGGACACCTAAGTTACCTGTTGCGTATGTGTCCGTAGACGCAACAGGTTGGGGCCTTTTTATAGTGGGCGACGCCCCAGCCACTTTGTAGGTCTCTTGAGTTCTATCCATTTAAGCAAAAGACTGCTCGACAAGTGCCCTCGGGGACAATTTGTCCACCAGCAGAGACACATGAACAGTGGTAAAAATGACAAATATGGATAATGACCATATCCCTGTCTACAGTACAAAATCGATAATTCAGAAAATCAGAAACCGAAGGCATACAAAATCAGGATAAAACAGGAACCAAAGCAAACAAAAACAAAAACCTCCACCATATGAAAAGAAGCGAACTCCCGATATGAGAGTGAGACAAAAGAAGTTAAGTGTTTTTAATGTCCTTCCCTGGCATGGTCGCCATAGCACTTTCTATGTGGACATAAACTCAGCCAGTGCATATTTTGTGAATATAGTTTTCAGTTTCGTGCGAGAACATCGACGGCGGGTGTGGCTGGCCAAACAGGGGATGCTTGCTCCTCCCGGGCACCTGGTCCCACCTCTGACTTGCTGGGGGTCCGTCAATGTTCAATTTTCTGCTCTATTGTGGGTGCTGTTGAGATTGTCGGCAGGATCTTCTTTAACTCATTTGTGTCACACTTATGCCCTTTGCAGTGTGGAGCTCGTAAAAAAGTTCCCCGCGAGGGGTTTGAAAGTAAGTGTTTTTAATGTCCTTCCCTGGCATGGTCGCCATAGCACTTTCTATGTGGACATAAACTCAGCCAGTGCATATTTTGTGAATATAGTTTTCAGTTTCGTGCGAGAACATCGACGGCGGGTGTGGCTGGCCAAACAGGGGATGCTTGCTCCTCCCGGGCACCTAGTCCCACCTCTGGCTTGCTGGGGGTCCGTCGATGTTCAATTTTCTGCTCTATTGTGGGTGCTGTTGAGATTGTCGTCAGGATCTTCTTTAACTCATTTTTGTCACACTTATGCCCTTTGGAGTTTGGAGCTCGTAAAAAAGTTCCTCGCGAGGGGTTTGAAAGTAAGTGTTTTAATGTCCTTCCCTGGCATGGTCGCCATAGCACTTTCTATGTGGACATAAACTCAGCCAGTGCATATTTTGTGAATATAGTTTTCAGTTTCGTGCGAGAACATCGACGGCGGGTGTGGCTGGCCAAACAGGGGATGCTTGCTCCTCCCGGGCACCTGGTCCCACCTCTGGCTTGCTGGGGTCCGTCGATGTTCAATTTTCTGCTCTATTGTGGGTGCTGTTGAGATTGTCGTCAGGATCTTCTTTAACTCATTTGTGTCACACTTATGCCCTTTACAGTGTGGAGCTCGTAAAAAAGTTCCCCGCGAGGAGTATGAAAGTCCCCGCGAGGAGTTTGAAAGTAAGTATTTTTAATGTCCTTCCCTGGCATGGTCGCCATAGCACTTTCTATGTGGACATAAACTCAGCCAGTGCATATTTTGTGAATATAGTTTTCAGTTTCGTGCGAGAACATCGACGGCGGGTGTGCCTGGCCAAACAGGGGATGCTTGCTCCTCCCGGGCACCTAGTCCCACCTCTGGCTTGCTGGGGGTCCGTCGATGTTCAATTTTCTGCTCTATTGTGGGTGCTGTTGAGATTGTCGTCAGGATCTTCTTTAACTCATTTTTGTCACACTTATGCCCTTTGCAGTGTGGAGCTCGTAAAAAAGTTCCTCGCGAGGGGTTTGAAAGTAAGTGTTTTAATGTCCTTCCCTGGCATGGTCGCCATAGCACTTTCTATGTGGACATAAACTCAGCCAGTGCATATTTTGTGAATATAGTTTTCAGTTTCGTGCGAGAACATCGACGGCGGGTGTGGCTGGCCAAACAGGGGATGCTTGCTCCTCCCGGGCACCTGGTCCCACCTCTGGCTTGCTGGGGTCCGTCGATGTTCAATTTTCTGCTCTATTGTGGGTGCTGTTGAGATTGTCGTCAGGATCTTCTTTAACTCATTTGTGTCACACTTATGCCCTTTACAGTGTGGAGCTCGTAAAAAAGTTCCCCGCGAGGAGTATGAAAGTCCCCGCGAGGAGTTTGAAAGTAAGTATTTTTAATGTCCTTCCCTGGCATGGTCGCCATAGCACTTTCTATGTGGACATAAACTCAGCCAGTGCATATTTTGTGAATATAGTTTTCAGTTTCGTGCGAGAACATCGACGGCGGGTGTGCCTGGCCAAACAGGGGATGCTTGCTCCTCCCGGGCACCTGGTCCCACCTCTGGCTTGCTGGGGGTCCGTCGATGTTCAATTTTCTGCTCTTTTGTGGGTGCTGTTGAGATTGTCCTCAGGATCTTCTTTAACTCATTTGGTTCGACTCCTTCTTCATGTAACTTACACCATTTTCGTATATAAGCTTCCAAGTTTTTGAATGTCCGTTTGGGATATTTTATTCCACTTCTGCTAAAGATAAAGATCTAACTTTTGCAATGGTCACGGCAAACGACGCCTTACGCACCATCGGATGACATTAAGGTACTGCTGCTGAAGGCATTAGTCTTGCCCAGGAGAAGCCCTAGCAGTATCTATATGTGATTTAGATGGTTCATGATACTTCAGTGAATATCTTTGAAATTTGTAGTTCCTGATCAAAAGGTTTGCTTTGGGATTCAGGCTATCGATTGTACCTCTTACCGAAGTACTAAGTAGAATATAAGCTATCGTCTTTCTCGTCGTAATGTTAACCGTCTTCAAAATCCATAGCATCATTTATAGTAGAGCGACCAATTTAAAAAATAAGCTTAGTTTTCGAGTTTAATCAACACACCTAACACAGGCCTGAATTTGGTCTGAACTTTTTGCTGAATACCCCTGCTATCAAATAGAGCTGTCGTAAAGAATATGCCACGGTCAGATTCTGTTTAAATTGGGTAAAAAGCGATAAAATCGTGAAAGATTAAAACGAAATATTTATCGTTTATATCCTCGGTATTTTTATATTTTGTTCTTTTTTGTATAGAAAGTCGTTGCAATCAATGCATTAGATATGTACACATGTTATATAATTGTTTTGAAGGAAGAATATTTTCTCCTCTCTCATAAAATTGCAGTTTTATGGAAATTTCTATGAAATATGAAGAATCCGTGTTAATATTATCTCTAAAGCACAGAGACTAAATTTTTGTTTCGAAACATATCGACAAATATATGTTTATTATTTCCAATGCCTTTTTATTGATCATTTTTCTAAGGGGCTTTAAATAAATGTAAAAACCTAAAGCGTATATACTTTTGATTTTTGAAGCGGCATTTCACTAATTAGTTTCCGTAGATGAAGATTCGGTCGACCACGTGTTACAGTTTCTATCAATTCGTACCTATCAACCGGTATACATACATATTTTTGATAAAAGTTAAATGCAGAAATGGGAATTACATCATACTGTTTAAAAATTAATGAAAAATACTTCTTTTTAATATGTCGTGGTAAGACCGTGTATGGAAACCCATTCGTGACAAGTTGAAATGAAAATACGTGAATTGAAGAAAAATGCATTAAGTTCATATGAAATTATGAAAAGTATATTTTGACGTTTATTTTAGTACCACAGAGATGTGAATATACATGTAAAGTACATTGGTCAGAGTTTGGGCTCTTCATTATCTGTGTTTGAAACATTACGATATGCCTTGGGTAAACGTTGTGCAATTTATATCTCTTTTAGCATCAGCACTTACTCTGCGTTCAGATTTGTAACTGTAACAAAATCAAGTGGATGCTTTTCAAGATATACTGAGTCAGAAAACCCCTTTGATGTCTCCGTGAGATCCAATGGAAAGTCCTCAAGGATCACGGGGGGGGGCTTTAATTCCTATTGCTGTACATAAGCACAAACACCACATTGTCATATGTTATATTGGTAATCTAATTGGGCAGTTCCTACATACGTCTACAATACATCAAATAAAAGGCTATATCACGAAGAGGAACCGTCTGTTGATAACGAAAAATTCGCCGCAACAGGAGCCTACAATTTAAGCGCGTCAATGGCCGTATTTCCCAAAGAGCTCCGAATAAAGAAATAAAATTGAAAAAGTGTGAAATGTATGACACAAAGAATAGTCGATGAAATGTGTCCAAGAAGAAACTATTCCAACAGCAAAGCATTGATCTTCAACATGTACATGTATTAAAGAGTCAAAGATGCGATACAACATAGAAAAATCAAACTTTTATAACGACGAGACTGATATGTTGACAGCTCAGCGTGAGACCTCAGAGAATAGAGCACCCTTTATTGTGTGGTCATTTCTATTTAATAATGCTAAAGATTTGCTTCTCGGTTTGTAGTTTTATGTGAGCGTCTTTAATTCTTGTAAATGTGGTTGTTTGATGTTCACTATTTGTTTGTATCTTTTCCGTTTCATTTACATGTATATACATGTAGAAACAATTGCAGAGAAATTAAAAAAAAATTGTCAATTGTAGACAAGGATGAAGCATGAAAAACAATAAACAGACAGTGAAAAAAAACAAACTCAACAAAAACATACAATATTGTTGATATGGCCAGCAACGATCAACCAATCAGAAACTAGAGAACCTAAACTAGAAATCAGAGGCTATCCTCCTTATTATCTATTGTCGTAGCAAACTAACCTGACCGGGCGGATCTTATTCAATCAAGCAATTGAGACGAATTGATACAATTTTAGGGAAGATAGATAATGAATTGCACATCGTTATTAGAGTAAATACTCATCACCTGTAATTTTATCACCTGGTCAGAAGTAAACTCCTCCGATGACAAGGTGAAAATAAGCTCCTCTCGGTCAGGTCAGTTTGCTACGACAATACCTGTAGAGCGATGCCTTTAAGCTACGTTTTAGCGACAACTGTTGTCACAAGGTCAAACAGAGAAAGAAAATGCCATGATTGCCTGAATGTGATGGGGTCGTAAAGGCAGCTACGCTACTTACTTGTGGAACTAAAATGCATTGCATAATTCCATGTTTTGTTGATCATAAAATCTTTGTTATACTTTTATTTCTAATATTCGGCTGAAAAAAATGTGTCCATATCACAATGTTTGAAATTACCAGAACATAGATACACATGTAGTACATAAAAAAATCATTTTTTAAAATCAGTTATGTAAATTTGTCGTCTTCTTTGAAATAAAGCGATACTTTTCATTCTTAATATTATATGTTAAAACTTAATTTAGCCGTAATTATTTAGTTTTACTCCGTATTATCGAGAAAACATCTCCTAGTTTATACTGCAGTGAATCGCTAATAACAAAGTTGGGGGTTGGGCACTTTATTTGCCTGGTACTCCTAAGTTTTTCAATCGATCTCTATCAAACTTTCCTAAAAATACATTCACATATCAAAATATTGTTTCTGTATGTTAATTTTTATCTTCGAATTAACATTCTCAATATTGAAGTGAAAGAATTGAAAATTTCAATTTTACCAATTTATCTTAGAATTTGTGCTCATTCATCCATGAAGTTGAAATTAGAAAATTCAATTTGATCCCAAAATTTTCTTTTGACTTCAATTAGCATATTGACTTTGATTTCGGTCAGTTTGAATTTTCATTTATTAAAGGATGATAATTTTTGTCAAAATATCTATGATTTTGAATTTTACTAATTTTCCGCTTTTATCTGAATTTACAGTAATCCTGACCATACGATTTTTTTTACGACAGGTCAAATCTGATGCCCCATGTTATATTCTTTCGTTTAATATAAAAATTAGCCCTGTGTTAGGTGGGTTGATTAAAATTTCAAATTTAGCGACTTGGTTGCTCTACTATTAAGAGCAGATGAATTTGCAGCATGGACGAGGCATGCACGTTTCGGGTACTTAACCCTCCTCAGTGATTTGTCCGGTGACTAAGAAAATATTCTATCGTTTGTTTGTTTGTTTTTTTTTTACTTTCATAGCAAGACGGGAGAGGATCTCCAACCAGACCTGGTCGCAGTAGCAACAACAAACCACCCGAAGCGAAAATACAGAGAAGACGAGAACAGCAAGCGACGAAAAAGAGACATACAACATAGAAACATTAAACACAAAAGACAACACATAAACCAACGAGATGAATGGGCAACCGGTGCCGACTTAGGACGGCCACCTGCTACGCAGGTAACAAATGTTGTGTTTATCATGGATTACGTGTGCACAGCCCTTCCACTATTCCGATTATTGACATGTTTGATTACTGGCAAGTCTGACAACTACTATTTAAAAGCTTATCAATGTAAATATCACAGAATTACCAAACATTTATTCAGTCTCAAAGTCGAGATGGTAGGCAAAATCATTAGAATTTCCATTGGAACAGTTGCGAACCCCGGAAGATATTACTATGGTAGAACACATTTTATTTATCTTCAATTTTTAAATTTGTTATTTAATAGTAACCAGCTAGTTTTCTTTTGATAATTCTGACATATTTGCGTTTGTTTCTTTGTTGGACGCCTTCTAAATACTACAACTTTTAGAAGAATGACACCTTTGAGATTAGGTAAGCGCTTTCCCCTATTCTCGAATATGGGGCAGTCACAATCAATTAAAGCTTTTGTAACGTTTCTTGAACGTGTGGCTTGTAACAGGATATCACATCCATCCTGCTACGTCTTTCGGTACATTTTTGGACATAATAACTTTCACAATCCTTGCCCATATAGCTTCTTTAGATTGAGGATAACTGACGAAGGTAAAGTACCAGACACGTGCATGTCTAGTCCATGATGCAAATTATAATGCTTTTGGATTAGAAAATGTTTGACATTTGAATGGATTTTATTTGGATATGCTACTGAATTGAAACTGCAGATTGCACGAAAAAAATTACAAATAAAGCCTGTGTTTGTGAAACACGAATTCCCCCGTGGCATCCACCATTTTCAGTTGAGTACGTGAAAGATCAAAGTCAAAGTGACTTTTGCTATCAATGAAAAGGTCTTCTCACAAGTAATACATGTACACATGTGTAGTATAAAAGCCCTATCACTTACCATTCAAAAGATATGCCCAATGTTAAGATTTTCGAAAAGTAGGTCAAAGGTTAAGGTCACGAGGTCAAACATTTTTGTATCAATGAAAAGGTCTTGTCAAAAGGAATACACATGTGAACTATGAAAGCCCTATAATTTGCCATTCAAAAGTTATGCCCAATGTTAAAGTTTTTGAAAAGCAGGTCAAAGGTCAAGGTCACGAGATCAAAACTTTTGCTATAAATGGAAAGGTCTTGTCACAAGGAATGCACATGTGAAATATGAAAGCCCTATCATTTACCATTCAAAAGAAGGGAGGAGATCTCCAACAAGACCCCGTTGCAGCATCAACAGCAAAACACCCGTTGGAAAAACGCAAAAGACGAGCTCAGCACGAGACGGAAAAAGACACACGACATGCAAACATCAAACACAAAAGACTACACATAAACCGACGTGACCAATGGGCAACCGGTGCCGACTTTGGACGGCCTTTCAAAAGTTACATGTATGCCCAATGTTAAAGTTTTTGAAAAGTAGGTCAAAGGTCAAGGTCACGAGGTCAAAAATATTGGTATCAATGAAAAGGTCTTGTCAAAAGGAATACACGTGTGGAATAGTAAAGCCCTATCACCTTCCATTCAAAACTTATGCCTAATGTTAAAGCTTTTTCGGACAAACATACAACAGACGGACAGGCCAAAAACTATATGCCCTCGAATCTGTGATATTGTAGACAGACATCAATTCGACGTCTTCAGAATTTCCTATAGACATGTCAAACCACAGGTTTTCGAACATGACTTTTGTCTTTAAGTCTATCACTTAATGATACTACGATGTAAACGTCTTCAAATTGAATAGCATCATTTAAGAATAGATAAATTGGCAACATGGACCTGACATGCACGTTTCGGATACTTAACCCTCGTCAGTGATCCTCAAATCTAAACAATGTAATATGCCGAAAAGATATGAAAGTTACTCTGTCAGAAAAGCGTACCGAAAGACGTAGCAGGAAGGGTGGGATATGATGCTACAGGACCCACATTTTGGAAATTTCAAGAAATTTTGATAACAGAAATTTTAGAATGCGTTGAAGAAACGATCAACCGAAATTGATCGAACTTGGCTACATGTGCCCTCGGGGACTCCTGGTCCACCAGCAGTGACACTCACCAAGTGGTATAAATGTAAACGTCTTCAAATTGAATATCACTTCGGTATTTGCTGTAATAATTAAGCAACAAAGTTGTGGGAGTATGCTGGCTTCACCCTATCCGTCCGTCTCTTGACGAAAGCTTTTCAGCGCAACTCTTCCCAAACCAATTAATGGATTTCAATAAAACGTTACACAACCAAAGATCTTGATATGTAGAGTTACATGCAGAAAATTGTTTACACCAGAGTCAGTGTCCATTGATTTTTATGCATTATAAATCATTAAATGTCGAATCTTGTCATCTCATTATCATAAAACATTATATTTATATATTTATATTCGTATAATGAGTGTTTTACTTGATATAGTGACCTTATTCCTGATTGATTACCTTATATGAGAGAATATGCATTTAGAAAATTAAACGTCAGGTAATAAAATTGGATAAACTCAGAAAAATCATTCAGCAGGGGTATAATTTGTTCCTATGGGGCACTTTTCATTTGACATGTATTAACATTATATGGATTTAATCCTACTGTCTCAAGAAGGACAGTCTGCTTTAATATTGACCAAACGGGGTCGTTCGATATCCAATTTCTGTGACCATGTTATAGTGAGATGGCTTTTATAAACAGCAACTGTGTATTCTTCTAGACCAATGGATAATCGCAAAAGTTGGAAGGTTGTGCGCACAAAATATGGCAGATGGTCGTCCTTAGTCGACACTGATTTCCAAACACTCTCATTGATTTATGCGCGATCTTGTGTGTTCAGATGGCGTATTTGATGTTCCTAGTGCCTAATTTCATCTCTTTTCCAGTTGATCTATTCACAACGGGTCGTGACCTTGACCTTGGATTTTGACCTTCTTCTGAAAAACTTTAACCTTGGCCATAACCTTTGAATGGTAAGTGATAGGGCTTTCATATTTCGTATGTGTATTTCTTGTGACAAGACCTTTTCATGGATACAAAAATTTTGGCCTTGTGACCTTGTCCTTGGAGTTTGACCTACTTTTGAAAAACTTTAACCTTGGCCATAACTTTTGTATAGTAAGTTATATGGCTTTCATATTTCACATGTGTATTCCTTGTGACAAGACCTTTCCATGGATACCAACATTTTGTACCTTACGTCCTTAACCTTGGAATTTGACCTACTTTTGAAAATGTAAACTTTAGCAATGACTCTTGGATGGTAAGTGATAGGGATTTCATATATGACTTTCTTGTGGCAAGACCATTCCATGGATACCAAATTTGATCTTGTGACCTTGACCTCAAAATATGAACTACTTTTCAGCTGTTTTAATTACAAAGATGCCAACGGGGGCATTCGTGTTTCACAAACACAGGTTTTTTTATTCCCTTTGATTTTCAAACCCTGTGAGTCTTATATCTGTATTCAGGGTAAACTTTCCTTTAAGAAAATATATAGTTGATATTACCTTTTAAGTCATAAAGTTACAATGTAGATTATTAAATCGCTGTGACGCTTTTACAATGGCAATGAAACAAAGGAGGGGATCTTCAACAATACTAGGTTTCAGCACCCACAGCAAAACCCCAAAACACCCAATGCAAAAACACAGAAAAGATACGCACAGAAAGAGACGCAGAAGGAACAAGGGACACCAACGCACAACGCAGAAACATCCAACACAAAAGACCACACATATACCAACGAGGCACACGTACATGTATACTATCATCATTCATGATTTTTTTGTGTTGCATTCCATTCGGGATCGGTTGAATGGCTTTATGGGCCACTGGTTATCAGTGACATTTAAATTCATCAGATAAAGATATATAACTGCTCCGAATTAAACTTCCTTGTCCACTTAAAGCACATATTTCATGGATTTACATAGAAAAAAAGGTGGTAAGTAATAGTAAAGCCCTCTTGTTGCTTCTTCTGAACGATGTGATTTTTCAACATTTCATTTTTGAAAACAAATACAGTTATACTGTTATTATACTAATATTCATGATATATGTAGTGAAACTATGGAAAGTGTACATTTCGTATTTCCAAATCATTAGAAGTAAACAACATTACTGTGTTACACAAAATCATGTAACATCTCAACAGCACCACTACAGAGCACCAAATATATTGTTTTCAAATAAACTCGTGAGACAGTCAAACACCAGACATCACAAAATTTCGCGATATTTTCATTGTGCTGGCTAGCCACAACTGCCGTCGATCTTCATGCACGAAAATGAAAAGAATATCTACAAAATATGAACAAACCACAATATTTTGACCTGGCGACCTTGATCTAGGTCTTTGACGTAGTAAAACCTTTTGGCTCTTTATGGTTTAAGCAATAAGAAAGAACTTTATTCAGTAGAAACACATCACTAAATATATAGGTTGCCCACGACTAGACCCAATTAATGTCGTATCATTTAAACTAATGACCTGATTGTCAAATGTTATGGCATTAATTGGAGGGTCTTGTCGTGGTCAACCCAGCTGTATAGTTAAGTATTACTACTGCATATAGTTCCTTTTATTTTGATTCAACCATACACTTCAATCACAATAATGTTGACAGACAAGCAGACGAAAGGGCATCGTCAATCCTTACACCGGAATTGCTTTGCGACCCGACCAAAAAAGCTTCAGTTGCTTTTGAATGGCATGTGATAGGGCTTTCATATTTCACATGTGTATTCTTTTGTGACAAGACCTTTCCATGAATATCAAAATGCTTGATCTTGTGACCTTGACCTTGGAGTTTGACCTACTTTTGAAAAACTTTAAACGTGGTCATAACTTTTGAGTGGTAAGTGATAGGGCTTTCATATTTCGGTTGTGTATTTCTTGTGACAAGACCTTTTCATTGATACCAACATGTTTGACCTTGTGACCTTGCCCTAGGCGTTTGACCTACTTTTGAAAAACTTTAACCTTCGCTATAACTTTTGTATAGTAAGTTATATGGCTTTCCTATTTCACATGTGTTTTCCTTGTGACAAGACCTTTCGAAGGATACCAACATTTTATAACTTACGTCCTTAACCTTGGAAGATGACCTACTTTTGAACATTTAAACTTTAGCCGTGACTTTTGAATGGTAAGTGATAGGGCTTTCATATTTCATATATGACTTTCTTGTGGCAAGACCTTTCCATGGATACAAAATAAGACCTCGTGATCTTGACCTCAAAATATGAACTACGAGGGCTGTTCCGAAAGTTCATGGACAACGCAATTTAAGGAAAGATCTAGAACATTTGATCAAAACCAAGTTGATTCTATTATTCTATAAATAATTGTGAATACATATGCGAATTTTCATTACGATCGGTCAATAACAACCTTTCAAATTCCCTGTTGAACAACGTAAGGTCATAGGTCACGGAGTAAGTACAAAATAGTAATAACGTCGTTAGATGGCTTACATAAATCTGACATTTAAAAAGAGGGATATTACACCTCTCATCTGTACAAGATTTAGATATCCTTTCGTGTATTTTATGAGACAGACATGGTCTATTTTCATGTGCATTTCTTCCTCTATATCATGGTGTACTATCATGTTTGAAGCGGTCAAAGGCAGATCACCATTAAGCGTTGGAAAAGCATCACTCTTATTATTTTCGTTTACTTTGTTGTTTCATTCTATCCAAAATCGCGTATCTACATATCTATTCATGATAAAAACACTTTTTTCTGTTTTCACAACATTGGTTTTGATACATTTGGCCCATATCAAGATGTATCCATAAGCTGTTAAGTCTGCGTCTGTTTTATTCAACCGAGATTCAAAACTGAATGACTATCCAGTGCTCCGTAAAGAAGTCTGACGTCATCAATTTTTGGTTTGTTTAATAAACAATATCATGCATAAATCCTCATAAAATCAACAAATTTCGTTCGATTTCGTTAAAACTTCGCAGGGATCATGGCAAATAATAGTTTTAATGATATAGAAAATTTCATTGATAGCCAAGCATTTTTCATTATTTTATTTTTTTAGATTTAGATTAAACATATTTTATTGATATAAATAACATCAAAGGGATTGGAAACAAGTTCTCTAACTTAGTTGAATTCCTCTCCCATACAACATATAACATATAAACATTTGCATGCATGAACACAAGAAATTAACACTCACAATTTTTTTCAACTAAACAAAATGAAAGGTAAGTAAACAAAATGAAGGGAGAAAAGGTAAATATATGTACAACATAAATGAAAACATATGAAATATGAAAGAAAGCATGACAATACAAACATTAATTCACAAACACAAACAACAAAAATTTATGAATCATAACTACTGGGAAGATGATATTACTTTAGAGAGAGAGAGAGAGAGAGAGAGAGAGAGAGAGAGAGAGAGAGAGAAAGAGAGATAGGGGGGTCAGGCAAGATATATGTATAATGTCTATTTAGTCGAAACGTTTTGTACTTGAAATATAGGTATGTACTGCTTTAAATAAATCTTCGTTCTCTTTGTTTGGTCGTTCGGTATCACCAAATAGGATGGTGCCAATGTCGAAAGTGAAGTTCAATGATAGCATTTTATTAATTAGCTGTTGTCGGTCATAAAAACACAATGGACAAGAAATGAAAAAATGTTCGGAATCTTCTCTTTTATAACCACACATACACGAGCTTTCGTGTAATAAATTCGTAATTCAATTTGCTAACTCCATGACGCAGCCGAGTATGAATAATACTGAGATTTCTTTTACCGCTGTTAAAATATTTGGGCAATTTATTTAATGAATTTATTTTGGATTTGAATTTACGCAGTGATTCACTATTTCTAACATCATCTGAAAGCTGATTCCACATAGATAATGAAGAAAGAACGAATGAATTTCGATATATATTAAGTCTACAGAATGGGGTAGAAATATGGTTTCTATTTCTAAGGTTGTAAGATGTCATATCCAAAACTGATGGTGGCATTAAATTGCTGACATAGTCTGGTGTTTGGTTATTTTTAATTTTATACATTAAACACAATTTTCTGTTTTTCCGCCTTTCCTTAAGAGACTCTAAACCTGTTTCAAAATAGAGAGAAAAATGGGAACAATAAATAGGGAGACCTGTAATAATTCTTAACGCTTCAATTTGACATTTCTCTAATCTTTCTGAATCAAAATTTGTCAGACCATCCCACACCTCTGATGCATATTCAAAATAAGGTCTTATAAAAGTCGTGTACATTTTGAGAAGTGTTTCTCTATTAAGGGTATATTTTATTTTTCGCAATACTGCAATTTGTTTGGAAACTTTCTCAATTACACCATCTATATGATATTTCCATTTTCCATCACTAGAAAAGACAACACCTAAATGTTTATAATGTGAGACAGGAACAACTGGAACAGAATCAAAATTAAACGACAAATTATCTAATTCACTCTTTTTTGCACCAAAGACAATAATTTTAGTTTTATCTGGGTTAAAAGTCACTAGCCATCTCTTAGCCCAATCGTTTATTAATGATAGGTCAATGTTACATTAGTCACAATATTTTGTAGAGAATTAGAAATATGCGCGTTAGAAGTATCATCGGCAAATAGTCTTGTCAGTCCAGTCAGTCCGTCCGGGAGGTCATTAATATAAATAAGAAACAGGAGGGGCCCGATGACCGACCCCTGGGGCACGCCCGCCCTATTTTTACCAACCGTAGACAAAGAAGATTCTATTTTTACTTGCTGAGAGCGTTCCGAAAGATAATCACACAACCAGTTTAAAACATTACCCCCAAACCCGTACTTACTAAGCTTATACTTTAACCCTTTGATCCAGACTCTATCAAACGCTTTACTTATATCACAGAAGGTAAAAGAAGCATACTGTTTATTATCTAGTGCTAAGCATATTTGATGATATATTTCAATTAATTGAGTTATGGTCGAGTGACCTGGTCGAAAGCCCGCTTGCAGGTCATACAAAAGATTGTTAAAATGTAGATGATTATATAAATATTTAAAAACAACACGTTCAAACACTTTTCCAATAGAGCTCAACAAGGATACTGGTCTGTAATTCATAGGAACATTCTTATCACCTTTTTTGAAAATCGGTATCACGTGAGCGTGTTTCCACTGTTTCGGAAATTTTTCCAACTGAATAGATTTATTAAATAGTATCTTGAGAGGTTTGGCTAACTCCTCTTTCAAGGATTTTAAAAGAATGTGACTAAAGTCATCAGGACCTGAAGCTTTTTTGATTTCTAAAGATTTAATTATGTCAAGTATCTCATTTTCATTTATGGAAATATCAGAGAGTATCTCGTTAGTACGATTTTCAAAGGGAGGTAATTCATGTTCGCTGTCATCGAGATCAGTAACACTGCAAAAATAATCATTAAAAGCATTGCATTTTTCTTCAGGTGTAAAGGCTGTAAATCCATCTTGAGTCAAAGGGGGGATACAGTGTGAGGGTTTGGATCCTCTAATCAACGAATTAACTATATTCCAGTACTGTTTTGGATTAGATGACTTTAGATAGTCGATTGAATCATTTAGTGAAATAAAATAATTTTCTTTTGAAGCCTTAATCAAATTGTTTACATGGTTACGTTGCTTTCGAAGTTTATATAAATCAGTTTGCCGGTTTGATTTTCTGTATAATTTGCGGAGTCTGTCTCTTTTTCTGATATCTTTGCGTAATTGAGAATTAAACCATGGTCTGTCTGAAGGGCGTATCGTAACTGTTTTCTTGGGAATATATTTTACACATAAATCAGTCAATTTTCTATTAAAATGTTGAACACAAACGTTGACATCATCAAAATTTGTAAATTCTTCCCAATTTATTTCCTTTAATTCTCGTTTAAACGAATCAAAATCAGCATCTTTGTAAGACCATATTGACCTTGTATACGTTTTTGGTATTGGGTTTTTAATATTCAAGACGATGTATGTACCATAGTGATCACTAATTGCACTAGAGGTTTCAACAACTCCAGATTCTACAATACTTACTTCATCAGATATAATATACGGATCAATCGCCGTAGCTGATGTAGCAGTAACTCTAGTTGGTTCTTCAATAACATTTATAAGATTAAAAAGCTGAAAGATAAAGTTAACTTGAGGGGGTAGGTTTTGGAGAAAATCAATATTCCAATCACCGTTTAAAATGATATATTTGGTTTCATCGTAAGCCCTTGATATAGAACATTCAAGGCGGTCCCAGAATTCGATTCTAGAATGACCGGGTGGTCTATATAGTGTACATAAAAGAATTAATTTAGATGGTAAACTCATTTCCGTCCATATAACCTCGTCAAGGTCATTCTCCAGATCATAACGTCTTGAAACGGATAGACCTGATTTATAGAACACAAGTATGCCCCCGCCATGGTTTGAGCGATCGCGTCGAAATGGCACTTCGTAGTGATCAATCATAATTTCATCGGTTGGAACTTGATCATCTAGATGAGTTTCAGTGAATGATAAGATATCTGATGATTCAATAATATCAACAATGCTATCAATTTTATTTCTAAAACTTCTAACATTAAGATGGAAGATTGTAATATTTTCACATTCTGGACCAGGATTTTCTGCCACGTCATTTGCAAGCAGAATAACTAAATAAAGGATAAGTATGAAGTAAATGTTTTCGATGTTATTTCGTATTTTTGAAGTAGAACGATTCAAAAGAAATAATTATTTTATAAAGCAAAGTAGCGTAAGGGATGGGTTAATTTCAACAATTTAAATTCCCCTGCTCCGTAACCTCTACCCTTTATGTATAAAGATGACAATTACGTCATTTTTATTAATTATTTTAACCTCACATTTTTTGTTTCTTCATTCTGAATGTATCCCTTCATTTCTAGAAAATTTCATTCACATAACACTTTAAATGTGATTTTTCGGGAAGGTGTCCACGAACTTTTGGAACAGCCCTCGTACTTTTCAGCTGTTTTACTGACAAAGATGCCAACGGGGGCATTCGTGTTTCACAAACACAGGTTTTTTTTTTATTCCTTTTGATTTTCAAACCCTGCGAGTCTTATATCTGTTTTCAGGGTATCCTTTCCTTTTAGAAAATATATAGTTGGTATTACCTATTTAGGCATAAAGTTACAATGTAAACGTCTTCATATTGAATAGCATCATTTAAGAACAGATAAATTGGCAACGTGGACCAGACATGCACGTTTCGGGTACTTAACCCTCATCAGTGATCCTAAATCTAAACAATGTAATATGCCAAAAAAGTATGAAAGGCACTATGTCGAAAAAGTGTACCGAAAGACGTAGCATGATGGGAAGGATATGATGCTACAGGACCCACAGAAATTTAGAATGCGTTGAAGAATCGATCAACCGAAATTGATCGAACTTGGCTACATGTGCCCTCGGGGATTCCTGGTCCACCAGCAGTGACACTCACCAAGTGGAATAAATGTAAACGTCTTCATATTGAATAGCATCATTTAAGAACAGATAAATTGGCAACGTGGACCAGTCATGTAGATTATTTAATCGCTGTGACTCTGTTACAATGGCAATGAAACACAGGAGGGGATCTCCAACAATACCAGGTTTCAGCACCCACAGCAAAACTCCAAAACACCCAAAGCAAAAACACAGAAACATCAAACACAAAGGACCACAAATATACCAACGAGGCACACGTACATGTATACTATCACCATTTATGATATTTTTGTGTTGAATTCCATTCGGGATCGGTTAAATTGCTTTATGGGCCACTGGTTATCAGTGACATTTAAATTCATCAGATAAAGATATTTATAACTGTTCCGAATTCAACTTCCTTGTTCACTTAAAGCACATATTTCATGGATTTACCTAGAAAAAAAGGTGGTAAGTAATAGTAAAGCCCTCTTGTTGCTTCTTCTGAACGATGTGATTTTTCAACATTTTATTTTTGAAAACAAATACAGTTTTACTGTAATTATACTTATATTCATGGTAATTGTAGTGAAATTATGGAAAATGTACATTTCGTATTTCGAAATCATTAGAAGTAAAAAAAAAAACATTACTGTGTTACACAAAATCATGTAACATCTCAACACGACAACAGCACCCACAACAGAGCACCAAATAGATTGTTTTCAAATAAACTCGTGAGACAGTCAAACACCAGACATCACAAAATTTCGCGATATTTTCATTGTGCTGGCTAGCCACAACTGCCGTCGATCTTCATGCACGAAAATGAAAAGAATATCTACAAAATATGAACAAACCACAATATTTTGACCTGGCGACCTTGATCTAGGTCTTTGACGTAGTAAAACATTTTGGTTCTTTATGGTTTAAGCAAAAACGAAGGAACTTCATTCAGTAGAAACACATCACTAAATATATAGGTTGCCCACGACTAGACCTTTTAATTAATGTCGTATCATTTAAACTAATGACCTGATTGTCAAATGTTATGGCATTAATTGGAGGGTCTTGTCGTGGTCAACCCAGATGTATAGTTAAGTTTTACTACTGCATATTATACCTTTTATTCTGCTTCAACCAAAATAATGTTGACAGACAAGCAGACGAACGGACATCGTCAATCCATACACCGGAATTGCTTTGCAACCCGGCCAAAAAAGCTTCAGTTGGTTTTAACTGTCGGTTATCGGCCCAATGAGCACAGGGTTGATTATGCTAAGCTTAATTCTTAACATTTGCTTTGTTTTTTATTTAGTTCTAGGATGACCTATTTGCAAGCAATAATCTCCTGTCACCTTCTTACTACATCAGTGGAGACAGCGATAGGTGAGTATTTACAGATGCTGGTAGAGAATATCTTTATATCTATTTTATTTTTTTCCATTTTCAATTTTGAATAAAAAGCTTATTTTACCAAAGTTCATATATATATATTTTTTAGTTAACCTTACTTAATAAACCTTCCAGATTCATTAAACTCATGATTATCATTTAACTGAAAATGATTGTTCAGTTCAAAACCCCTCAATTTAATGTAAATTTTTTTCTCACTCTTTTACGTTTTCAAAAATTGCAAGGGTTATGTCAGATTTTCGTTAACAGCGATGAGTTCAGATTGAATACCGGATTTTCAAAACAATATCATTATGTACTCTGGATCAGACATGCAATTCGTACTGATTAATTATGACTTATGCAGATTTTGGTTTAAATTCTATTTTTCTAAAATTCGCATTTATAGAGAAATTAGTAGGAGATAGACACTTGGCTCCGTTGACTTTTTTGTACCAATAAGTTGTACAAATACTGACAACTTACTTAAAAAATTGATGTTTATCTAAGTTATGACACTAGAACAAAATTCCTATCACAATGATAACCCGGTGCAAACTCTAAATAAATATCCTTAACATTTTTTTGCTCAGTATATATCCTAAAACTTATTTATCCAACTCATCTCTAATTGGCTGAACCCAAACATTAATGAAAGCTACTCTTTTTTCATAACATTCTCTAAGAATACAATTCTTTGTACGTTTTAAGTTAAACCAATATTTAAAAAAAAACTTGAGTTTCTTGGATTAAGATATACCATAAAGTTACAAGTAGACTCTTACTCCTAATATTTTTTTAGAATAGCGTATGAACCTTCCTATATCGTATGGAGACATATGAATCGAATTCTGAACCTTTTGTTTCAACATTAAATAAATGCTCCTTAAAGTTATTTTCTCAGGAAAAGTAAGCCTTTCTTCCATGATAAGAAATATGTTTTTGAGTCACATTGAACTTCCCATTAAAATTAAAGAGCATTCCAAGATAACAGAATGTATCAACAAGCTCTTATTCTTTACAGTAATAATACCATTTTCCTTTTCTCAAATTCCTCCATTTCTCAAAACCATTATTTTAATATGTTTTGTCAGTATTTAACGTTAACTTCAATTCTTTGTCGTAATGTTGTAACTCATCGATCATTTGTTGTAAATTCGGAGGATTTTGAGCTGTGCGTACCATGTAATAAGCATACATTAGAACAAAAAAACATCATTTGAAATTCTATATAAGGACAATTATTTTTTAGAAAATGCATTTCAGTCAATCACATATAATGAGTACAATATCGGTGATAAAACCTTTCTTGAAAAAAAACTGGTCTTATTTTCATAATTCCTTTATACTTAACACATGATTTCACATTATCAAATAATGATTTTATCAATTTCAACATTTAACCTGTTATCCCATGTTTATAAGTTTTGACGACAGTCCCCCCCCCCAGTCAACAAAATCGCACGCTTTTTTGTAATCCATAAAGCAACAATAAAGTATACCCCCCTTTTTCTTAAGATACAATGTAAATATTGATTAATGACTGAAGAATAAATCTACTTGTAGCATCAGTTGTGGAGTAACAACGCCTAAATCCAAATTGAGCGTCTGTTATTACGATATTTTCCGCATCCCATTTCAAGTACCGTCTATTTAGTACTGATGTGAATAATTTTCCTATACAAATAACTAGACATTTTTCAAGTTAACGTACTTCGGAATTCGAACACCTGACTTCACACATGTAGCCAAGATTGAACAACTTCGGTTTATCGTCTGTCTCTTGATGGCATTCGAAAATTTCTGTTATCAAAAATTCTTGAAATTTTTTAGGCCTGGGTCCTGTAGCATTATATTCCACCCATCCTGCTACATTTTTGGACATAATATTTTTCACAATCTTTGGCCATATTACATTGTTTAGATTGAGGATCACTGACGAGGGTTAAGTACCCGAAACGTGCATGTCTAGTCCATGCTGTAAAATTGATCTGTTCTTGAATGGTGCTATCGAATTGAGGTAATCAGTAATCAGGAGCAATTAGAAATATGAAATCTGAACGCAGAATAAACTAAATGACACTTGAGAGCTTTGAATATGTCTATTAACACATGTAAATAAATTCGCACACAAAGCATTCAAGATTCATTGGGATAACATCAACAATTTACTTTTCTGACATAGTCCCTTCCAAGTGTGGTGTCCGAAGTGCGAAGACCGTGAACATGATAAGTGCAATCCCTCCATAGTCAATTGTGTCATTTACGTCACCCATTGTATATACAGGTACCACGCATCCTTTTGCCCCATATGAAAATATATTATTAAACAGCTTAAAGATAGAACCAATATTTCTTTGCACTCTTTAGATGAAAAATTCATCTAAAATTAAGTATTCAGCACAACTTTTGTTCCTTTTCAAAAATAATATCGCTTTATTAACTTCCTTTTCATTTATAGGACGATCTAATTCTTCAAATATAGCACTAGTATCTCGTGTTTCATCCTCATAATTATCATTAAGCATATCGTTCGTAATAAATCTGTGCATTCAAATCTTTACAATGTGAAGCAAATCGATCAAAATTTATGTCTGTAGAAATCCTATTGTTTTTGTCCTTTGTAAAATGTTTATAAAAATGTTTTGGGTTATGTTTACGTAGAAACTCCATTATATTACCTTCGTGTCGCTTATACATTCTCTTCATTTTTAATTCAGTTAGTTTATACAGCCTCTTTTTGGTAATAAGATTCATGCAATTTTCCGGGGATTTTATGGTATTAAAATCCACAAGAGCTTTTTTATAATCATTCTAACGCTTCTTACAATTCTCATTGAACCAAGATTTATCTTGTTTTTGCTTTTTCCTATTGTAACCATTTAGCTGATGACCCGATATACCTATGTTTACTTTACAATCACAATTCGCAAGGTCGCAAATACAGCGCGTGCAGCGTGTCCGTCCTGAATTTTCATTTAGTCACCTAACTAAACCATTGTTCAAAACTTGGGCATCTTTTCTGCCCAAGTAAACTGATGACGTCATAACAATGAAGAACAATCGAGGAGTGCGCGAGAACATTCGTATAGTCTTGGTTAGAAGTATTTGCGATCTTCCGTATTTGTGAGTACAATTGAATTTAATAGTTCACAATATTTGGAAACGCAATCATTAACATCAAATTCGTTCGAAAAGGGTACATTTGTAATCAATGATATTTCAGTAGTATTTTCACGTAAATTTAAATTTATTCATTATATCATCTCGATTTTCATTAATCTATTACACCGATGTACTATTGGTCCTAACGAGATCACAATCTAAATCACGCTGCTCGGATATGTTAGAACTAGTACTTATATAGGGCAATGATCAGAAAATACATTAAAAGTTCCAGAATCAAAATTATGTATGTCAGAGAAACTACTAGATTTAACTAGCACAAGAACCTTTATGACAATTGTTGTGGGTCATGTGTTATTTTTGTTTTACTTTATGTGTAGGTACACATGTACTTATTCATGTTGTATTATGATTTCATAATGGTTCTTTCTAGATTTTACTATGTCATGTTTATTTCATTAGAGAATATTCCAGTATGTTCTTTGTTACATCATTATCATCACATGACTGTGATTTCTAGAATTTACTCTATTGTTAATCATTTGTAATGAGTCATTGTTCTAGAAGCTTCTGGTAAATTCACTGTTATTAAGTATAAATACCTCTGAGGAAATGTGTTGAGGGGGCATTCGTACACATTCGTAGACACGATTCATTCATCTATTCTGATATACTGGGACACTTTATTTGTTGAGACTTTAATCCATTTAACAACGTTTGGACACCGATCTTTCGAGAACGTTTGTGATTACCGGAAACCATACATTCGATAGACTTTGTGGACCGTAACGGACACTTTGATCCGGACATTGTATTGTGAGTTGTAATCGTTTTATATATATATATATTTTGTACATAATTAAACTTGTAAATTTATATTCTGTCTTTGTCTGATTTTTGCTGGCGTTTTTGGGTATTCTGACCCATAACAGAATTGGGGGCTCGTCCGGGATCGTAATCTCTGCATATTTGCATTTTTACGTAAAAGTTCGTTTTTTGAAAAAAAGGAAAATTCTCCAAATTTTTTGCCAGCAGAAATCAATCATGGTATTTTCGGTCACTGAATTTTTGAAATCGGCGACTGTACAAGAGTTCGAATCATTGAAGAAAGATGATGTGATTGGTTTAGGTCTTCACTTGAAGTTAGATGTAAAATCTTCTATGAGAAAACAAGAAATTAGAAATATTGTGGCTAAAGAGCTTTTAGCTAAGGAAATCTTTTCGTCATGCGATTTTCCTGTTGAACCTGTTTCAAGCGAAACCAAAATGTCAAAATATGAGTTTGAATTAGAGAAAATGAAAATACAATTACAATTTGAAAGAGAAGAAAAAGAAAGACAATTCGAAAGAGAAAAGGAAGAAAGAGAGAAACAGGAACGTATGCACGAGAAAGAACTCCAGTTTGAGTTAGAAAAGTTAAAGTTAGAGAAAAGCGTTAAAGAAAATCCTGTTCCTTCGCCTGTCAAGTCTGAATTCGATGCCGCCAAAAACATCAGATTAGTACCAAAATTTCAAGAAAAGTCCGTGGACAAATATTTTCCTCATTTTGAGAAAATCGCGGCCAATCTGAAGTGGCCACGTGATTTTTGGCCAACTTTGTTACAAAGCGTACTTATTGGCAAAGCGGCTGAAGTGTACTCGGCGCTCAGTATTGCTGAGAGTTCAGACTATGACAAGGTCAAGGACACGATTTTGAGAGCATATCAGTTAGTACCTGAGACGTACAGACAAAAGTTTAGAAAGTACAAAAAGTTTGAAAATCAAACATATGTTGAATTCGCTCGAGAAAAAGAAGATTTATTTGATCAGTGGTTTCGATCTAAGAAAATTCCCAATTTATTTGACAATTTGCGTCAAATAATTATGATAGAAGAGTTCAAAGAGTGTATACATCAAGATTTAAGAACTCATTTGGAAAACAAAAATGTTAAAACTCTTGAAGAAGCCGCTGTTTTGTCTGATACGTATGCTCTCACTCATAAGAAAAATTTTGTGTCAAAAACTCAATCTAGCGATAGTGCAAAAACTTCAGATGTTCAAAAGAAAAATTTACAAGAGTCTCAGTCGTCCATTAGTTCCCAGTCACCATTTCAAGGTGGTTCTACGTCCGGTCCTAGGTCCGAGCGTTCTGAGGCATCCCCAGGGGTGGGGTCGCTTCCTACATGCAATTATTGTAAGAAAAAAGGTCATGTTATTGGTGAGTGTTTGAAGCTTAAGAAGAAAAAAGAACTTAAGTCACAGGCCTGTGCGTCTGTTAGAAATGATAGGAAAGCCTTAGATTCGATTTGTTCTGACACTCCTGAGATTCAGGGTTCTAAGTCCAGTTCTGATGATTTTGTGGAGGATCATTATAAGCCCTTTTTGTCACAGGGATTTGTTTCACTCAGTGATTCTAGCGAAGTGTTGCCTGTTCAGATTTTGAGAGATACTGGTGCTGCCCAGACTTTATTGTTAGAGGGTTCATTGCCTTTGTCTGAGCACACTTTTACTGGTAGGTCAGTTTTATTACAGGGTGTGGAGCTAGGCGTCATTGATGTTCCCCTTCATGAAATTTATTTGAAGTCAGACTTAATTACTGGACCTGTTATCGTAGGTGTTCGACCTACTCTTCCCGCTCAAGGCGTTTCCTTGTTGCTTGGCAACGATTTAGCTGGCGGCAAAGTTGTAGCCGATCCGAATGTTTGTGAGAAAATCACGTCCGATGTCGTGTCCGATGATGAAGACGACGACTTGTACCCAGCCTGCGCAGTTACCAGGGCGATGGCCAGGAACAGACTAAAAGAGGCTGAGAGTACGTCTGCACTTAACGAGGACCATCCCTCCAAAAGTATAGACCTTTCTGACACATTCATGTCTACCATTGATGACAGCGTACCTGAGACGTCAGTACCACTTCATGTTGACAAGTCTCCGACAGTACCTGGTGATTATTCCCATCCGCCATTAGACAGAGATACAGATGCCTTAAGCCGTGAGCAGCTCCTCTCCGAGCAAACAAAAGATCCGGAGTTCATCCGACTAAGTAAGAGGGCCCTTCCCCGAGAAGAAGCGGACAAAGTCGGAGAGTGCTTCTACATACAAGATGGCATCCTCATGCGGAAATGGAGACCACCCGATGCACCCCCTAATGAAGTGTGGCGGGTCGTTCACCAGATAGTGGTTCCAGTAGCGTATCGCGGGGACATCATGAGTTTAGCTCACGACACACCCATGGCAGGTCATTTAGGTGTCAATAAGACTTATAATAGGATTTTAAGTCATTTTACTGGCCTAAGTTGAGAAAAGATGTGTCTGAGTTTTGTAAGTCTTGTCATAGTTGTCAGATGGTAGGTAAACCCAATCAAGTTATACCACCTGCTCCCCTCCAACCCATTCCAGCCTTTGAGGAACCTTTTAGTAGGGTGTTAGTTGATTGTGTAGGTCCTTTGCCTAGGACTAGGTCAGGTAATCAGTACTTACTGACAATTATGTGTACTTCGACTAGGTTTCCTGAGGCCATACCTCTTAGGAATATTAAGGCAAAGACCATAGTTAAGGCCCTTACAAAGTTTTTCAGTTTCGTAGGTGCTCCCAAGGCTATTCACTCAGATCAGGGTTCGAATTTTATGTCAGGATTGTTTCAGCAGGTTATGCATGAGCTAGGTATCAGGCAGTATAAGTCTTCTGCGTACCATCCTGAGTCCCAGGGGGCACTTGAACGCTTTCATCAAACCCTTAAAACTATGATGAAAACATATTGTCACCAGTATGGAAAGGACTGGGATGAAGGGGTTCACCTCGTGTTGTTTGCGGCACGAGAAGCGGTTCAGGAGTCCCTGGGGTTCAGTCCCTTTGAGCTAGTTTTTGGGCATACGGTCAGGGGGCCATTGAAGTTATTGAAAGAAAAATGGTTGACTGAGACTAGCGATTTGAATCTCTTAGACTACGTGTCTAATTTCAAAGAGAAACTATATAATGCTTGCAAATTGACTCAAGAAAATCTCAAAACCTCACAAATGAAAATGAAAACATGGTATGACAAAGATGCTAGAAACAGAGTTTTTAAACCAGGCGATAAATTTCATGTATTTTTGCCTATCCCTGGTCATCCTTTGCAAGCTAGATATTTCGGTCCTTATGAGATTGAGAGTAAAATTAGTGATGTTAACTATGTGGTTAAGACACCAGGTCGGCGAAAAGAAAAAAGAGTGTGTCATGTTAACATGTTGAAAGAGTATTTTGATAGAAGTGACCGAAATTTTGTAAAACCAGTTTCCACTTTGGCCAATGCAAATACATTAGAAAATTGTGTTGAAGCTGAATGTAATGAAGAGACTGTCGAAAAAGACTTTGCTCAAAGTGTCCGTTTAAAGAATTCTGATATTCTGACAAATTCGGAAGTGAAACTCGGACATCTGACCGTGCATCAAAAAGAGGAAGTGCACCAATTAATGCGGGAATATACGACAATCTTTCCGGACGTTCCAAAAAAGACGAATGCATCTCATCATGACGTCATTGTAGGTGATGCGTCACCTATCAAACAGCATCCCTATCAGTTAAACCCGATAAAACTTCAATACATGCGGAAAGAAATTCAGTACATGCTTGAAAATGACATTGAACCCAGCAATAGTAATTGGAGTTCCCCATGTATTCTTGTTCCGAAGCCAGACAGAACTTACCGATTGTGTACGGACTTTAGAAAAGTCAATTCAGTCACCAAAACTGACTCTTATCCGATCCCACGAATCGATGACTGTATCGATAAAATTGGCAGTGCAAACTTTGTCAGTAAATTTGACTTGCTAAAAGGCTATTGGCAGGTCCCGCTTACCGAGAGAGCCAGATAAATATCGGCATTTGCGACTCCAGATGGGCTATACCAATATAAAGTAATGCCCTTTGGTATGAAAAACGCACCAGCCACATTCCAGAGGATGATTCATTCGCTCCTAAATCATCTCGAAGGATGCGAGGCGTACATCGATGATGTCATCATCTAAAGCGACACCTGGGATGATCATCTCCGAATCATGCGTACCTTCTTCGACATACTGGCGAAAGCAAACCTCACAGTGAACCTTGCGAAAAGTGAATTTTGTCATGCGACTGTAGAATATTTGGGTCACAAAGTAGGTCAAGGTTTTGTTACTCCTATCATGGCCAAGGTGGAAGCTATTTCAAAGTTCCCGATTCCTACCAATAAGAAAGAGATAATGAGATTCTTGGGAATGGCAGGATTTTACAGAAAATTTTGTCCAAATTTCTCGTCAGTTGTTGGTCCACTTACCAATCTGTTACAAAAGAAAGTGAATTTTGCATGGACCAATGACTGTGACGAATCTTTTAAGAAAATCAAATGTGTTCTTATGAATAGTCCTGTCCTGTCAGCTCCAAATTTTGATAAGCAATTTAAGCTTACTGTTGATGCCAGTGACGTAGGAATCGGGGCTGCTTTGTTTCAAGAAAATGATGATGGTGTAGATAGAGTTGTTTGTTATTTTTCAAAGAAATTGACTAAATGTCAAAAGAATTACTCTACTATTGAAAAAGAGTGTCTTGCATTATTGTTAGCTTTACAACATTTTGATGTTTATTTGAATGTTACTTTACATCCCATTCTTGTATTTACTGACCACAACCCTCTCACATTTTTGCACAAAACGTCAAACAAGAATCAAAGACTTACAAGGTGGAGTTTATTGTTGCAAGAGTACAATATCATTATTAACCATATCAAGGACAAAGACAATGTGATTGCAGATGCACTATCGAGAGTTTCATGAGTGTTTTTTGCAGAATTCACCACCTAAGTTTTCATTGACATTCAAACTTTTTTTAAGGGGGGAGGTGTTGTGGGTCATGTGTTATTTTAGTATTACTTTATGTGTAGATACACATGTACTTATTCATGTTGTATTATGATTTCATAATGGTTCTTTCTAGATTTTACTATGTCATGTTTATTTCATTAGAAAATATTCCAGTATGTTCTTTGTTACATCATTATCATCACATGACTGTGATTTCTAGAATTTACTCTATTGTTAATCATTTGTAATGAGTCATTGTTCTAGAAGCTTCTGGTAAATTCACTGTTATTAAGTATATTAAGTAAATACCTCTGAGGAACTGTGTTGAGGGAGCATTCGTACACATTCGTAGACACGATTCATTCATCTATTCTGATATACTGGGACACTTTATTTGTTGAGACTTTAATCCATTTAACAACGTTTGGACACCGATCTTTCGAGAACGTTTGTGATTACCGGAAACCATACATTCGATAGACTTTGTGGACCGTAACGGACACTTTGATCCGGACATTGTATTGTGAGCTGTAATTGTTTTATATATATATATATATATTGTACATAATTAAACTTGTAAATTTATATTCTGTCTTTGTCTGATTTTTGCTGGCGTTTTGGGGTATTCTGACCCATAACACAATAAAATGTAAAATTTCCTTCTTTATCTCCAGTATGCCGACCATTTACAATTCTTAGACTAGATGATTAACATAAAGATTATTATTTACGTCCATAAGTGTTTACAGTCTCGTCCATACATTTTCTGTCATTCAGAGATTCATCATTATTTAAAATATCTGCCAATCCATGTAGATCATATCCATATGTCATTGTCAATGTAATCAAGTCTGGATCCGGTACGTGCGTTTAAATCACTTGTTACAGCAACTTTACATGTACCTTGATCTTTGTGCTAATGAATAGATTGTTCAAGACTGTAAAATAAGTCAATTTCATTTAAACGTCATAGAATACACTTCTTTCTGGTGGAATGTAACTAAAAGCTTGCCATCTTTTTATATCCATTTTCATATTCATCTGTGTTGCTTGGGCCCCTGTGTTTTGCAGTCTTGCTTGTTTGTGGTCATCTGACAGTGAGGAGGTTGTTTTACACCACAATTGAGCGTTCTTCGAGACCTCTGGGCAATCGGAAAAGTGGGAGGGTTGTGCGCACGTAATCTAGGATAGCCACACCGTCTGCTTCTGACGTGGCAGATGGCGGTCCTAATTCGGTCTATTGGTTTATGTGTAGTCATTTGTGTTTTGTTTTCCTGTGATTTTACGTTCCTTGTACCACTGAGTCTCTTCCTGTGCGTGTCCTCTTTATGATTTACAGTGGGTGTTTTGGGAGGTTGCTAGTGATGCTGCAACTAGGTATTGTTGGAGATCCCCTCCGTCTTCTATATCCAATTTTATTGTACTAGAGACGTGTTCTGGATATTTCAATCTTCGTCAGTAGTACTTAATGCCGAATATTTTAAATAAAGCCGAAGTGAATTTTCCTGGCGCCATTTACAATACAGAGTTTTAATTTCCTCTTGCCAAATTGAGCGGCTCCAAATTTTGTGAAGGGATGATTCAGGAGCGTATTTAAGTAAAAAAAAAATATGGCCAAAAATCGTTGGAGGGTAGGCGCAAGGACGTTGATTCTAAACATGACCGAAAAAATATGCCGAAGCTAAGGTATAAGATATAGGTGCATGGAACGCAATATGACTTGAATATGCGTCAACGGATTTTCATGATATTAGTCCTTTGTAATCAGACTTTGAAGTAGACTAAATAATCCAGTCTCTCCGCTGCCGCTAAAAGAGACTGAATCCCACCACGTTTGTTATAGAACGAAGTCTGATGACCAATCAGAACGAAGGATACAAAATATCACGTGATCAACTTTCTTTATCCTTCGTTCTGATTGGTCGGTTCTCCGAATTTTCGCTTTGCTTGATTAGTTTGGTAGGGAGTTAAAAATTGGCAAAAAATGCAATAACGAAGCGAGCGAAAACGTGAGGTGGGTAGAGATAGTTAGATAAATGTTTTCTTCAGTCCCGTCAACAAGAAAATCAATATTTCAGACCTTCAAAATGGATAAATCGTTGGGCAACAGTTTCGTCCGACTTCGTTCTGTAACAAATATAGTGGGGTTCAGTCTCTTTTAGCGACAGCGGAGAGACTGGATTATTTAGTCTAACTTTGAAGAGGAAGCCGCCTTTCCAATTTAAGGCTCATTTTATTTGTTGTTACGCAGTTATGGGACTTAGAATATTAAAATGCAGTGAAAATATACTAAAACATTTAAAAATTCTTTTAAAATCTATTTTTGGGTGAAACATTTTGAAAATTTGTTTAAGAAGGAAGGATGTTCTTTGACATATGTGACAGGTTTTTAATTTTTTTTGTCGCATAATCGAGAAATTATGTAAAATTGGAGGGGGGTTATATACACATACATAAGGGCAATAATAAGCTAAGGGCAAAATATAGGCCATGGAACGCAATAACTTGTATATGCGTCAACGGATTTTCATGATATTTGTACACTGTGGTCATACTTTGAAGAGGTTCATCCGATTTGTCCTTATGGAGTAATGGGACTTAGATATTTTGGTGTTGTGAAAAAAATCCAACGGGCGTATATTGCTGTGTGAGCGTAGGCTTTATTTACTCAAATTTCTAACAATGTTCAAAGAAATAAGTGATTAACACCCACTCTCGACGTGGTATTATCTAATGTCCGTCCTGATAACGTCATCCTCTGTATCACCCTCTTATGCTACAAAAATGTACGTGCTGATTCGACTGTTTTCAATGACTAACAATTTAAAGTCAGCTTAACCATCATCATTTACTACGGATGGTTTGGGTGTAGACGTCGACGTCTGATTTTTTACGTCCGCCGTTATTATTCGCAGTCTTTAATCCAGATGGGCTTCCATACAATACACTAGATGCTATATTAAGTATACTACTCATAACAGAAGTGTCTGAGCGATTCAACTGTCGTCACTTGAACTAGAACCAGTGTTCTTTTGCTTCCTTTTCGCCTTTCGGCCTGTTTTTCCCACTTTTCTCCATTAGTTTAAACGTAAATTGCAATTTTGTATTTAAATCCTGATAAAAAACGATAACTTTTCAAAAACTGTCAAAAAAGAGATCGTTACATAGAAAACAATCTATATTACGCTCCGACTCAAAACCATGTCTACACCACACGACTACTAGAGATTTTTACTTAAAGTGTAGACTGACAGCTGAGCTCGGACGACAACTTACCTGTAGGGGTTATCTCAAAACAAGAATTAAACATCACATTTAAGGTCACTCGAAAGAAACGACGGACGACGGAATATGACAATATTTTTAGCAAAAACGAATATAATAAATAAATAATAATGCTAACATTTGTGAGGTAGATTTTTTTATTTATTCTTTCCATAAACATTGTTACTCGTCCGCACTCTCGGAGGACGAAATTCCGAGCGCCTTCAGAATTTTCGGCACTTTCTTAGTAATAAACTTGTTGTATTCCATTTGATTTTTTCTCATTAATTGTAGAGTAGAAAGTTTTTTCTTTTTTTTCGGAACATCTACTTCTTCTGAATTTTCATGATCTTTCCGCTTCGATGTACTTCCTTCCGCAACACTACTTCCTGCCTCGTGCGCATGCCCTTCATCAGTTTTGGTCGCCCCTTCCTCGGAGGAGGTCTGTGCCTCCAAAATTCCTTCCCTTCCGCCTTTCTGTTCACTATCTTCTATACAAGCATCCGACTTATCAACTTCTTTTTTACCTTTGCATCGACTTTCTAATTCCTTGACTTTCATCAATTCGACCCTAAAATAAATACATTTAAAATAGTGTTATTCCAAGTGGAATATAATTATGTTCAAAAAGCAGAGAGAGAGAGAGAGATGCATGTAATTACTATATATATCTTAATATCAAAGCTCATATTTCAATTACATCGTGGGCAGGGAAGGGGGGGGGGTGACTTACCTCACATCCTCATTCTTTATTTCGTTCAGAGGCTTTGTTGTTAGTTTCCCTAGTTTTGTTGAAAGCCTCTCCTTCAGTTGTTTTACACTTGCAGATTTGAACAATGTCTGAGCATCTGCAGGAAGGGCATGGAGGTTGTCTTTGATGCTATTTATTATTTCCCCTCATGAACATGGAAATTCCATGTATGATCTCAACAAGAGAAGAATCTCCTGGTCCGAAATCTTCACAACTTTCTTTTTCCTGTGCCGAATTGTTTCTAAAATAGATTTATTTTCATATTATACACTGAGTCTTCAAAAATGTTATCGTTTTGAAATCAGATAAAATTCAAATAAAGTAAGAAATAGTATTTGTGTAGGTAATTTTCCGGAATAAGAGATTATTATAAAAAAATCATTTAATTCTAAACAACGGAAAGGTTTTTTTTTTTCAAATAATGATGTCAGATGGTTCCTTTAATGGATTTTTAAAATTTTCTGCGAAAATGCACGCAATTGAAAACTTTCAACAATTTCGTCAATTTATGTAAAAATAAATAAAGAATCGACTGCACTCAATTGATTTCGCTCTTAAAAATTCGTTCTGCCTAAATAAAGAGAGAGAGAGAGAGAGAGAGAGAGAGAGAGAGAGAGAGAGAGAGAGAGAGAGAGAGAGAGAGAGAGGGGTCTTTTAAAATTGATTAAGGTGAAGGTCATCTCGCTACTTGAAGAAAAACTTTCTCGGACGAATTATAACATACCACATTTCGCCGGATTTCGAAGGTAATCACACTTTGATTGATTTAGATATCGTTATCTATATAAACATAAGTTTTAATTGATTTTCTACTTGTAAAAATAAAAGAACTTACCACTTTCTCGATCCATACTTTTGTTTACCTTGAATGATCGTGTATTGCGAAAAATTTACCTGGACAAGTGACATCACGTGATTGAAGAGAGTGTTCGATTATATTTTTAGGATTATGAGTAGAACTATATATATACGAAGTAAAGATAGTAAGTAGGGCTATTCTAACAAATTAAAACTTGTCTTAGGTTTCATGACCTTCATCGTTTGTCTTTTCAGTGAAATGGACGAAGATACACGCAAGAAGTATCTTAAAGCCCTTCTTGTAATGAGTTCTCCTCCACCAAATGTAAACGATTTTATCCAAAGACTTACTGCCGTTTTATCTGCAATAGCGAGACCCCCACCTGATATCAGCCTTGACATCAGACATAAATTTGGGAATATTTCTCCTTTTTTGGGAAGAGACGTATTTAGTCTTTTAAAGGATCATGAATATGGATTCTTTGAAATAACAGGCGAGACTCCGGAATCCATGCAGGATATTCTTAGTCAAATCCATCCTTTCATTGTGGAATTAAAATGTACTCATAAGTTGACAAAGTTAGACCGTGTTTTAATGTTTACATTGTAGTTAAGAGGGTATTATACATATCATATGCTCTCTTTATTGTTTGATATTTCTCTGTCATCCATCTACAAAGAAATAAGAAATATGATCCCAGTTCTGAAGCAGTTTTCATCTAAGTTTCTTGCGTGGTCCTCTATGTCCGAGTGGATGTCCATGCGTCATTTGTGGGCTGGTCTTCCTGGCGTCGTTGGTGCCATTGATGGTACCTCCACGAAAATCTACCGACCTCAAACGGAACCGCAGCGTTTGTATTATTCTGGACACAGAAAATATCAATACATGCTATTCATACTCAGGTTATCATAGATTCTTTTGGAATTATCAGACATGTAGAGTGTGGATTTCTGGGGCACTTGAATGATGCACAACAGTATAGACTTATGGCATCCATTGGTCCGAGAGAGGAGTTAAAATTTCCAGGAGACTGTCTTTTATTGGCTGATAAAATATACCCCAATGGATATCCGCTTATGACTCCTTTCACTCGCCAGCAAATATCTAGAAAACCAATACATTTTCAAAGAAAATGTAAAAAAAAAACTGAACAAAAGAATTCAAGCACACAGAGTATCCGTTGAGCACTCAATCGGACAATTAAAGCAGTACACGATTTTAATTACTGTATGGATGCACCCGAGTAGAATGTTAAAAGACGTTTGTGAAACTTGTGCAGGCTTAACATGCAAACGGCAGCAAATATTTAATGATTTTTGAGTAAACTAACAGAGAAACTAGAATTGTATTTCTGTATCTTTTTTACTGCAAAATGCCACATATTTACTTTGAGATGACCCCCTAAATTGTCCGCATCCTACTCGATCGTCAGCGTAGACTTTAGGTAAAAATCTCTACTACTCACATTCTTGAACAACATTTCAAACCAATTTTAATGTACCAGACAACTGTTTTAGATAGTAAATCCTCATCAACAGTACTTCAAAGCAAAGAGATTTTCACTTTTTCGTACACAGCTAACGTTATTTTAGTAACGCAATAGTTTGAATTTTGTCAATCTTATTTATATGAATAACATACTTTGTATGAATAATCTTATATGAATAACATATGTACAAGGATAATAAACCTATTTCAGCACCAATCTCCTTTCATCATACGTGTTACATGAATGAGTTAAAGAAGATCCTGACGATAATCTCAACAGCACTCACAATAGAGCAGAAAATTAAACATCGACGGACCCCTAGCAAGCTAGAGGTGGGATCAGGTGCCCGGGAGGAGTAAGCATCCCCTGTTGGCTAGCCGCACCCGCCGTCGATGTTAATGAAGCATGGAAATGATAATATATAAAATTCATGCACTGTCTGACGTTATGTCTATATAGAAAGTGCTATGGCGACAATGTCAGGGAAGTATATTCAAAACACTTACTGTCAAACCCCTCGCGGGGAACTTTTTTACGAGCTCCACACGGCAAAGGGCATAAGTGTGACACAAATGAGTTAAAGAAGATCCTGACGATAATCTCAACAGCACTCACAATAGAGCAGAAAATTAAACATCGACGGACCCCTAGCAAGCTAGAGGTGGGATCAGGTGCCCGGGAGGAGTAAGCATCCCCTGGATGAAGTGACATTTCATTATTTGATGTTAATCAATCCATTTTTTCGAGGTGTTGTCAAGATATGAGATTGATCCGAATTCGTCCAATGGCTACACATTTCAACACCAGTTCTCGTAAGCACAAAAATATTTTGGTGACGCGTACGCTTGTTCTACGATTTTCATGAGATTTCATACATGAGTAGGGCAAAATATCAAGAAAAGAAAATCGTCAACATCTTGTTGACAAGTGACTTGGTTGTCATGGTAACCAGGTCATTAGATACCAAAATATGAAAATAAAACAATTTTGAAGCCTTACTGTGTCTCATGAAAATGTTTCATAATTTCAATTATTATTAAATTCAAAAATATAGGCTATGAGGTATTCAACCAAATTCAGTACCTTTTTAGATTTTATTAATACACATGTTTACCATTGTAATAAATGTTGCTCATTATGACAAAATTCCTCAAGACGTTGAATTTTATTTTCTGTGTTTAAATTGCTTTGAGATTATAATTAGCCATTCCATCTATTGGTTTGAAAGAAGTTACTATAAACACTAAAATTAGTAGGTTACTAAGAATATAAATTTCCATAGCAACCATTCCCATTGGTTTGACATACTGATAAATTTAATTTTCTGAGATTGATAAATAATAATATCCACGCGATAGATAAAATATGATATTTATATGTCACATGTAATGCACCCTTTCTAAAGCTTAAATAAATTGGTGGGGGAAACGTTACCATGGCAACCGTTTGAAAAAAATGATGAATTTTTGAATGAAGTGTGTTATAGTAATATTTTCCATTCCATCAGAATAGTCGTCATTAATATAATTCATTTCAGTAAAAACTAAACACATTTTTGCATGGTCACTATGGAAACAATACCGATTTACACAAAATGTTTTGAAGTTCTTATTTTTGACTTTTTAAAAGTTTTTGAAGTCAAAGTTCTAGTGCGGTAACAAAGATAAAATCAGGGTGATATAAAAGTAGGTTGCTTAAACATTTGTATAGAAAAGGTTAAAATCCATTATATAAATTCAAAATAGCCGTATCCAAGGAAACAAACAAGTCTATTTCAATTTGAAGCGTTAATCTTCTATATGTTTGCTTAGCAACGCCTTATTTCTCTTAGTATTGAGCAAAATATTTTTGGTAAAAATCTAAGATAACCTTTAAAGGTTATTATTAATTGATCTTTTTTTATATTTTGTCCTTAATTGGCAGAATTAAAGTATACTTGTCAATCATAACTTAAAAAAAAAACTTTTCCTTGGATACCATCCATGTTGCCTTGGCAACCAAGAAAAAATACAAATCGTTTATTGCAATCTGATAAGTTTTAACTTAAGACTTCCTAAAAACTTCTCAATTTACCTTTATTTAAGGTAAAACTGAAAAATTGCCATCTTCAGATTATGGTTAAATTGTTGCCACGGTAACTCCCTATTTTCCCGTTATTTATAGATTTATCACAAAGAATTATTATTAAACATTATGATTCAATCACATATGGCGGAAGAAAATGTGTTAATTAGATCCTGTGAGATTTCAAAAAAGCTAAAAATGGCAATTTTTCAGTGTATACATCCCGTTTCCATGGCAACCAACATCAATATGTGATTTTTACCCGTCATTTTCTTATATTTTCATCATGGCCTATCATATGAATAATAAAGCCTACGCTCACGCAACAAGATACACCCGTTGGGATTTTTTTTCACAATACCAAAATATCTAAGTCCCATAGCTCCACAATGACAAATTGGATTAACCTGAAAATCGAAAGGCGGTTTTCTCTCCACAGTCTGGTCACCATGTACAAATATCATGAAAATCTGTTGACGCATATTCAAGTTATTGCGTTCCATGCTCCTATATTTTGCCCTTAGCTTAACATGTATGTGCATATGAGTTAAAGAACATCCTGACGAAAATCTCAACAGCACTGACAATATAGCACCAAATTAAACATCGACGGACCCCTAGCAAGCTAGAGGTGGGATCAGGTGCCCGGGAGGAGTAAAAATCCCTTGTTGGCTAGCCGCACCCGCCGTCGATGGTCATGCACGAAAATGATCAAATTATATAAAATACATGCACTGTCTGAGGTTATAACTATATAGAAGTGTTATGGCGACCATGTCAGGGAAAATATTCAAAACACTCCCCTCGCGGGGAACTTTTTTACGAGCTCCACACGGCAAAGGGCATAAGTGTGACACAAATGAGTTAAAGAAGATCCTGACGAAAACCCCCCTCCCATTACAAACAATTTCTCGATAATGCGACAAAAGAATTATTAAAGCCTGTGTTTATGAAACACGCATGCCCCCGGTGGCGTCTTTGTTAGTATCAACACTTTTTGCTGTGAAGTACATGTGTGTGAAAGGTCAAGGTCAGGGTCACTTGGTTAAATATTTTTGCTGTCGATGATAAAATCTTGTGACAAGGAATACACATGTGAAATATCGAAGTCCTATCACTTACCATACAAAAGTGATGTTAAAGTTGATGTTAAGTAGGTTGAAGGTCAAGGTCATGAAGTCATTGGAAAGGTCTTGTCACAAGAAATACACTTGTAAAATATGAATGCCTTATCACTTACCATTCAAAAGTTATGCCCAATGTTAAAGTTTTTGAAAAGTAGGTCAAAGGTCAATGTGAAGGTCACGAGGTCAAACATTTTGGTATCAATGGAAAGGTCTTGTAACAAGGAATAAACATGTGAAATATGAAAGTCCTATGACCTCCCATTCAAAAGTTATGTCCAATGTAAAGTTTTTCGGACAGACAGACAGATAAACAAAAAGACAGAACAAAAACTATTTGCCCCCGAATCTTTGATTCCGGGGGCGTAATAAAAACTCGTTACATATGTCAACGTTTAGTATCCGAAACGTGCATGTCTGGTCCATGCTGTAAATTTATTATCTGTTTTTAATGATGCTATTGAATATGAAGACGTTAAACATTTGTACTACTTGGTAAGTGTCACTGCTGGTGGACTAGGAGTCCCCGAGGTCACATGTAGCCAAGTTCGATCAATTTCGGTTGATCCTCTCGTCAACGCATTTGAAAAGGAGAAGGTACGTTATGGGCCAAAATCGGCCCTATCTCGGAAATGAAACAAACATTGAACAATGAAAATACAAGATTTGCTGAATGTAAATCAGTTTAAATTTTGACGGTCGGACATTCCGTTGCAATTTTGTACCAATTTGAAGATACGTAGGTAAGCTTTCTGTTTCACTTTCTTTCACGTCATTTGACGTTACAATAACATTGCCATGCAACGTTGTCGATGTCGAATGAGATAAAACCAGTTGCTATATTATTACATTATTACTTTTGATCTAAAGCTTGTTATAAAACGATTCCATGCTCACGTATAAGATACAAAATAATCACGCACTGGTCCAGATCTTTACCAAACGACTCTACTGTTAAATAAATAGCTTATTCAATTTCTTGCGTATATTTCTTTTCTTTTATTTGTTTCAAGTGTCCTGGTTGAAGTTTTATATAATGCATGAATAAAATTATAAGTAAAACTTGTTTTAAAATTTCAGTAATGCGGTAAATAAGAGGGATAAGCACCAATAAAGACGTGGAATCCGTATTCATAGTAAATATTTGACAACGCATTTATAAACAAAATAAAAATATACATCCCTGTAATACATATAGAGTTTGGTTTTATGACAAATAATAACACATAATTTTGGTTTTGTTTTGTTCCTTTTTTATTTTAATTTTTCATTTATTTATTTATTTTGCATGTCAAATATTTCCAGATTTCGGCGCCCCTCCAACTTTTTTTTCATCCTAGCTACGCCGTTAGTACATTTGCATGATCTTTTTATACTAGTTATGGAATAAATGTCTTATTCTGTGTATTTGTACCGAAATAAATGACAATGGCTAATGCATTTATTTTGATTTGGCTTAGTACTGAGCAACATAGGCTTCATTTTGGTCGATACATGTACAATCGTTTAGAGTCCGATGAGATAATTTTCGAAGTGAAAGTATTTTGATCGGCTATGCTCTTTTAAATTAAAATTGGAAGACAGTCGGGGGTTTTTACAAATTTTTCCCGCTCTTTTGTTGTTGTTGTTGTTGTTGTTTTAAATTTTACTTCGTTGGTAGGGAATTGTCATATAGGTGCAGCGCGATTTCAATCGAAAGTGTGGTATATTAAATTTATCTATAGGTCCGTAATGACATCGAAATAACCGCTTGAAATAAGCAATAGGTTTGTTTTAAAGATAAACCTTGTAATGAATATTTAGTATGTTAAACGTCTTTAAATACAATAGCATCATTTAAAACCTGATAAATTTTCAGCATGGACCTGACATGCACGTTTCGGGTACTAAACCCTCGTCAGTGATCCTCAGTCTAAACAATGTAATATGGCCAAAATGTATGAAAATTATTATGTCCAAAAATGTACCAAAACACGTAGCAGAATGGGTGGGATATGATGCTACAGGACCCACGTTTTAGAAATTTCAAGGAATTTTGTAACAGAAAATTTCAAATGCGTTGAAGAGACAGACGATCAACCGAAGTTGATCGAACTTGGCTACATGTGCCCTCGGGGACTCTTGGTCCACCAGCAGTGACACTGACCAAGTAGTTCAAATGTTAAACGTCTTTAAATTCAATAGCATCATTTAAAACATGATAATTTTTCAGCATGGACCAGACATCCACGTTTCGGGTACTAAACCCTCATCAGTAATCCTCAGTCTAAACAATGTAATATGGCCAAAATGTATGAAAATAGCTGCAATAGAAAAAAAGAACGAAAATTCTCCAGTGCGCTTTGTCTTTCCATTATACTCTCGGGTACACAAAGGTACATGTAGGGTTTATAGTCTCTACAATTACCTCATTGGCGGGACCTGTACAATCCAGTGTATTCACAACTCCAGCATTTATTTGCCAAGGATTTGTTCGAACCAATCAGCGTCACGTACATGAATTTTTAAAGACCGTCAGCAATTCCGCCATTAACGTATGAATGAATTCGCATGTAAACGGAGTCGTATAACGCAAATTTTTCTAAACAAAAAGTGGACATTTATGTCCTTGACAAAATAAAACAATTATTAGGTTTGTTACTGACTGTCCACAGAGACTTACATCTTTGCCACCCCTCTCCTTCAATGGGCTTGATCTACCCGATAAATATCTGTAGACGGCCAGTAACAAAAATCGCCGTAGTATGCGAATGTAATATTCGATATATAAATACATTCAAGGCGAAAGTTATGTCACACAGCCATTTACTATAAACTTCGCATAATTTACGCATGAGATTTATACGCAGGAATAAGTGGAACAAATTACAAATATTGTGGTTTTTAATTCTTAAGCATATGAATCTCGCAGCTATTAGCGTGAAACACGAAAAACAAAAAGGGCAATGCAAAGAACACGCATATCCACGAAAATATTTCCAGATAATTCCATAGCATGAATCACGGTATATGCAATTTATCATATAAGGGAAAGATCTGCAATGAATGTGTGTTTTAAAGTTCGCAAACATCAAACGCAAAAGACTTCACATAAACCGACGAGACCAATGGGTAACCGGTAACGACTTTGGACGGCCATTTGTCACGCAAGTAGCAAATGGTGTGGTTATCCTGGATTACGTGCGCACAACCCTCTCACTTCTCCAATTACCAAGAGGTCTCGAAAAACGTACAACTGCGGTGTAAAACAAACTCCTCACTGTAAGATGACATCACACAAAGAAGACCGCGAAACGTAGAGGCCCTAGAGACACATATGAATATGTAAATGGATATAAAAAAGGAAATGCATTGTGGGTTCCACTGGCTCCCCGACTAGGGATTTTGTTGCACAGATTTCGAAGAATATCGATACAAATTAATGATACCTATCACTGTACATAAAACGCCGTTAAGAGAAACAATTGTTTACAAAGTAGCCTAGTGCGCAGAACAACATTTTGTTGGATATTCAATTGGGTCATGTCGGTTGCAATTTTATCATTCTGTATTGAATCGCTTTTACAATAATAATTTTGAAGTCTAGAACAGACGGTAAGCCATACAGCTATACAGATACGAAATAAGCTATATATACCGCTGAATTGCAGATTGCGATTAACAAACATTAACCTGCTTATGGCGTGTTCATATCTCAGTTGATACGCTATGCCAGAGCAAGTACCAAATATACCGAATTTGTTCTGAGAGCTAGGCGTCTTTCAGATAAGCTTCTCAGTCAGGGATATGTTTGTGACTGACTAACATCGTCACTGAGGAAGTTCTACGGTCGATATGGGGAACTCGTCATACACTATGATGTCCCACTCTCCAGAATGGTGGATGATAGTTTGTCATAGAGAATTTGTACTCTATGTCTTCCGAAATGGAAGTAACCGGATGTGACAGGTCTACCGAATTGAAGCGGCGGGTGTTGCATGCAAACAGGAGATGCTTTCTCTTCCTGGGCACCTGGTCACACTCCCATATCGGGAGTTTGCTTTTTTTCATGTGGTGGAGGTTTTTGTTTATTTGCTTTGGTTCCTGTTTTATCCTGATTTTGTATGCCTTCGGTTTCTGAATTATCGATTTTGTGCTGTATACAGGGTCGTTATCCATATTTGTCATATTATTAGTTGCAATTTTGCGCTACTTTAAACTGTTGTTTTGGATATAAATACATTTATATATTATGCTTTGTAATCAAATTAATATACAGTTAAAGTATATCATTGAGCGAGTTAGCACGATTCTAGTTTCATGAGACGAGAACTATTTCCCGAGGCGAATCCGAGGGAAAAACGGTATGGTCGAGGGAAACCAGAATCGTGCTAGCTCCATTCATAGCATACTGTTACTGTTTTATTATACCGTCACTGGCGTCACGCGCTGAAGCGCCGCCAAATTTCGCTGAAGCTCCGCCCCATTTTGAAGCTTTTTCCCATACGGGAATAATATTCAAAACTAACGCATTCTTTGCAGGGAAATTGTCTTATCAGGCGAATTACAGCTAGTTTTAGTGAGTATCTTTTAATATAAGACAAAAATAAGTAAAAGTAAAGTAATCGTTTATATTTCAGTGAATGTTGCTCTGAATCAGCAATCCTGGCAAAGTTCTACTGACTATTTGTGGAATGCCTCTCGTGCTAACGATGGTTTTAGAACAAATAATGAGGGGATGAATTCAAACAGTTGTACTCATACAAATGGATCTGGACACTATACTGCTTGGTGGCAGGTAGACCTTGGACAAAATTACAATATATCACATATCCTGCTTACGACGAGGAACTGGCGTGCGTAGTTTTTTTTTGTTATAAATTAATTCCCAAGTACAACTTCTGTATATGTTTAATTCACATTTACATCTTTGTTTTCTTTGTTAGTCGTTGTTGCCATCGAATGAATTATGAGAAAATCCCTAATATTACGATCTTGCAGATACAAAATTGAACTCATATGCTCGATAAAAGAAATTGGAATGAACAGACTAAGACTATATGTATCGCATCACATCAAATAAGCAGTAACGAGGTACCCATCAGTTATTCAGTCTTATAGTCGAGAAGGCAAGGCAAAATCATTCGATTTTCCACAGGAACGGTTGCAAACCTCAGAGTGAAGAAAATTCCGAAGTGAGACCAGGTGCCTGGGGAGAGTCAGCGTCTCCTGATTGCATGCAACACCCGTCGCAACAGCTTCATGGAAACCTTTCAAATTCGGTGATTGTCTCGATGTACATTTTGATGTACATATCAGGTAAGTATGCCTTGTTTGGTGATGATGACAGCCATTCATTCACAATGTAGAATGTCACTGATCATTCTGTAAAGGGGGATCTCATATGATTTTTTTACATCCCCGTAGAGACCGAAGAACTTCCTCAATGATGATTTCAGCCGTTGTGTAACATAACCCTGAACAAGTAGCTAATTTGCAAGCCGTCTGGCTCTAATGATGAAATCTTCATATTTAGAACATGCCCTGGCATACCGTATCAGTTGAGAAACAAAAACACAATAAACAAGAGAAGGGTGCTATTTTATATATTTGGCAGTCAAATAATCACTTCGGCATATAATTATAGAATAGACAGTTGTTGTATTTATTTACATTCCAGTTTTCATGCTTAAATGACGTTGAAAACTCCGTTGCTAAGGATTTGTTACTACGCACCGTCATAGTTCAAATCACACATACAAGAAAGTATAGCGTTTGGAAACTTCCGAACACTTTTGCTGTGTGGAGCAGTTAAACTGTTGACTAGATGTTAAAGGTGAAATAATTACTTCTATCAAACTCTGTCGCACAAACGAAGCTTTGTTTCGGCCCTTTATAAATTTGACACCATATATATTTTTTCAATATTTCTGAAAGTTTTCATTCCATCCAAAACTATCATTAAAATCAAAGGAGCTAAATATCTTAGCACCATCCCTCCAGCGCTATTGTGGTAATAGATTTCATTTAACTCTGCTACTGAATAGACCCCTAAAAAGCTTTGGAGCTGCGCACTTTCTGCTGATTAAATAAACAAATTTGAATTTAAAAAATAGAAACTGACGGTGCCCCTGAAGCAAACATGGCTGTCAGAATGACAAATATGGATAATGACCATATCCCTGTTTACAGCACAAAATCGATAATTCAGAAAATCAGAAACCGAAGGCATACAAAATCAGGATAAAACAGGAACCAAAGCAAACAAACAAAAACCTCCACCATATGAAAATAAGCGAACTCCCGATATGAGAGTGAGACCAGGTGCCCAGGAAGAGTAAGCATCTCCTGCTTGCATGCAACACCCGTCGCTTCAATTCGGTAGGTAGAACTGTCACATCCGGTTACTTCCATTTTGGAAGATATATAGTACAATCTTTGGTTGGATTGTTCAAATGGTCTATGACAGAATGTCATCCACCATTCTGGAGAGTGGGACATCATAGTGTATGACGAGTTCCCCATATCGACCGTAGAACTTCCTCAGTGACGATGTTAGTCGGTCACAAAGATATCCCTGACTGAGAAGCGTATCTGAAAGACGCCTAGCTCTCAGAACAAAATCGGTATATTTGGTACTTGCTCTGGCATAACGTATCAACTGAGATATGAACACGCCATAAGCAGGCGATGAAAATCACTTTGACAATAAAAAGGTACTACTGATGAGGTTGCACTGTCCGAAACCCGTGTCTGGTGCATTAAAATTGATTTGAAATTTTCTTCAAGAAATGGTACATGTAAAGAGTTTTAACATTTCCGAATTATGATTAAACATAAATCACAACACCGTTTTGAAAGAACGCCACAGAGTGTCTTTATTGAAGCGAATCCATTGTACAACTGATAATGATTATTTGGGTACTACAAAAATTCTTTATGGTTTACAATAGATACAAACACGAACTGTGCGAAATATAAAACGGTCGTGAAATGAAAACTTCCAAATTACATTCTGATTAAATGGGTTGATTTAGGGGTTGAATTCTGCAGATACGACTTCGTTATACTTCTAGGTGTGCAAAAAACTGTTACACTGGCATGTTTACCAAACTTTATTGATAGAAACTAGAAATAGCGAATACACAGGATTTGGGACTATCAACTAAAAACCACAGACATGTAGCAAGAAACAACAGAAACACAAAAAAGAGAAAAAAAGTGTTCCGACTCTGAAATCAATGTACAGCCTGCTTGACAGAACTGTTTCAGATTACCTGTAAAATATCAATAAGTTAAAGAAAATCCTGACAACAATCTCAACAGCACTCACAATAGAGCACAAAAGTGACCATCGACGGACCCCTAGCAAGCCAGAGGTGGGATCAGGTGCCCGGGAGGAGTAAGCATCCTCTGTTGGCTAGCCGCAACCGCCGTCGACGGTCGACGCCCACGCACGAATATGACCATATCTAAAATTATGCACTGTCTAAGATTGTGTCCCTATAGAAAGTGCTATGGTGACCATGTCAGGGAAAGACATTCAAAACACTTACTGTCAAACCCCTCGTGAGGAACTTTTTTACGAGCTCCACACGGCAAAGGGCATAAGTGTGACACAAATGAGTTAAAGAAGATCCTGACAACAATCTCAACAGCACTCACAATAGAGCACTATGTTGAGCATCGACGGACCCCTAGCAAGCTAGAGGTTGGATCAGGTGCCCGGGAGGAGTTAGCATCCCCTGTTGGCTACATGTAGCTGCACCCCCTGTCGATGTTAATGCACGATAAAGAACACAGTATATAAAATGCATGCACTGTCTGACGTTATGTCTATATAGAAAGTGCTATGGCGACCATGTCAGGGAAATATATTCAAAACACTTACTGTCAAACCCCTCGCGGGGAACTTTTTTACGAGCTCCACACGGCAAAGGGCATAAGTGTGACACAAATGAGTTAATGAACATGTAGCACTAATACTTTGTTCAATTTTGGCTTTTAAAGGCAAAATAACTCAAGCAAAAAAGGAAGGTCAAGGTCATTTTATGAAAGTTTGATCAAAGATACATCCACCATGTAAGTTTGGAAGATGTAGCATTTATACTTTGCTCAATATTGGCTTTTAAAGGCAAAATCACTCAAGCAAAAAAGTAGGTCAAGGTCATTTTATTAAAGTTTGACTAAAGATACATCCACCATGTAAGTTTGGAACATGTAGCACTCATACTTTGCTCAATATTGGCTTTTAAAGGCAAAATTACTCAAGCGGAAAAAGTGGGTCACGTTCATTTTATGAAAGTTTGATCAAAGATACATCCACCATGTAAGTTTGGATCATGTATCACTTATACTTTGCTCAATTTTGGCTTTTAAAGGCAAAATCACTCAAGCAAAAAAGTAGGTCAAGATCATTTTATGAAAGTTTGATCAAAGATACATCCACCATGTAAGTTTGGAACATGTAGCACTTATACTTTGTTCAATATTGGCTTTTAAAGGCAAAATCACTCAAGCAAAAAAGTAGGTCAAGGTCATTTTATGAAAGTTTGATCAAAGATACATCCATCATGTAAGTTTGGAACATGTAGCACTTATACTCTGCTCAATATTGGCTTTTAAAGGCAAAATCACTCAAGCAAAAAAGTAGGTCAAGATCATTTTATGAAAGTTTGATCAAAGATACATCCACCATGTAAGTTTGGAACATGTAGCACTAATACTTTGTTCAATTTTGGCTTTTAAAGGCAAAATTACTCAAGCAAAAAAGGAAGGTCAAGGTCATTTTATGAAAGTTTGATCAAAGATACATCCACCATGTAAGTTTGGAACATGTAGCATTTATACTTTGCTCAATATTGGCTTTTAAAGGCAAAATCACTCAAGCAAAAAAGTAGGTCAAGGTCATTTTATTAAAGTTTGACTAAAGATACATCCACCATGTAAGTTTGGAACATGTAGCACTCATACTTTGCTCAATATTGGCTTTTAAAGGCAAAATCACTCAAGCGGAAAAAGTGGGTCACGTTCATTTTATGAAAGTTTGATCAAAGATACATCCACCATGTAAGTTTGGATCATGTATCACTTATACTTTGCTCAATTTTGGCTTTTAAAGGCAAAATCACTCAAGCAAAAAAGTAGGTCAAGGTCATTTTATGAAATTTGACAAAAGATACATCCACCATGTAAGTTTGGAACATGTAGCACTCATACTTTGCTCAATATTGGCTTTTAAAGGCAAAATCACTCAGGCGGAAAAAGTGGGTCACGTTCATTTTATGAAAGTGTGATCAAAGATACATCCACCATGTAAGTTTGGATCACGTAGCACTTAAACTTTGCTTATTATTGGCCATTAAAGGCAATATTGCTATCTTAACATTTACCTTATCATTTGAAATGATTTAAAAGAATCCCAACTCCAGGGGCTACATCCCCATCTGGTAAAATTAAACAAAGTATAATTGAATAAATTAAATAATTAAACATTTACAACAAAAAGAACCAACAGAATATGAATATAGGAGAGGAAATTAGCTAAATTGCTATCATAACATTTACTTTATCATCTTAACAGCACTTCTCTGTAAGAACCAAAGAATTTCAAAACATGTTGGCACGGCATGTCATGGATTTTTGAGATTTTTGGTATGGAAGTTCAATATGAAGTACTAGTATGTAAATCAACCCCAGTTTTTTCAAAAAGGTTTTCGTTGCCATGGTAACCGTGTCTGAAGTTTCATAAATCGAGAAAATCTAAAAGACAAGGCATATTTGTAGGCTTCGTAACCATGGAAACAGGTGCATTTTAAATCTTAAATTGCTTTGATTATTTTCTATTAATCCTTATTATTATGCATATTTGTAAAGTTTTTTACATTCAACTCGGATGCCTTATGTATACAAGATGAAAAATTGGGCCGAAACAGGGTATCAAAAGGCTTTGTTTTGGGCACTCAAAGACCCTTTTTGCATGTTTTTAATGTTTTACAAGGTTGAAAATTTCATAAAAGCAACAATGTCAGGGAAAGACATTCAAAACACTTACTGTAAAACCCCTCGCGGGGAACTTTTTTACGAGCTCCACACGGCAAAGGGCATAAATGGGACACAAATGAGTTAAAGAAGATCCTGACGATAATCTCAACAGCACTGACAATAGAGCACAAAACTGAACATCGACGGACCCTAGCAAGCTAGAGGTGGAACCAGGTGCCTGGGAGGAGCAAGCATCCCCTGTTGGATAGCCGCACCCGCCGTCGATGTAAATGAAGCATGGAAATAAAATACATAAAATTCATGCACTGTCTGACGTTATGTCTATATAGAAAGTGCTATGGCGACAATGTCAGGGAAGTATATTCAAAACACTTACTGTCAAACCCCTCGCGGAAAACTTTTTTACGAGCTCCACACGGCAAAGGGCATAAGTGTGACGCAAATGAGTTAAAGAAGATATTGACGATAATCTCTGAGAACAGAGCACAAAATTGAACATCGTATATCAAATGAAGAGGGAAAACTTTTACATTTAGTTCTGACTTCACACCATTTTCTTTAAGCGGGTGGACCAGGGAGAATTGCTGGATTTTCAGTATTTGTCTCTGTCACGAAAAAGCAGAAATGGCAATCTCAAGAACTTTGCTATCGAGACAGTAATCCACAACATATGCCTGCCTATGGAAGAAGAATAAACTGTACAAACATGATCATAGGGCGTTATGTTGTAGTTTACAATAAACGTCCAGTTGATAATCCTTCGATAGGTTTCCAATACAGCCAGACAGCTATTCTTGAATTATGCGAAGTTGATGTTCCAGTCGAGAGTAAGATATCTTTCTTTTACATCATTTAAAGGCGATGCACACTTATTTGATGTATAAACATCAAAGAAGTACCTATCAGCATATAGATCTTCAGCTTCTGGAGAAGAAAATCTGCTTTTGTCTTTTATTTCTAGAAAAGTTTATCGTCGTAGTAGTAAATGATCAATAGAGGTGCCTTCATCATTTATCGTTCATTAAACTATTTCAAATCTACGATAAGTATAATAAGAAGATTGAATTTTTCATATATCACAATTTCAGTCTTAAATTGTGGAAACAGCTTATGTTCGTCGTGCAACAACGGTTGGTATGGACAGAGATGTGAAAATCCATGTGAGAACTGTGGAGGAGAACAAAGATGTAATAAAGAGAGTGGTGTCTGTTTATCACAGTCATGTAGGACTGGATTTTATGGTTTATATTGCTCTCATTCATGCCCATTCAACTGCGGTGAAGATGGGTCCTGTGATTTTTCAACAGGTTATTGTAATCATTGTCCAGGCGGCAAGTACGGACAATCATGTGAATTCCATTGCCCTGTTGGTTGCAGAACTTGTGAAAATATTACGCTATGCTATACTTGCATTGGAGAATTTTACGGTAGTATCTGTAGTAAGACATGTCCAGGATGTGGAGGAAACGGTTCATGTTCAAAGTCTAACGGGACCTGCCTATCTCCCTCTTGCAGGCCACGATATTACGGGAATAACAGCAGGTGTGATCAAGTTTGTCCTTCAAATTGTGCTGGTGATAAATCATGTCACTATGCAAGCGGAGAGTGCGTTCATGGATGTACTAGGGGATTCTATGGTCAACTATGTTCAAATGTCTGCCCTGAAAACTGCGGAGGAGATGGTTCATGTAACAAAGGAAGTGGGGATTGTTCAAATGGCTGCAACCCAGGATGGAATGGAACAGGTTGTGATTCAAGTAAGTTAGTATACCTTTCAATTGCATCTATGTATTGAAATTGTGATTTATTTCAAATCACTCATCTAAAAACAGAGAATTTCAGAAAGTTTCGTCGCGCAAGGGATGTTTTCTAAATTTCAAGCAGCAACGGTCACGAGAGTGAGCTGCTCCACATTTTGTGTATGATCTATCACTATTCCCTCTTCTTATATTCTTATAATTTTGAATAAAATTGCAGGATTTCAAAACACAGATCAGTGAGTGAAACCAAAATCAAGAACCGGAAAATCATAATAAATTGGTATATAAAACCCTGAAAAATTCAAAATAACAATCTACAAAATGGCAAAAGTGAAATAAAGGTGAAATTTGCCCGAAGAGATAAAATCATCCTCAGCGCAGAAAAAGTCAAAATGGAGTTGTTAAATTCGGAGTATGTATGTGTTGCATTCGACTTTTGCCGGAGATCCCCGCCTTTCTTCCATGTAAATGATTTTTGAGATGAATATTTTATTTCACATAAATGAAGATCACATCCATGTTTCCAGATTTTCGTCTTATTACATTGAAATAACTTCAAATATGTTCGAAAAAATAATGTGGTGAACGCGTTTGAAATGAGAACTTCAGTCATCCTAAAATAGAACCGCTTCTCTTGTCTATATTTTTCATTGTTACCAATTACCTTATATTAAAACAAGACACTCAACTCGACCTTATCTTTCAAGAATGTGGAAATGGTACTTTTGGACTGAATTGCTCACAGAAGTGCGGGAGATGTAAAAGCAACGTATGTGACAACGTTTATGGAACCTGTCATCTCGGATGTGAGAGCGGTTGGTCAAATATCCGATGTAATACAGGTAATGGAATGCAATTCTTCGTGTGCATGGAAGTCTAAAAGTGATATTTTGTGATAGTGATAAACAGAGGATTTTGTTGTAGAAAATAATAAATGAGAAAATATTAATTATTTATTCCCATTTTTTTTCAGAGACCCAACAAGACACGGGTAAATTACATGCAGCAGTAATAGGAGGCGTACTTGGAGCATTATTATTCATTTTGCTTGGAATTATCTTAATTGTCGCAATTTTCAGGTATGCTTGTATTATATAATTCCGAGGGCTCTGATTGGCTTTCGCATCTTTGACTTCCCTGCAACCGCTGCAAAAAATTGCTTGAAACCTTACAGGAAGCAAGTTCTTATGACCCTCTACCAAGTATGTGTTGATCGTGCGAATCAAACAACAAATATGGTGCCGTGGGCTCTGATTTTGACCTTTTTTTCTATTTTTACCGTTGCAATGAAATTCAAGAGATCTCACAGGAAGCAAGTACTCAAGGTAATCTACAAACGTGCTTTTTGTGCGGATCAGTCAACAAAATTGGCGCATTGATTTTGACAGCTTTTTTATTTTGACCACTACTGAAACAAAAGGTTAATATCATCCTTAAGTGGAATAGGTTTAATTTAAGGTAGAGCATCCCTCAGTTCAGAATTCTGGAAATTTTATGCCTGGATACCCCTTTTTTTCTCTTCAGAACATTGTTTAGATTATCAAATTAATATGGTTTTGGGAAAAGGAACTTTTCTAGTTACATTTTATCGCCCCTAAAAAGGGATATTCCATACTTTTCCCATAGGGTCCAATGTTAAAGTTCAAACGGCTACATTTTCGGTATACTCATGAAACCAAGATTTATATTTTGTTTGTATATCAGGTATAACATAAGCTTTTATTACGCCTAAATAAATTGAATGCAATTTCTTCGTCGACGGCGTTTTAAATACCTGTCCTTACAGATAGATTATTGTAGCGGTTTGTGAATGTTGTTCATCTAAAGTGTCGTTAGACTCGTTACAGGTAGATTATTGTAAATACATTCTGTGCAATTTCTTCGTAGTTGGCGTTTCTAGTATATTGATTGCAGCGGTGTTAAATCTCGAGTCGCCTCAGTACATGAGTTAAAGAAGATCCTGACGATAATCTCAACAGCACTCACAATAGAGCACAAGATTAAACATCGACGGACCCCTAGCAAGCTAGAGGTGGGACCAGGTGCCCGGGAGGAGTAAGCATCCCCTGTTGGCTAGCCGCACCCGCCGTCGATGTTTATTAAGCATGTAAATGAAAATATATAAAATTCATGCACTGTCTGATGTTATGTCTATATAGAAAGTGCTATGGCGACAATGTCAGGGAAGTATATTCAAAACACTTACTGTCAAACCCCTCGCGGGGAACTTTTTTACGAGCTCCACACGGCAAAGGGCATAAGTGTGACACAAATGAGTTAAAGAAGATCCTGACGATAATCTCAACAGCACTCACAATAGAGCACAAGATTAAACATCGACGGACCCCTAGCAAGCTAGAGGTGGGACCAGGTGCCCGGGAGGAGTAAGCATCCCCTGTTGGCTAGCCGCACCCGCCGTCGATGTTTATTAAGCATGTAAATGAAAATATATAAAATTCATGCACTGTCTGATGTTATGTCTATATAGAAAGTGCTATGGCGACAATGTCAGGGAAGTATATTCAAAACACTTACTGTCAAACCCCATGTACCATTACTTTGCAGAGTACTGTAAAACGAGAATATTTAGCGCCAACATATTTTAGCGCAATGAGGGATGCAAACCTTTTGGCGCAAACTTAATTCAGCGCATTGTCACCATCTGGTCAATAAAATTAGCGCACAGTGACTTTAGGACTTTGTTTCTCAGACATCGCCTGTAGCAAATTGCCGTCGATGAATCGTAATTTTTTGTAACGTCAGACAAAAAATATCCGTCGTGTCTCATGTTCGGACGATCGTTGGTAATACGAAATAATTATCAATTCTATTAAAAGTGATGAAAGAAAATAACGCTGTTCTGTAACATGGATGAATATATATCGTCCCAATTTTTCAACTTGGCGTAACAAATCATTTTACGGCAACGGCGCTAACATCCCGATTTTATTCACGTTGTGTAAACAAATCCTTTTAAAGACTGCGCATCTAATGTACATGTTCACAGCGATATACATAGAGGCATTGACTACATGCCGGCACGCGTCTTGGACAATTGAATTGCTTATAACAGTGGGCAAAATAATTATGAACTTGCGCGCTAGTTCATTTTTGCGCCCGCCCGGGGCTGGAGGTACAGCAAAACTAATAGTGTCATCGCGTAGAGGATACCTGAGTTAGTCAGAATCCACATCTCATTTACCTGTAGCGCACCTGGTACCTGAGATATTCACCTTAATTACAAAAAAATCCTACGGGAAATAAAAAAATCCTGCGGGAATTATCAAAATCCTGCGGGAATTATCAAAATCCTGCGGGAAATTGATGAATTCCTGCGGGAATTTTCAAAATCCCGCAGGAAAAATTGCTTGAAATAATCCTGCGGGAAAAATAAAATTCCTGCAGGAAAAATAAAATTCCTGCGGGAAAATTTTTTCGAAGTAAAATCCTGCGGGAGAAAAAAGATCCTGCAGGAAAAATTTGAACTTAAAATATTCCTGCGGGAAATATTATATGAACATTTTTTCCCGCAGGAAATTATGCTTTGTTAAAAATTCCTGCAGGAAATTTATTTAGAAAAATTCCTGCAGGAATTTTTTTGAGAAAAAATTACTCCTGCAGGTTTTTTTTATAAAGAAGTAAAATCTTATAGTACACTTACAAAAAAAAAATACTACTACAAATAATGAATGAATGAATGAATGAACCTTTTTAAAAGTAAGTCCATTTGATTTCCAACCATGATTAGGCTGCAATAATATGCCTAGCCCACGATATGATATGTATTATGATATTTACACATGATACGATTCATATCACGATCCTGAATTTAAAATACAGATATAAAAGCATAATTTCTGTACTTTGCCCAATATTTTATTAAAAGTTCAGCGACAACAATTTATTAAGATCATATCATCATTTCTTGAATGTTTTGAGATCTATCAGGTATTTATATCAAGGGTCATAGCAACTTCCCCTACTCAAAATATAGGAATATAGGTATATTGTGTGTGAAAATATAGAACATATATAGAAAATTTTTGAGTAAAATGGGAAAATCTTAGAATTTTTCAATTTTTAGTGATTTTTGAAGTCTTCCATGCATGTAAAATCACTTGTACATGGGGTCAAAATTTGACAATAAATAGATGATATTCACATTAATGTGGTAGACTTGAATTCTAGTCATTTCATGACCCGACATCACAATGTTTGACGTTATTTCTTACTATGATGTCGAAACATATCTATGATGTCATAAAGTAAAATAATGTCAAAAATATTATAGATATGTTTCAACATCACAGTAATAACGTCAAATAGTGTGATATTGGGTTTTGGGGTGTCTAAAATGTAAGTCTATATGCAGCGGTAATATGAAAATGGTCTATTTATTGTCAAATTTTGCCTGATGTACATGTACAAGTGATGTAACATATACGAAAGACTTCAACAATCACTCAAAATTGAAAAATAATTGTATTTGCACTTACATGTAGCCCCTCTCCCAATTTGAAAAATAGTTTACATGTACAGTATAGCCCCTCCCCCACCTCCAAGTTACAATAATCGCTTTATCTTAGATAAACATGCAAAGTACTGAAGTTGGTTGCTTACAATTAGATTGAAAGTGAATTAAGAAAATGGAATAAAATAAAACATGTTTGTTAAGCTTTTAACGCAAGGCATGTATGACTTGGTAGTCAGAGGCAATTCGAGTTACATCTCAAACATTATGTAGAAAATTGGCGCCTTACTTACTAGATATATAAAGGTGGTACTCACCGGCTCAGCTCAGCATGTATTGTAAGGCGTCTCACCCTGCATTTTCCCGTCTTTATCCTTCTATTGAACTCGCCCCGTCCTTCTTATGCGTGAGTGACGTCTGTCTGTGATTCTCTAGTGTTCCTCGACTATTCTGCCCTTCCCCATATCGTTTTACCCAGTCTCCCTCAAAACACGTCTGCCTACCCGTCAAGCTGGATCCAAAGAGCGAGCGTATAAGCTCGTGCACTGCCGCGGTTGTATCTGATTGGCTTACCGCTTAGCTTGACCTTTCATGCCCCCATATTGGCATATCCTTACGCGGTGTTAAAGGTCAAGTACCCCCATTTTACTACACTCCCCCCAACTTTCTTTATAAGAGGGGAGTGGTATTCCACAGATCTTGTCACTGGAATTGGATGGTCTTCGAGTTCTAAGCAGCTTCTTTAAGTTCCCGGCTTCAGCTCACTGTACGGTGGGAAGCTTTAAGCATCCCCTAAATCTGCATCCTGCCAATCAGTAACTTTTTTGAATTTCAGTTTTCCTCACATCTTCAATATACTGAGTAATCTTGCTGTGTAATCTTCTCAGACTTCTAACTTCTTTTCCACTGATCTTCTTTCCAGACAGACACCACCCATGCACTATCACAGTTCTGCTTTACATATTTACATATCTTAACTAACTTAAAACTTAAGAACATCACTAAGTTGTACCTCAACTTCTCTCCACACTACAACATATCTACTTTCACTAAACACTACAATACAGTACTTCTCATATATCAACCTTTTACTCTACAATTACTGTCATACTTCACATATAATACTGGCATAATCACTACAATGGGCCTCACAACTACAAATCTCTCTCAATGCCCTACTTTTCATCATCCACATATCATCAAAATCACACCAGTAATAAATCAGTACATCACACAACAGCACAACACTTATATTTTCTGACGTTTTGTATATCTTATATTTTTTTTTTAGCTTTTATATATTTTTTTTTTCCACAGGTACACATCTCTCACACAACAAATACTTAAATCAATGCAGAAAAATCACAAAATCTCAGTGCTCTACTCAATACAATATTCACATCTACTTTTTAGTGCCATCGTAACAATAATCTACTACTCTCTCCCACATAATCTGACATCTTTGCCAATTATACTTCATAATCTCCCCTACTCTACTGTTCATAATGTTCACAATGAGGGCTCTACATCTCCTGACTCTACCACTGTCTACAACAATATACCCTCCCATATCTCACTGTAAATACATCTCATCACTGCCTTACTTCAAAAATCTAGCACTAAATCACTATTTGCTCCAAAATACACAAATATATACTTTTCTCATTGCACTGAGTCATATTACATATAACATATACCTGCACTGACCATTACACAAAAACTGCTGCTCTAGTACATATACTCATACAGTACAATCTCAGTTTTTCTACAATTTCCCACAAAAATAGCACTCATAGTCAAACACTTCACATGGTTTTCATACACATCACTACAGAAACCAAACTAGTACATCTAAAACCGGGGCTATTAAAAATATTCACATACAATAATTGTTGCACAAATCAAAAATCAAAATACAAATTCAAGTTGTCAATCACAATCAACAAAAGGGGAATAACTCTCAAAAATCCTCTCCTCTACACTCTCCCCACCTTTAAATGACAAGCGTTGATCAAATAATAAAAAAATTACCAAAATACATTACATCATACATTTCTACCCATGTGCAACAATATCACAGTTCTCTACATAACAAAAAACCATGACAATCTATATTTACAATGTGCATTTTAAAAAGGTACCTAATCATACTACATGTATCTCCTCTCTGCCGATGATCTTCTAATTTCTATGAACATTTACGGATGGCTATATCCCTGCCACTCTGTAAACGGATGGCTCAAAATGCCACTCTGTGATCTGTAGATTCTTTTTTCTCCTTCTCTACTATCTCAACTTCCTTTCTCTTACCGGTACTCTACTGATCTCTACTTTACCGGTATTCTTCTACTTTCCTCCATTCCCGGTATAATTTTACAGTCGACTACTCTACCTCCTTCCTCTTCTCCTCTTATTTCCACTTCCTCTACTCCACTTTATTCCACTTCATCTCCTCTCCTCTACTCCCGAGCTCCACTCTCTCTTCTGATCTCATAATCTGCACTCCTTCTCCTCTTCTCCCTTATCATTTCCACCATCACCCCTTCTACTACTGTAAGGCACTACTCCATCACTCTACAGACGTTCATTCCCCACGTCTACACCTCTTTTCGAGTCCTTATTCTGATCCTCCTTGCCATCTCCAGGAACCTCGAATCTAAGTTCTCGTAACTTTCATCTCCATCTTCTCTGAGACCACTCACCACTAAATCTTTCTTTCTCCCAGCTGGCAGTCAATGACCAGGGCTTACGTCGATCTCTACCCACCAGTCCCAGGGGGCTTTACGTGATAGAACTTACCTTGCCCAACCACCACTACTAAAACTACAATCAATAACCACTCTTCCCTATTTCCTCTACAACTCCACTACCTCTACTACAACTCCACTACCACTACGTATACGTCTACTACATCTCCACTACCTCTACTACTACATCTCCACTACCTCTACTACATCTCCACTACCTCTACTACCAAAAAAAAAAAACTACTACCTCCACTACTTCAACTACTCCCTTTCACTCTCAACTACCTCCACTACTACCTCTACCCACACAGTATTTGGCAATGCGTCCTCCCACGCCTTACATACCACCAATACATAAAAATGCAGATCCAAGATGACCAAAATTGTCGCCTCCTAACAACTTCCAAGTCCAATCTAATCTACACTACCTACTCTCTCTCTTTTCCTATCATTATTTGACAATGCGCCCTCCTACGCCTTACATACTCAAAAATGACAAGAAAAATGGCCAGATTTAAAAATAACCAAAAATTTTTCCTCTACTACTACTACTCATTTCCTCTATCTCTACACTCTACCTCTACACTCCTCCCTTCTCCTCTTCTTTGATGTATTACTGACGATGTACGGTGGGCACTACCGGATTCCCAGGTGCCCTCACTTCCCGTTGGTGTTTTATACATCGTAACTTGGACCCAATCTCAAACACGGGGCATGCTAACATGTTACACTCTGAACTCCACTTCTCATCATCTGCGTCACCTCTCTTTTGATCTTTGTGACCTGTCTGGGCTACCATACTTTCTTCCTCGTCACTACTTTCTTCACTATCATCCTCACTTACGAACCAATTTCTAACCTTCACCTTGGGCAACCTATGATCCAGCTCTTTTACTCTACGTTTCTTTACTCGGTCTTCGTTTACACTTATTGTCTTTTCACAATTACTCTTTTCTACTTCCTGGTTCGTATTAACATGAATAACTTCCTGGTTGGCTCTCTCAGCTTGTATGTCTGTCCTTATTTCGTCGTCTGTCTTGTCGTTGGATCTTACTATTTTAAGGGGAAAAGTTTCGTCCATTCCAGCCTCTCTTTGCATGTTTTCCGCCTTTTCTTCCCTGTCCCTATCAGATTTGGCTTGTTTCTCTAACCTTCGACTCTCATGCAGTACTTGATCACGAACTACCTGCTTATATCTCCAGCAATCTCGGATGAAATGAGATGTATCTCCACAATGAAAGCATCTAGGTACATATGGGCAGTCTCTAATAAAATGGTACATGTCTCCGCATCCAAAACATCCCCAATATGAATAGTATCGATTTGAGAATGGCGTACTTCCTCTACTTTTTTGATAACACTTTCTTCTTCTTCTCCTTCTCCTCCTCCTTCTCCTTTTAGGAACAGATCTGTCATTTAATGATCTTGATCTCTCATAGTCATCCTTCCACCACACATATTTATCATGATCTCTGTCCCTTCTGTTTTCCCTCATACCATGGCCTCTAAGAATGGATTTCGGTGGGCTAACTCCCCTAGCCCCTATTTCCCCTATAATGAATGATGACGGTGGGCTAACTCCCATAGCCCCTATTTCATTAGAGTTGCCATGTACGTTCTCTATATTTTCAGCAAATTTCTTTTTTCTTCTTCTTTTTCTGTATTTCACTTCTTCCTGACTCCCACTGTCCACTGACATAGCCTTGACCTCTATACTAACATCTGATGACTTTGGTTGCAAACTGATGGCATTACACAAACTCGTACTTGAATCAGAGTCTGAGTCAGTATTCGTGGACGCATCACATTTTTCTACCTTTTCTTTTTTATTTTCCTCTTTCTCTTCCATTTTTCTCATTCGTATGAATTCTTGAGCCAAATTATATGCCATTCTTTCCAAATCATGATCTGATATAATTGCTCTTTTCCTACTTTCACTTCTTATTGATTCTCGTGACCTACTTTCTTCACTTGGACTAATATTCCGCTGCAACATACTTTCCCCACTTGGACTTCTATTCCGATGTGACCTACTTTCACTTCTACTTGATTTCTGTGACCCACATTCAATTCCTCGTGATTCCTGTGACCTACTCTCAATTCCGCTTGATTCCTGTGACCTACTCTCGTCTCTTAGACTCTCCCCTCGCATCTCATCTCCTGCATTCCTCGTAAAATCTGAATTACTTACTGACGGTTTGTCTACACAATCTATATACCTAACTTCTTGTCTGTCAACTAAATCTAACTCGCCAGATTCCATCCTTACATAGGTACATTCATAAACAGAGCTACCATGTACTTCTATTTCGTAAACTAGATCCAATTTCTTTGACCTTTGTGTATCGGAGGGCAAAAGTTGACATTGCCCCTGTTTCTCGTCAAAACTGCTGATTGTACTGTTTATGGACTGTGATGTCGAATCAATTACTTCTTCGTATGCGTGTGACATGTTGCCAGTATTCGAACTCGGTGGCAATGTGCTTGATATAGTGTTTTCCAGATCCTCGTCTCTAAATTGGCTCACGATGTAACTTCTAAACATTGTAACAACAAATTAAAGCAGGATTTTTCTTTATTACAACAATGGTATAAACAATGTACACAATGAACACAGGTCACTCTCCTTACCAGTGGAAATTCACTCCAGCGTCGACTTCTCTATCAATTCTCCAATGTGGACAGTTAGACAGACAAACTCAATAACAGACAGATGCTCTCTAGATGTTGGTTTCGTGATAGACTCTTGATTATAATTTTATCTGTACCCCGACGGACATGTGACACTAGTTTTTGGAAGTTGCATCAAAATTCGTACTTGTCATCGATCGTATCGCGTAAAACCTGTTGCATAATTTCATAAATGTTGTTAAATTAATGATGACAACCCAGAAATATCGTTTATCTTGGAGGAACACACTGATTTTCTCATCGACAGGTTTGTTTACATCGACTCGTCCGCCATTTTGTGACGTCATACAAAATTTGACAAAGTTCGGGAAAACTTCTGAAAACCTTGACTGTCTACTTTCTTCTCCTTCTCTCCTTTTTACAAATAAATTCTTCTCCGGTTCGACGTTTCGTTGGGCGCCAATGTAGAAAATTGGCGCCTTACTTACTAGATATATAAAGGTGGTACTCACCGGCTCAGCTCAGCATGTATTGTAAGGCGTCTCACCCTGCATTTTCCCGTCTTTATCCTTCTATTGAACTCGCCCCGTCCTTCTTATGCGTGAGTGACGTCTGTCTGTGATTCTCTAGTGTTCCTCGACTATTCTGCCCTTCCCCATATCGTTTTACCCAGTCTCCCTCAAAACACGTCTGCCTACCCGTCAAGCTGGATCCAAAGAGCGAGCGTATAAGCTCGTGCACTGCCGCGGTTGTATCTGATTGGCTTACCGCTTAGCTTGACCTTTCATGCCCCCATATTGGCATATCCTTACGCGGTGTTAAAGGTCAAGTACCCCCATTTTACTACAATTACCCACTTGATACTGAAACGAAGGCATCACCCACCAATCATATCATTAGTTCTATAAAACTCCTGTAAATATGATTGTGAGTACTCAATTTACCCTGTTTTCATCGTTTCTTCGATTTTTCTGTCTTTGGTCAGTTTGGACATGTTGGGGAATGCTCGGGGGTTCCCTGGACTAAATATAGATTCACTTGTTTTGAGTTGTTTCTTGTTCATAATAAAAATGTTCGCCTTAAAGAGTAGTTTGCAGGGTATTTTCACAGCGAGATATGGGTGCTGATCCAGAAACTGAACTGTTGCAATGGCGGATCCAGCGCCCCCTTTGCCGGGGGGAATTTTGCCGATTTTTATAATGAAAATTGACCAAAATATAGGGTTGTTTGAAAATATTTGGATCAGTGCCTCCCCCTCGGGGGGCGGACATCCTCTCTCCGCACCCCCTAAATCCGTAACTCTGTTGGGGGTTTGGGATGACATGCTAAACACGAAGGTCCGAGGGGGATGCGAGAGACCGGTATATGGAGGGGAATCCCCGTGAAAAAAAGCAAATTGCTGGCACCTCAGTTGAGCTTAATTCTGCCTCTGCCCCCCCCCCCCCCTCGGGCAGAATCCGCCACAAAGTACTCAAATGTATATAGATACATGCCGTATAAAATTCATGAAGTCCAAGCTGGGCAAACCCGTAAAAAATATCTTAAGAAAATCTCAGTGGCGGATCTAGCGCCCCCTTTACCGGGGGTCAACGGGCACATTTTGCCGATTTTGACTGAAAATGGGCCAAAATATACCTGTTTTGGAAACTTTTGAGTCAGTGCCGGGGGTGGGCGCCTCCTCCGCAACCCCCCCCCCCGAATCCGCCACTTATTCTTATACAAAGGGTATATATATATATATATATATATCACTTTTTAGACGCGTGACTCTATAGACCTGATTCGACTAGTGTTGGTGTAATAGGGTCATTTTTATTATGTACTTTCTTTATAATAGTTTTGTCATTTCCATTCTTAAAATTACATATTTCCATGTCCCCAGCGTGGTGTCCTCTGGTAGGGAGTTTAGCGGCGGGGGAACCCCGGCGACAAAACAAAATTTTGAATAGCATATCATCCAGCTCTTGGAAATTGCGGAGTTTCCGGGGTTTTTATTTTCTTTTTTTTTTCAAAATCATAAGCTGGATCTCCCCGAATATTCTATTAATTTTCACGGAGGAGGCACCCCAACCACCGAAGCCTCGCAAAGCATCCCTCGAAAAGAGTTTGAGCCCTCGGCAGTTGAGGTTCTGGATTCTCTCCTGTACAGGGACGAGTAATTACACATACTTTTTTTTATAAATTTTTTTACGAAAATTCAGACTCCTCGTAGAATACATGTAATGGACTCTTTTTGTACGATCTCATCTATGAAATTGATTTTCTTTCTTTCTGTTATAATATACATGTGTGTATTTTGGTGTGCACATCATGTGAACGTACATTAGATGGGCGCACAGGGATTCATCGCGCTTCTCGATTGCTTGATGTACGTACTATTGGTTACGTGTATGTTGTATAGCCCATAGTACATCAAGCAACTGGGAAGCGCGATAAATCCCTGTGGATGGGCGGTATTGACCAGACGATCACACCCTTGTAGGATAGTTCCTATTATTTCTTAGCTTGATTTTTTTTTAATAATTGGTGGGAAATGCACATAAGGTTTATCTTGAATTGTCTCCCCATCAATGTTTACTTGATAGATGAAATAAAATTCTGAATATATCTTAAAGTGTGTAAGACATGTATAGTATATGTGTGGAAGAATACGTGTGAAAATGGGTCCTCAGAACAGGAAATTCGAATAATTCCGGTCCGGAACCAGGTGCACGACTCTGTAAAATTATTTTTAAAGTTGCGTATTTTTAATCTTTCGGCATTTTTTCACTGTGATTCAAATAAAATTTCTAATAACTTGAAAGTAGTGTCAATGTATTTGAGCTGGTGCGATTTGAGAATTTTTCTCCTATTTTTGGTAAGAAAGTGTTTGAAAAAATAACTGGGATCTGGATCCTAAAAATATGTAGGTCAAGGGGTTCCAAGGATGACAGATTTTATCTATAAGGAATCATGAAAAATTGTGAAGTTACGGTATTTTAGTATACACTCTGAAATATATACTTGAAATAATCGTACACAGACGCTCTGCGTGCACATTTCATTGATATTTCAGCCTGACGCCGAATTCAGTATTCAAGAGTTAGCGTTCACGAATAAATATACTTTGTATCATAAAATTGTATAAGGAAACGATGTAGTGTTGTTATTATTTCATGAAAGAATGCAGAGACTGGCACAGAATAAGATTTGATGACCATGGGTTTGACATACCTATTTGACGTGTACATATTACACGCTCATTCAATCTAAGGCGCCGAGCAACCCCCCCCCCCCCCCACCTTTCTATAATGGCGCCGAAACCCCCTCCCCCCACCTCCTCGCTCCATTAATTTCCATTTAATTTAAATCAGATTTATACAAAGTTTTGTGTTTATAACCATATATGACAAGAAAAGTATAAACTGATGATGAAGTTAAGCATATATCGAAATGCCCCCCCCCCCCAAGATTATTAATATTAAAAAATTTTTTTTCTTTTTTTTTTTTGTATTCATTGTTATGAAAACGAAACTTTTATGTAGAACATAATTTGCATTTGATGTTTATCTTATTTTAATGTGAAAAACTATAAATTCGGAGTCTAATATACAGTTTTAGGCTTCATTCTTAGCTTATACCGAACATACAGGAAAAGCGCAGGAATTGTAAAATAAGGGGGGGGGGGTGCGTTTTTGTCTTACCACGAGTCGTTGTATCGATATATGCGTACTTTTTCACTTTATAGAGTTGTTTAATGGTCACTGACACCGTACAAGGAAAAATTTACAACACTAGCCTAGAATTATCTTTTTTCTGGTTGATTTTACACGATTATTTGGAGTCTAAATTACCCCTCTCTGGCCTCCTGAAAAAAGCAATACAAATTCTAAAAATGCAGTTTGAAGTTTTTACATTTAAAATATCATTATATCAAAGTTGAAAGAAAACACATGCTTTATTTTGTGTAAATATCTTTATTTTGAGGAGAACAGGACAGTCTTGAAAATAACGGACATGAAAATGTAATTATAAATAGCGCCAATCGGGCTTCGTTTTGGCTGAATTATTTCAAAACGAATGAGCATATTTTGATGCAACTTTATACATAGCATACGGACATATTGAAATATATGACAGTACCACGATTTGTTCAAGGTAAAAGAGGGGGATAGTAGAACGTCAATGCCATGTATTCTATACAAAAGCTTTCAGTGAATTGTTATCCTCAAGGCGACATGGACCGTTCGATTTTTTTTTGTACATCCGCAAAATGAATACCCAAAAAAGGAGAGAGAGAGAGAGAGAGAGAGAGAGAGAGAGAGAGAGAGCATGTATTTTGTTATATATATATATATATATACATGTACATTGGAATAGATCTTTCCCGTGTAGACTTCATGATTTTTTTTTACATAAATATCTTTCCCGTATATAGACTCTATGATTTTTTTTATTCATTATTCAAACATTTTATCCAAAATCCCGTCTGACTATGTGTTTAATTATCAAACATCACCCCCCTCCTACCCCCTAGATGCCTTTCACTGTCCTACAACATTCCTCCCACTCGTGTTATCGGCGGGTCTGACCAAAGCGATGGGTGACACCCCTGCGCCCTGCGGCATGTATACACAGGGGTAGGTATATATTGCGCAATGAAGTACGCCTCCGGGTAAATTCAAGGAACGTGTATATTACGTAACCACCAAGTGTCAACCCCTTGATGACAATATACAGTACACATATTCTACTCTCTTTCTCTCGCCGTCGATAGATTTTTGTCTTGAATCATGTTTTCATTGTTGATAAAATCTCCTTTTTTATTAATATCGGTATATCATTTTTTATCTTTTACTAAAAGTGATCATGATGTGTTTGCATTCCAAAATTCTAGTTCTATCTGCTGTCATTCAGTTCTCCGTGTCTTGCTTATCCAACAGAAAAGGCACCTCCCTTGAAGTCGTGGTTCGGGCTTTTGGATCTGCCTCTTCAACTTAACAATATTATCTGATTCTCTCTGGAAATGTCGTATACATGTATATGCCCTTATCTTCAGAAATTCTAGAAACAACGAAAGGTGAAATATCGAAGACTGAAAATAAAATTTTCTTGTGAGGTTGTGGGAGTTTTCCTTCGAGCTCCCTGAAACTACCACTTATTCAAAACAATTATATTTCAAGAATGATTGGTTTATTAAGGTCGTTGGAAACCATGGGAAAATATATGTACATGTATGTCAATATCATGGTTGGATCTAGAGATTTTTCCGAGAGAGGGGGTTCCAGCCATTTTAAAATAAAAGAGGGGGGGGGGTCCAGTATATGACTTTGAAAGAAAAATATAATACAGTAAAACATAAAAATTAGAAAGGATGGCAAATACCAAGAGCATGTAATTACCTTGAACACCCCCCCCCCCCAATGTGTTGAGTCATTCAAGAAGAATTTAATATAAATACTTTCTATATTTATATATTTTTTAAAACAATTTTCTGACCATTATGAGTTGGACCACCTCCCCTGGTTTTTTTCCCGGTGACCTGTGCTTGTACGTCTTCTGTTCACGTGTATCGTTTGTTTCTGGTGAAAAATACGACTGTCAGCGTACATGTATAAGAATAATTACTTGTATTATAAAAGTGAATAATAAAACTAAAGTCATAATCGAAAAAAAACTAGAACGCCGTGAAATACGCACTGATGGGATTTTGGAGATTTTCTTTTTTTTCTGTACTTTTTGGTGGGGGGGGGGGTGTTCTTCTGGGAAGGGGGAGGGGATGTCGAGCACCGAAAAAATCACCGCCAACAGGAAGATTTTACCATGTGTACATTGTATTATTTAAAAAATGTAAATGTCTATCCTTTTCACAAACATTTGATAAAGCTATATTCCGTACAGTAGCGAAGGAAGCCATATTTATGATATAAAAGTTTAACAGCGAAGCAGTACTATTAATTTAGAAGGGTCCGGAGTCCATTAATTAGATATATAGAAATGATTATTGATACCATATTAATTTGTCTAGGTGACACACGCCCTAATCAACCCGGCCGTTTTCATTTTTTTTTTTTTTTTTTCGCCTTTTCTCTTTGAATTCTTCTTTAAGTGGCCGATCCAGCGTCCCCTTTGTAAAGTAGCGAAGTTTGTCGATTTTAACTGACCAAGTTGGTATTTATATAAGAACCTCGAGTAGACCAGACTACCCCAGTGGTGGATTCAGTCGGGGGGGGGGGGGGGGGGGCACAGGGTTCCCCCCCCCGGCAGTGCCCAAAGAAGGGACACTTATGACATGCTTTCGGAAGCATCAAATTAATAGTACTTCTATGAAATTAGTCAGAAAATGCCCGATAAATATACCCCAGAAACCACAGATTTGAATAAATTTTCCAAAATTTTCTCGGGGATAGATAACAAAGTCGGCACAGGGGCACGCCCCCCCCCCCCCCCCGGCAGTGCCCAAAGAAGGGACACTTATGACATGCTTTTGGAAGCATCAAATTAATAGTACTTCTATGAAATTAGTCAGAAAATGCCCGATAAACACCCCAGAAACCACAGATTTGAATAAATTTTCCAAAATTTTCTCGGTGATAGATAACAAAGTCGGGATGGATGCATTGCTGCCATGTCCATTGTCTAGCTGTACATGGACATACATGTTTCCAAAATAACCTTCATTGATTCATGTGCACGTCTGATTTTCTTCATCTGAGGGATAAATGGAGAGTGGTGTTCAGTCCTATGCAAGGCATAAAACACACATATTTCTTAGCCAAATCTTCAATATTACCTTCTATAAAATCGGCATTGAAAAAAAATTAAGATCGTTTTAGAATTGAGGTTGTGATCAATCTTTTTTAAATGAATAATTAAATTGTTTAGGCCAGATTGGACTGGCTCCCTCCAAGAATTTTGCAAAGAGTCGACAAATGAATCTTTCTATCTTGACGCTGCAGGGTAGGGAACGGGACACTCGTGATCTCTATGATTTGTTTGTTTTTCTACCCTACAAAAATTAACAAACAAGCGCAGATCTAGATTGATGGTTAGGGGGTCTGCATGGCCTCGCCTGGAATTTGCAAAAATAGTTTTTACATCGACGCCCTTTCAAAACTTATTGAACCGTCAATTTCCTAAGGAAATCCTGAACATGTTGACTTGCATGCCGTGCAAAAACAGTACAGCACCAGACAATGTCGAAAAATTTTCAATATACAAATCATTGTTGAACACTGACGGAATTCCTTCTAAATTCAGTTAAAATACGCTTCAGATATCACCAAATAGCTTCATTTTTTTCAAATTTTCTCGGGGGAGGCCCCCGTACCCCAATAATAATAATAAATTGGAAATGGGGGGGGGATCCCCTCCCATACCCCCCCCCCCCCCCCCCGTCTGCCTTTCGGGCCTCGCAAGTGATTCCCATCAAAAATTGTATGTGCTCCCTCAGCAATTGGTGTTCTGGATCCGCCCCTGTATCCTTTCATCCCCCCTTGGATCCGCCCTGACTAAAGTGAATTCCACATCAATTCATACATGTATTCCCATTTGGTTCTCCGAATAGCAGGGGAAAATACTTATATTCCCATTTGGTTCTCCGAATAGCAGGGGAAAATACTTATGATAAGAAGGAGAAGAGGAACGAATTGTTCGATGACAAAGCGAGCCAAGAAGAAAAAAAGAAAGAAGAAGAACTTTTAAAACTGGTAGAACTATAGGCGATCTGAGATGATATTTGCTGACAATCGTATTCGTATTTACTAACTTCTAATACGATAGCCAAGAAAAAGCTGCGAAACACAAAATACGAGCAACATTGTCAGCTCGAATTTCCTTGAATCCTGCATAAGATGACATGTGCTGTCAGAAGTGTAGAAAACATGTAGTACAGTACATTTGGGGGTTCTGGGTCGCCTGTTTTGGGGGTTCCGGGTCGCACATAACTGTTTGTTATTTTGAAATGAGAACTTATTTTTGTAATTAGTTATTATTTTATTATTCCATATTGATAATTCTCTTTGTAGAAAAATACCAAATGTCATTTTCCATCTTAAATAAGTGAAAATTTAGGTTTGATTCTGAATACCCAAGCCGACCCGGAACCCCCAAATGTACTGTATTATAGGTTGACATTTGTTCCACTTGTAAATTTAAAGTGTAAGAAGTTGTACTTTCATCTAGGTGTCGCATTTTTCATCACATTCGCAAATTATGCAAGAATGAACATGATTAAATCATAAATCCGTTCTTTTTCGAAATACAGAGTTACTTCCCATTTATGCAGGTATCTGACGTAAACGTATTGTGAGTCTTTAAATTCATTTAAAAATGTCAAATTTGTAACCATGTTTCCCTGAATTTTACACTTGGTTCCATAGAATATGATGACTCGCAATAACTTGATGTCAGATACCTGCAACAATGCAGTGGTGGATCCAGCGCCCCCTTTGCCGGGGGTCGAGAGGCGAATTTTGCCGATTTTTACTGAAAATGGTCCAAAATATAGGTTTTTTTGAAAAATTTTGGGTCAGTGCTGGGGGGGAGCCCCCTCCCCCTAAATCCGCCACTGAAATGGGAAGTAACTCTGTGTTTCGAAAAGACCAAATTTATTTTGCTGTTTATACCCACAGGCACAGAATGATTTCAATAGTGCTCCCATTAAAACTACTGAAGGTTTACCTACAACGTTAAAATTTCTCTTTCCTATTTTACCTGCACTTTTTACTTGACATACACGTCATGATGCTTATGTATCTGTTTAAGTTTTATGTTCATTTTGCATCACTAGTGTCTTCTTTAGAGATTAGCTTTAGCCTTATTTTTTTCAACCAGTGGCAGATTAAGATGGGGAGCTCAGTTGATCCCACTTTTCACTCAAATACTTTGATTTTGACTTGGAATCCATGCACAATACTGTATTATGTGCTTAAGTGCTTAAACATTGGATTTTTTGTACCTACCTTCATTCACCATAATACCAAGTCTTAAACTTTTAACTTGCAACACAGATATTTTCAAACTGACAAAGACTGGAGCTTTCTCTCTGAATATTGTGTTAAAGAATTCCATCACAATCATTATGTTGGAATCAGCCCTTTATAAGTTATTAGCCATACTTCTTGGATTTATTGGGTACATTTTTGGCAAATAATTTTTATTATGCGATCTTATGCGATCACCCTTCGTCCGGCCGTCTGTCCGTCTGTCTGTCTGTCCATAAACAATTCTTGTCCGGACAACTCCTCTTATACTGTTAGAGATAGAAAGTTAATTCTTTTTGCATTTTACTTGGTCCATGGTCTAGTTGTGCACCTGACATTTTGTTTCAGTCCCTGACCCCCAGGGTCTTAGAAAATGGGCGTGGTCATTAAATTCTATGTAATCTTGTCCGGACAACTCTTCTGACACTATAAATGATAGAGACATAATTCTTTTTGCAATATGATGGGTCTGTGGTCTTGTTGTGCACCTGATATTTTGTTTGAGCCCTTGACCCCCAGGGTCTCAGAAATGGGTGTGGTCATTTTCTCCTATATAACTCTACATAATCTTGTGCTCGCAACTCCAATGACACTATAAATGATGGAGACTTAATTCAGGCTTTCTACTGTTCCTACTTTTTCCTACTATTTCCTACTTTTCCTACTTTTTTATTTTGATCCTATTTTTTCCTACTTTTTCTTCAAAACCTCCTACTATTCCTACTTTTTCATCTCAAAAGTAAAAAATTACTTGCTTCACTTGTCATCGACATCTGATTCAAAGTTTTAAAAAATTTCGGGCTCGCTTCGCTCGCCCATTCTGTAAATTTTACATGAAAAAACAATCTGTCCTCATTTCTCTCTGTGATTTCCTCAAAGATGAACATTGCCAGTCTACAATCATTGCTTACTGTGATTTGTGTGTCATACTCACTGAAAATTGTCGCTAAAAGTGATGGAAAATTTCCTACTTTTCTCCTATTAATTCCTACTTTTTCCTATTTTTCTCCTACTTTTTTTCATTGACTAAACCTACTTTTTTCCTACTTTTTCATCAAGGTAGAGTAGAAAGCCTGTTAATTCTTATTGCAATATGATGGGTCTGTGGTCTTGTTGTGCACCTGATATTTTGTTTGAGCCCCTGACCCCCAGGGTCTTATAAATGGGTGTGGTCATTTTCTCCTATATAACTCTATGTAATCTTGTGCTCGCAACTCCTCTGACACTTTAAATGATGAAGACTTAATTCTTTTTGCAATATGATGGGTCTGTGGTCTAGTTGTGCACCTGATATTTTGTTTGAGCTCCTGACCCCCAGGGTCTTATAAATGGGTGTGGTCATTTTCTCCTGTATAACTCTATGTAATCTTGTGCTCGCAACTCCTCTGACACTATAAATGATAAAGACTTAATTCTTTTTGCAATATGATGGGTCTGTGGTCTTGTTGTGCACCTGATATTTTGTTTGAGCCCGTGACCCCAGGGTCTTAGAAATGGGTGTGGTCATTTTCTCCTATATAACTCTATGTAATCTTGTGCTCGCAACTCCTCTGACACTTTAAATGATGAAGACTTAATTCTTTTTGCAATATGATGGGTCTGTGGTCTATTAATGCACCTGATATTTTGTTTAAGCCCCTGACCCCCAGGGTCTTATAAATGGGTGTGGTAATTTTCTCCTATATAACTCTATGTAATCTTGTGATCGCAACTCCTCCGACACTATAAATGATGGAGACTCTATTCTTTTTGCAATATGATGGGTCTCTGATCTAGTTGATCACCTGATATTTTGTTTGAGCCCCTGACCCCCAGCGTCTTAGAAATGGGTGTGGTCATATTTTCCTATATAACGCTATGTAATCTTGTGCTCTCAACTCCTCTGACACTATAAATCATGGAGACTTAATTCTTTATACAATTTGATCGGTTTGTGGTCTAGTTGTTCATCTGATATTTTGTTTGAGCCCCTGACCCCATGGGTCTTAGAAATGGGTGTGGTCATTTTCTCCTATATAACTCTATGTAATCTTGTGCTCGCAACTCCTCTGACACTATAAATGATGAAGACTTAATTCTTTTCGCAATATGATGGGTCTGTGGTCTGGTTGTGCACTTGATATTTTGTTTGAGCCCCTGACCCCCAGGGTCATAGAAATGGGTGTGGTAATTTTCTCCTGTATAACTCTATGTAATCTTGTGCCCGCAACTCCTCTGACACTATAAATGATGGAGACTAAATTCTTATTGCAATATGATGGGTTTGTGGTGTAGTTGTGCACCTGATATTTTGTTTTAGCCCTATACCCCCAGGGTCTTTGAAATGGGTGTGGTAATTTTTTCCTATATAGTTGTGCTCTCTAATTGTTGAAAGCTATTAATGATGGGGAGTTAACTCTTTATCCAATATTATGGATCTGTAGTCTTGATGTGTCATTGATACTTCATTAGAGCTAGCAGCCCTTTGCCCCTAGGATCTTGGAAAATGGGTGTGGCATTCTTTTTTGAAATACTTTTTCTCGGATATTATGATATATATGAGTGCTATGATAGTTGCAGTCTAATGGATATGTTGTTTTGTCATGCTACTTATAATTTGTAAGAGCACCTGCTCCCAGTGGTCTTGGTTTAAAAAAAGAAAGGAAATTGATGTTTTAGAAAAAAAAAAGGAGAGCTACAGTCTCGTCAGAGACTTCTGGTTTCACAGATGTTGATTTCAAACAACATCATATTAATTGTACTTGTGAAATTGCCATAATTTTGTCTTACTTTTCGTTAGTAAGTGATTATATCAATCAGATAGGAAAATTTCATACCAACATCAGAAAGCAAATACTATAGTAATGATCCCTTGTACCCAACATTATTCAAGGATTTTAGAATCTTAAGATACAATGTGTGAAATTGCTTCAATACACGAACTAAGGGCTTAAATAATGTTGGTATAACTTGTGCCCAATTCCCATTTCATGTTTATGGAAATAAAATATGTTTAAACTAAAAACTAAAACACGAACCACTTTTTTTTAAGCCTGTCATTTGACAAGAAGTATTATGGAATGGCAAAGTCTGTCTGTCTGTCTGTCCGTCCATTTATGGAACGCAATAACCTAAATATGCGCCAACGGATTTTATGATATTTGTACATTATGATCAGACTTTGGAGAGGAAGCCGCCTTTCAATTTTCAGATTAATCTGATTTGTTTTTACGGAGTTACGGGACTTATATTTTTTCAATACAGTGAAAATATTCTGAAATAGTTAAAAATTATTTAAAAATCTATTTTTGGGGTGAAATGTTTTTAAAATTTGTATAAATCAAGAAAAAAAGGATGTTGTTTTATATATGTTACGGGGCTTTTTTCCCTTACTGGCAACGCCGAAGGGGACTCTTAATTAGTTTCCTCTCGGTCTGTCTGTCCGTCCGTCCGACTGTCCGATGATCAGTTTTCAAGACTTTTTTCTGCAAGGGATGGAGATATTCAGATGAAATTTGATACACAGCTTGGTCTTGGATAGTTACAGAGCAAGTTTGACTTTCGTCACGCTTGACCTAATTTTTGAGGAGTTATGCCCCTTGATGACTTGGAAAATTCAGTTTTTGTCAGTTTTCTTGACTTTTTCCTGCAACAAAGAGAGATATTCAGGGGAAATTTGATACTCAGCTTAGTCTTGGATAGTGACAGAGCAACGTCGACTTTTGTCAAGCTTGACCTATTTTCCGAGGAGTTATGCCCCTTGATGACTTGTACAATACAGTTTTTGTCAGTTTTCCAGACTTTTTTCTGCAACAAATAGGTATTCAGGTATAATTTCATATTCGGCTTAGTCTTGGATAGTTACAGAGCAAGTTCGATTTTTGTCAGGCTTGACCTATTCTTCGAATCGATAAAGCAGATAAAACCTCAGAACTGAACTGCCCAGACAGTAAGTTTAATTAAAACTCAAGTTTCATTGAAGATAAATTCATAGGCAGAGTTGCAGGACATAAATATATGCCACCAGCAGGGGACTTACATCGCTCAGCGATCAATACATTTTTCATACATATGTAAGAATAAAGAAGTGGTTTTGTAGATTTGAAAAAAATCCTGCAGGATTTTTATCAGAACATAAAAATCCTGCAGGAATTTTTAATATACAGAAAATTCCTGCGGAAAAAAAAATATCCTGCAGGAATTTCTAAAGAACAAAATTTTTCCCGCAGGATTTTTATTTTTCCCGCAGGATTTTTATTTTTCCCGCAGGAACACTATTTTCAAGATTTTTTAAAGAAAAATTCCTGCGGGAAAATTTTTCTCCCGCAGGAATTTCTTGAAAAAAAATTAAGAAAATATTCCTGCGGGATTTTTTTTTCTCCCGCAGGAAAAAAAAAAAATTCCTGCAGGAATTCATCAATTTCCCGCAGGATTTTGATAATTCCCGCAGGATTTTGATAATTCCTGCAGGATTTTTTAATTTCCCGTAGGATTTTTTTGTAATTAAGGTGAATATCTCAGGTACCAGGTGCGCTACAGGTACAAAAATGTAAATGAGATGTGGATTCTGACTAACTCAGGTATCCTCTACGCGATGACACTATTGGTTTTGCTGTACGTCCAGGCCCGAGCGGGCGCAAAAATGAACTAGCGTGCAAGTTCATAATTATTTTGCCCACTGTTTTATCCATATGCTTGTATTAATGTTTGTAAACTTTTCTTTATAGATCTCTTTTTTTACCGTATATGTACCTTGTGTTATAAAGTACTTTATTTTCACACAAATGTTACGCCATCTAAATATAAGCGAAAGAGAAGTCATCTCGTTAGGAATAATACATTTGAACGTCTATTCCTGCATTTAGGTACGACTACAATTTTTATCTGATTGGTTGGAATGAAAATTTGTTCCGATTAAATACAACTACAGGTTTTTTTTCATAAAAGAATAATCTCGTCCGACTCTTATTTATATTTCATGATTGGTTATTACGACACGTAGACAATCATGATCTACTCAGTACAAATGCACATGTTAATCGGTGTCATCCTGATTGTCCAACATTTATATAAAAAGGTAAAAATGTGGTAGAATTCATGTCGGACAATCAGGATAAGGGGTATAATCATACATTTAATTACCATAATTAATACTTAATTGGAGTGATTGATCTTAGCCGCTAATTGGCTCAGGTAAAGCTCAGGGAAATGTTGGACAGTCGTAAAACGTTTGTTGGGAATGTATCATTGTACACATTGTACAAAGACTACATCTTTGTCCCATAGTCAAACTAGATTTTGTTTTGTATGTATATGGACTAATAGATGATAAAACGGTGATGATGTGTAATGACTGTAATGTATTCGGTCAAAGAAAGTTTGGTGTGTGGTGATTCTTAAAGTATGTTAAGATCTGTCGGCTAGAGCCCATTTTTCACTTTCTATGATATCCCCTTACTTATAGGTGCGTGCTCTAAAATATGAAAATAATGAGATTTTTTTCATAATTTATTTCATACATCATAACGATAACACATAAAATAACAAAGCACAAATTTCAAATTATAGCACTACAAAGCACACATTTCAAATTATAGCACTACAAAGCACAAATTTAACATCATAGCACTGATCAAAACACATTTAATTTTTTATTGTTTTCAACTTTAAATGAAATTACTTTATTTTAAATTAAATTACTGATAACTTAAAAATTACACAAGTACAAAGTAATTTAACTTTGAAATGATATCGTTTTACCATTCATATATATATATATTATTGATGATAAGAAATTCAATAGAAATGTGATTTACAAACATATACATGTATACGTAGATGTAGAAAAAGTTCATAAAAAACCCTTATGCCATCAATAGTCACAGTGAAGAAAGTCTAACCAATTTTAGAAAGGTTTCTTGTTGCGGTTGCAACAAGAGTGTCTTCCTCCTACACAATTTTTGGTTTGGAAATATGAAGGACGTCACATTACATGTATTTATATTATATATTTAAGTTTTCAAATAGCAGTAACATTAAATTTTCAAACCGATAATTGTTGGTGAGCAACCATTTGATTTTTTTTAACATTGCCCTTCAAAAAATTTTGTATACCCGAAATATTGAAAAATATATTGCTCAATCAAAAGGACAACTGAGTAAATATGAAAAGAAATGGATGAATTTGAAATAACTCTTGTAGAAACATTTGATAATCATACTTTAACTTTGTTGAGATGCATATGTGTAATATTATTGTATACTATTTGTGCTATCTATGTTATTTTTTTCTGATAGGGTCCGCTACTCAAATTATGAATGAAATGTGTAAATGTGATGATTGAATGTTAATATTAATGAAAAAACTAATAAAAAAAAAAAAAAAAAAAGAAAGATTTTTTTTTTGGGGGGGGGGGGGGGGGGGGGGGGGGGGGGGCAGGAATTCTATTGCCAGCCGGTAAAATTTTTTCAGCAATTTTCTGAGCAGGCCATTTTTTTCAGCCATTACCAGAGTCGGAGAAAATTTTTCGCCGGTTCTTCGGGCCGGATTTAAACAAATTGTCAAATGTTGTGAATGTCTGTGTAAGTTAAACTCCCCGCTGTTACAGAGTATGAGTTAATGAGTTAATAACCGTTCCTTCAGATGTCTCTTTGCAATTAGCGAATTTCAGACAGATTGTATGATGTTTAAATAGAACCTTTTCTAGATTTTTGTGCCTATGCGTATTAGGTCTCTGGTAGATACAGCTATGTGAACAGTTTGTATTTATATTAATTAATTTTTTGACTTTAAATTGTCTGGCACAAAGGGCCAGCAAAAATTTCCATATCATGCAATGTATCCTTACAGCATTTTTCAGAGCCGGGATTTTTTTTTTGCAAATTCTTCCTGCCCCCTTCCCCCATAAAAAAGGCGAGCTCTTAGCTGTAGAACCAATTTTCTTGAGAAGAGAAATGGTAATAACAAGTTACGTTCAATATATATATATATAAATACCATGAGGTTCTCGCTGTGCAGGTTCAAATTTGGACCCCCCCCCCTTCCCTTTTTTCAAAGTTTAAAGATACAGCTTGGTTACAGCTTGGCTTGTAATTGACTGCAAATTATACTTAATGTACTGCTTGGATGCTGCTAGTTTATTTCAATTATCATCATTACAGATATGTTTATAAGTAATATTTTTCGCAACATTTTTAATGAGGATAATTTGTTATGTTAAAATTGCTATTCATTCAAAAAGGCGCATCAGCTTTCAGTTGTATAGGAATGAAAATCAAGATGCGAGTACAAAACAAAAATTCAAAACTAAATACATGTACAATATGAAATTTGTGAAAATACACAAAAAGTTCTCCTAACAGTCTAAAATATTCCACTAATTAGTATGCTTATTTAATGATTACAGGTATGTTTATTTAATCATACAGGTAACATTGAAATTCATGTTGGACAATCAGGATATGGGATTTTTAAAATGTTGGACAATCAGGATTGAACCTTCACATGGCCCGTGTACTATCATTATCTACCCAAGCATTAGCCTTAATCCAATTATCTAATTAGCTATAAAAACAACAAGCGTTGACGGATAGACAATGCCGTGGACACGGTGTAATGCACTTTGAAAAGAATGTCGAATACTTTCTTATTGAAATTTGATTTTGCATCTGAAAATTTTAGCGCACTACTTAATTAAGCGCAACCATGCCTTTGCGCTAATGGCGCTAAAATAAATCGAGCGCTAAATATTCTCGTTTTACAGTATCGTATGTTACACATGACATGTATTGCTGTTAGCGACTAAAGAAAGAAAGAATAAAAGAAAGAAACTTGTATAAAATGACCAAAAAAAAAAGAAAGAAAGAAAACCCCCAATTCATGAACCCATGTACACACGCACATTTTTTATAATGTTCAATGAAATTAGTTTACAATGTCTTTATATTCTATTAAATGATCAGGAATTCTTGCCGATTTTGCTTATTTCTGAATGGTGGATACGCTGTTTGATAGAGTGTACCTCAGAATGAGTTGACTGCTAACGCTCCAAAGCGGTCTATATGGGATTAGCGCGTGCGTTGATTTTTTAAGTCTTAGATCTTTGACTTCGCGTATCATTACATTGCAAATGTTAATTAAATTTTGATAATTTAATAAAGCAGTCATTGACTTTTGATTTCGGTCTACTCCTGACTTTACAAACCTTCAAATGTGATTCTTTTGTTATTCATCGGTCATTTTATTTCATAAAGACCGCGGACGATTCTAAATATACGAGGTTTTATGAACGTTCAATGAAGTGTGGAGGTCAATAAAAAACAATGAGGGGCGGAGAAAAGAAAATTATTTCAGTCGCGGGTGTGAAATTGTTTTGATTATGATGAGTATTCGGCCATAGTATAGAAAATATTGTGTTTCAAGTCCGCTAAAGACATCCTTTTATAAGAAATGTTTTAAACAGAAGAAGAATAGATTCTTCTATCCCGAAAACCCCAAAATGCCATTTCAAATCAATCTAGATCCCTATAGCGATTCTTGAAGACCAATTATTCTAAATGCTTTTCATATACATGTATATTGAGGAACTTAATGAACACAATAAAGAAATATTATTTTCACTTAATTAGAAAATCTTTCCTTATCTATATTTGCAATAATGTGATCACATATTTAAAAACTTTAATGGAAACAGATCTCATTGTTACACTATTAGTTTCTTCTTTGACCGAATACAGGTTACCTTTCAGAAAATTATCGGGATGTATAACATTATTTTACTATTATGGCCTGATAATCGTTACCGCTGCATATTTCCACCCGATAATTTGCATGGTCGATTTCATTTTGGAAAGGAGGGGTGCACTAAATATTGAGATTTTTTATTTTTTCGGAAAATTGAAGAAAATCTGCGGTTTGTAAGTCGGATAAAGACCTCGTTGAGGTCTGTATGAAGGTTAGATGCCCTCGGAGAGAACAGGGTGGTGTTTAAAGACCTCGGCCTTCGGCCTCGGTCTTTAAACGCCACTCTGTTCTCTCCATGGGCATCTAACCTTCATACAGACCTCAACTCGGTCTCTATCCTATACATACAGACCTGGTCAGGCATTGGTTAACCTCGGCCCTAGGCCTCGGTCAACCAATACCTGACCAGGTCTGTATAGTCCTCATCAAAAGTCAATAATTGTATAAAGTATTTCATTACAAGGTATAATGTTTTTTTGGGGGGAAGTGGAGACGCTCTTATATTTTAGGCTAAGTAAAAAAAATGGTCAGCTTTCTTGGTAAGAGATTACTTGGACTCGAATGATTTACTTCAACGTTGTGTTTAAACTGCTGTCAAAGATGATCTTTCACAATGAATAATTGGCTTTCATCAATTATCTAATGTAATTAATAGAAAAGAAACTTTAATATTTATGGGCTCCTTGAATTTTGGTACGGGCTCCTTAAATTCCAGAACTAGGAGCCCGTATGGCTCCTTTGGAATTTCTATGAATTTCAAGCCCTGACTGTCATCGCATTTTCATGGGAAGAAAGACTGCCACACATACGTACATCATCACATGATCGCGCCTTACAATTTCGTTTGTTGTGGGATTTCGAAACCCTTAGATGACAATTCCCGCATAACGGAATCGTTTTGTTTTCAGTAATATTTTAGACAATAAAGGTCCTCCAATGAATTTACTTTTGCACATTAGTCATTATATTTCATTTCCTCTTTTTTAATGTCAAGTTCAAAAGGACTTAGATATGATTTCGAGAACTTAAATTTTTTTCGCGCCAATTTGAGACTGTCGTCAGGATCTTCTTTATCTCGTTTTTCCACTATGTTCAAAATATAAGTATTTGGCAATGAATGGCGACCTCCCAAAGAATTTCACATGCGTGGATTTGGTCCAAATTTTGAATCATATCTTGCAGCCAATAAAAGTTTTGAGAAGGACTTTTCATTTGCATCTAATCAGTCAAGGCGACTACAATCAAGTCAAGTCAAGTCAAGTCAAGTCAAGTCAAGCCAAGTCAAGGCCACTTGCATCTACCCAGTCAAGGATCGTCACGATTCATTGTCTCAGCGGTCATGTTATTTAATGCAGATATTTCACTTCTTAATTTTTCACAAAATTCATAGTAACCGTAATTCCGTAAGTCACATATGTTGCATCCCGTAGAAACGCGAGTTTCACGTCCAGGAGAAGTACGATGGACTAACGACGATGGGGTTTGTCACAAGCTATAGTTATAGGATAAGGAGTACAATTGCAATGTACATGATACAGACCCTTATTACTTTAAACATGGTAATTGTCATAAAATCTGTACAGGATGATAGTAGATATAGCATGATATGAATCAGGAGAGGATTTAGAAAATTGTACACCTTTACCGAGGAAAGAATGAGAAACAATAGGGAATTAGTTTAGTTTAAACAGTATTTATTGATATTCATTCTCCGAAAAACTTTTTTTCAAGTTGAAATTATTTTTTTCAATATGAGTTTTTCATAGTTGAACTTATTTAAACTAAAATAAGCAATGATATCAATACCCAAACCTGCATCCACCCCTTGTAATTTGCACTGGTCTCATCAATCATAATTTGAATCTTTAAGAGAGTCCTTAGATTTTCGGAGATAAATAGTTAAAATGGTTGAAGGTAAAACTGGCAGAATTTATGTGAAAGGAAGGCCTCTCGATTATGATCTTAGCTGTCAATGCATGTAATTTCAAAACTTAAAAATTGCAGTGCCAATGAAGAAAATGAAACTATTCCCAGATGTGTAAAGCAAAAGGTCGCAGACGTTTTATCATGGTTAACAAATAAAAATTTCGACATAAAGGGACTTGAAATATCTCGACTTCTTAAAACGAAAAAACCAAACGATTACTTATAGAGATGACAAATATGGATAATGACCATATTCCTGTATACATCACAAAATCGATAATTCAAAAATCAGAAACCGAAGGCATACAAAATCAGGACAAAACAGGAACCAAAGCAAACAAACAAAAACCTCCACCATATGAAAAGAAGCGAACTCCCGATATGGGAGTGAGACCAGGTGCCCAGGAAGAGTAAGCATCTCCTGCTTGCATGCAACACCCGTCGCTTCAATTCGGTAGAACTGTCACATCCGGTTACTTCCATTTTGGAAGATATAGAGTACAATCTTTGGTTGGATGGTTCAAATGGTCTATGACAGAATATCATCCACCATTCTTGAGAGTGGAACATCATAGCGTATGACGAACTACAGGATAAAATTTTAATTAATTTCAACAAACCAGTGAGTGGCTATGACCATGACAACTATAAATAGAGCCATTAAAAGTTCATTGTCATCGGGACCATTTACATTAAAGAAACTTTCAAAACCATCTGCAGAAAGATTTACTGATGCAAATATGCAATACACTCAAGCATTTATGAACTACATGCATCAAAATAGGCTCATAAAATGAATTTTCTTTACGAAGCTGCATTTAATTCAAGAGAAAGGTCAAGCTGTGGATTTATGTAATGCTTCTAGATCACCAAATATAACACTTAATCTGTTGAATGGATTACATGGAGTGATGCATTGCAACGTTATAGAAGGTGCCATTGATTTATTTTTTTTTTCGATCTGTGGATGCTTACATTCAATTTGAAGACGTTTACATTTCTAGCACTTGGTGAGTGTCACTGCTGGTGGACCAGGAGTCCCCGAGGGCACATGTAGCCAAGTTCGATCAATTTCGGTTGATCGTTTCTTCAACGCATTCTAAAAATTCTGTTATCAAAATTTCCTGAAATTTCTAAAACGTGGTCCTGTAGCATCATATCCCACCCATCCTGCTACGTCTTTCGGTACGCTTTTTCGACAAAGTAACTTTCATACTTTTTTTGGCATATTACATTGTTTAGATTTGAGAATCACTGACGAGGGTTGAGTACCCGAAACGTGCATGTCTGGCCCATGTTGCCAATTTATCTGTTCTTAAATGATGCTATTCAATTTGAAGACGTTTACATTTCTAGCACTTGGTGAGTGTCACTGCTGGTGGACCAGGAGTCCCCGAGGGCACATGTAGCCAAGTTCGATCTATTTCGGTTGATCGTTTCTTAAACGCTTTTTAAAAATTCTGTTATCAAAATTTCCTGAAATTTCTAAAACGTGAGTCCTGTAGCATCATATCCAACCCATCCTGCTACGTCTGTCGGTACGCTTTTTCGACGAAGTAACTTTCATACTTTTTCTGGCATATTACATTGTTTAGATTTGAGGATGAATGACGAGGGTTGAGTACCCGAAACGTGCATGTCTGGTCCATGTTGCCAATTTATCTGTTCTTAAATGATGCTATTCAATTTGAAGACTTCTATATTTTTAGCACTTTGTGAGTGAGTGTCACTGCTGGTTGACCAGGAGTCGCCGAGGGCACATGTAGCCAAGTTCTATCAATTTCGGTTGATCGTTTCTTCAACGCATTCTAAAAATTCTGTTATCAAAATTTCCTGAAATTTCTAAAACGTGAGTCCTGTAGCATCATATCCCACCCATCCTGCTACGTCTTTCGGTACGCTTTTTCGACAAAGTAACTTTCATACTTTTTCTGGCATATTACATTGTTTAGATTTGAGGATGAATGACGAGGGTTGAGTACCCGAAACGTGCATGTCTGGTCCATGTTGCCAATTTATCTGTTCTTAAATGATGCTATTCAATTTGAAGACGTTTATATTTATAGCACTTGGTGAGTGTCACTGCTGGTGGACCAGGAGTCCCCGAGGGCACATGTAGCCAAGTTCTATCTATTTCGGTTGATCGTTTCTTCAACGCATTCTAAAAATTCTGTTATCAAAATTTCCTGAAATTTCTAAAACGTGGGTCCTGTAGCATCATATCCCACCCATCCTGCTATGTCTTTCGGTACGCCTTTTCCATGTTTTCGACAAAGTAACTTTCATACTTTTTCTGGCATATTACATTGTTTAGATTTGAGGATCAATGACGAGGGTTGAGTACCCGAAACGTGCATGTCTGGTCCATGTTGCCAATTTATCTGTTCTTAAATGATGCTATTCAATTTGAAGACTTTTATATTTTTAGCACTTTGTGAGTGTCACTGCTGGTGGACCAGGAGTCCCCGAGGGCACATGTAGCCACGTTCTATCAATTTCGGTTGATCGTTTCTTCAACGCATTCTAAAAATTCTGTTATCAAAATTTCCTGAAATTTCTAAAACGTGGTCCTGTAGCATCATATCCCACCCATCCTGCTACGTCTTTCGGTACGCTTTTTCGACAAAGTAACTTTCATAATTTTTTTGGCATATTACATTGTTTAGATTTGAGGATCAGTGACGAGGGTTGAGTACCCGAAACGTGCATGTCTGGTCCATGTTGCCAATTTATCTGTTCTTAAATGATGCTATTCAATTTGAAGACGTAGCACTTGGTGAGTGTCACTGCTGGTGGACCAGGAGTCCACGAGGGCACATGTAGCCAAGTTCTATCAATTTCGGTTGATCGTTTCTTCAACGCATTCTAAAAATTCTGTTATCAAAATTTCCTGAAATTTCTAAAACGTGGGTCCTGTAGCATCATATCCCACCCATCCTGCTACGGTACGCTTTTTCGACAAAGTAACTTTCATAATTTTTTTGGCATATTACATTGTTTAGATTTGAGGATCAATGACGAGGGTTGAGTACCCGAAACGTGCATGTCTGGTCCATGTTGCCAATTTATCTGTTCTTGAATGATGCTATTCAATTTGAAGACGTTTACTGAACATGGCGAGCATGCAATATGTCCAGGCGACATTGCTGTGGCAGACAAAGCACCTGCTGATAGAAATCAAAGGTGCTGGGCACTATCAACTTTCTTGGATAATTTTGGTGTAGAGGACATATGTACATCCACCTATTCTTCGGATTTAAATCCTGTCGAACTGGCATTTAGTTCGATCAATTCTACATGTTAATGGATAAGACTTTATCTGTTTAATACTCTCTGTCGTGATAATTTGATGTATGCATTTTACTAGTATCTGGTTGTTTCATTCATAACGTCTGAAGATTGCAAAGGCTACTTTAAAATATCTAACACGATAGTTACTTTTAATGAAAGTACCTTTACACTATACATGATCATTATTGACACGATAAAATCTCAATTGACTTTTGTTTACAAATAAAAACTAAAAACATAGCATTTTGTATAACTTATTTTTTAATTTTCGCGAGAGAGAGCATATTATATTTTAAGAATAATTTTCTGTCAAGTGCTGGTGCCTCAATTTGAAGCATTTAAACATTGTAAATAAATTAACTGTGCATGTCTGGTCCATGCTGTAAATTTATCAGGTTTTAAATGATGCTATTGAATTTAAAGACGTTTAACATTATATACGTGATTTCTAAAACTGCAGTTTACTTTCTTTCTTCTATTTAATAATGAATTTTTATATATCTCCAGCCAATTTATCGAAAATACTTACGAACGATTTTCATACGTAAGTATAAAAATTTTCCTAACCTCGATTTCACCAAAGTTCGTAAGTATAAAGATACGATTAAAATTGTTCGTAACTTTGCGACTGCCTCAGGGTTGTCGCAAGTCATTAAGAACCCTTCAAATACTTACAAATTTCGTTAGTTATTCTACGAAAATTCTTAAGTACAGCATAAAAATAAAAAAAGGCGCCGGTTTGTACATGTTGTCGATAATAGCTAGACAAAATATTAAGAGAGAATGACTTTTTATGTCTTGTTTGAAAATGACCTTATGAAACGTGTCAATCACATATGTACACGTAGGTCTCATTTTTATAATCATTGCTAAATGGTCGACACACATCAATAAATTTCAAGAATTAATTTTCAAATGAAATTCAAATGTACTTGCAGCGGGGGCACATGCCCCCCCCCCCTTTTGAAAAGTTGGGGGGCACAACCATGTTTGTGCCCCTCCCCCACTTTTCAATCACAAAATTTTATGATGCAATAACATTGTTTAAGATAGCAACATTTTGTACCATAAATCTACAATTTTTCGGTGATTTTTCAAAAATTTTGTTTGGCTCGCTACCGCTCGCCAAATTTTTATAGACTTTCTGAATAATTTAGCTATTCTGATTTTATACATATTACTTTATTAATGTACATGAAGAAATTTAACTCAAACTATATAGAATATCATTACATGTACTTCGTTTTTTCTTTAACTCATTTGTTAATGATAGAGGGCATAGAAAGCATTCTCTGATAAGTCAATATTTTGCTACATTGCACCAGAAATGTTAAAATTTGTGCAGAACATGAAATCCCAATATTTAAAAAACAAATCTTTTCCTCCCCCCCCCCCTTTTTTTTTTGGCTTGTTAGAAATTTTGGGATGTTGTGCCCCTCCACTTTTTCAGGCAGAGCTACGCCATTGTACATAGTAGCTATGCAATTGAATTTATTGGTTTACTAATCGTGCATGCGCATTAGCACAGGGAGCTTCCGTTACTTACGAAAAATATTACGAAAATAATTTTAAGAATTTTCTTAGAGAGTTACGAGGGTTCGTGAAATTGTCATAAGTAAGAAATACGTAAGTACGTTAACGCAAGAAAATACTTACGAATTTTCGTGAAATTGGCTGCAGCTGAACTGCAAGTCTCTATTAATGAGGACCGTTATGATTTGCTTCACCGCACACACTGTCCAGGTAAATGGAATCCCTGCCATCTACGAAGATATTGCACAGAGTTTATTTACAATAATCTACCTGTAACGAGTCTAACGACACGTTAGATGAACAATATTCACAAACCGCTACAGACACAATAATCTATCTGTAATAACAGGTATTTCAAACGCCGTCGACGAAGAAATTGCACAGAATTTATTTAGGCGTAATAATATATGGAAATTAAAATATTGTATAAATGCTATTTAGGAAATATGAGCATCTGAGACCTGAGGGATGCTCTACCTTAAAATCAAGAATTACCAATTTGACGCCATATTTTACTTGCCATTTTATACTAAAATAACATAGAAATTTAATAAGGTTAACGTCCTTGCATCACCTCTTCAATGACATTTTTGTCAGGGACTTTGTATCCATGCTAACTGCTTCGACTGTAATGATAGTATATGCACGGAGTACCTTTTTAAAAGTAGAATCTCATAATTCGATTAATTCAACTTAATTTTTTATGTATTGAATACTTTTTATATTGGAGATGGCGACAGACACAGAAAAAGAAAGGAAATATGTACATGACCCAAGCCGACAATTCAGGTATGATATACATGTTACATCTACAAATAAACATTACAGAAGTACCAATCAGTTATTCAGCTCAGGGGGCGCATTGCTGACTTGTAATAGTCTGACAATATACTTACAATGCACAGGAGCTCGATGTCAACGATCCACAAGAATATCCGCCTCTACTTGTGTAGATGTGCAGGGGCGGGTGTAATTGAGGGTTATTTGCATTGGACCCATGTGTTACAATGATAACGATATAATGAGTATTATGATGTAACAATAATTCAGCACATTTTCTTCGAGTAATCGAGAGAAATCTACAAATAACTGCCGTTTTGAATTATTTGGTTCCCACGAAATATTATTTCGTTCCCAAGAAACATTATTTCGTTCCCCCGATCTATTAGTTCGTTCCATCGAAATTTAATTTCGTACCCTTCAAATATTATTTCGCCCCCACGAAATATTATTTCGTTCCCTCAAAATATTATTTTGTTCCCTCAAAATATTATATCGAGGGAACGAAATAAATATTATTTCGAGGAATATTCCGAGGGAACGAAATAGTATTTCGAGGGAACGAAATAATCTTATCTTTACGGCCGGGAACCGTAAAAGGGCATCAATAGTTATACATTTTCAGTCACTGAAATGTAACATCCATAATAATAGATAAAAGATATACAAATACTTTTTTCAATCGATACAACACTTCGTGATAAAAGAATGTTTAAAGAGAGGTATCATCTAGAACTTATCTTATCCTATCCTGAATTCATCCATGAGGCGATTGGGACTGAATACTAGATAAAGAAACTTCAGTACTCTTTTCATACCAAAAGTATTAAATTTCGCCGTCCTGTTTTACAGAATTCGAATAAATAACGGACGGACATCACATGGATCTGATACTTCATAATGATGAGGTCATTGATATGCTCCATAGTCTAATTTTCTTTTGTTTTGTGTATAGTATCTGAAGACCATGCGTACTCATCAGTACAGAGAACATTTGGACACAGCGGAAACACATCTACAGAACAAGCAAGCAGTAATGTCGGTAACGAAAGTTTTTACGAGGAGGTGACAACAACAGACGTTCCTTATATAAATACAACATTTTCAAATATTGTATCTTAATTCATAAAACCAATTTGTATCAATCAATTATTTCTATTTTTTATGAAGGTTACTCGATAAGCAGTGTGCTTTTCTCCTCGATGGCCTTCTATTAAAAACAGCATATATATGTTGTTCACACATGTATAAACAAATACAAAGGAGTATGTATGATTTATTCATGTTATTAAGTAAAGTGGCCGTTTAAAACCGACTTCTCCAAATGTTAAACGTCTTCAAATTCAATAGAATCATTTAAAACCTGATAAATTTACAGCATGGACCAGACATGCACGTTTCGGGTACTAAACCCTCGTCAGTGATCCTAAGTCTAAACAATGTAATATGGTCAAAAAGTATGGAAATTATTATGGCCAAAAATATACCAAAAGACGTAGCAGAATGGGTGGGATATGATGCTACAGGACCCACGTTTTAGAAATTTCAAGAAATTTTGTAACAGAAAATTTCAAATGCGTTGACGAGACAAAGGATCAACCGAAGTTGATCGAACTTGGCTACATGTGCCCTCGGGGACTCTTGGTCCACCAGCAGTGACACTCACCAAGTAGTTCAAATGTTAAACGTCTTCAAATTCAAAAGCATCATTTAAAACCTGATAAATTTACAGCATGGACCAGACATGCACGTTTTGGGTACTAAACCCTCGTCAGTGATCCTAAGTTTAAACAATGTAATATGGTCAAAAAGTATGAAAATTATTATGGCCAAAAATATACCAAAAGACGTAGCAGATTGGGTGGGATATGATGCTACAGGACCCACGTTTTAGAAATTTCAAGAAATTTTGTAACAGAAAATTTCAAATGCGTTGACGAGACAAACGATCAACCGAAGTTGATCGAACTTGGCTACATTTGCCCTCGGGGACTCTTGGTCCACCAGCAGTGACACTCACCAAGTAGTTCAAATGTTAAACGTCTTCAAATTCAATAGCATCATTTAAAACCTGATAAATTTACAGCATGGACCAGACATGCACGTTTCGGGTACTAAACCCTCGTCAGTGATCCTAAGTCTAAACAATGTAATATGGTAAAATTAGATTTAGTTGTATTTTTTTGTGCTCAGAATAAGGCTGACTCGAATTTAGTTACGAAGTCGTTAATTCATTGGTATAGTGCAGTGTGTTGTCAGTAACAAATAGAGTTTTTGTATGAGTCTTAAAGCCATCATTGTAACAGTATTTATTTATTAATATCTTTCTTTTTATTCTTATTTCCTCAGAGAAACTTATATAAAATTTTGTTTACTTTTTTAAAACTTCTTGAGGCATAGGGAGTACTGAGTACAAGAAGGTTAGTTGGGGTATTTTATTAGTAGAGATTATATAATTTGTACCTTTCTTATCATAGTTAGTTGTCTTCCGGACCATGACAATATCTTAGACTTATTCATTGTTTCTGTAACATTGCATCATGATCTTTGCAAAAGGATATTCCCAAAGTTTTTGTAAAGTTGGAGCCCGAATGCATTTGCTAAAAATTATCTGGCATCTAAGATGTTTTCCCAAATATAAAACCGTTTGATTTTTGTTGATTTAAAACAAGCCCGAATTTTTCGATAAAGTTGAGCGCTTTTGAAACATCTTCTTTTGACTTTAGAAACAAGGTGGTTTTCCTTAGATTGGTAGTTTTAACATTTGCATTTTGTTTTAGTTTAAGAGCTAGTATCTGTACAATGATAATGAAATATTTTGAATGACGATGATACATTTAAAAGAATTCAAATACAAAGTGTTTTAAAGTAGACAACATGAACTCCCATTCCCATGTATCAAATGTTTTGGAGAAATCGCGAAAAAGAAATAACCAATTTAAGTCAAATTTTTCAGAGTAATCACTTAAATGTATGTCTTTAATGAAGCGAATGTTGTAGATAATGTTCCTACCTTTTATAAATCCATTTTGGTCAAAATATATAATTTTTGGTACAACACCGGGTCAACACAGCATGACGGGGGCTTGTGCTTAAGCGAATTAAAGATAACCAAGCTGTGCATCAGCTTCTATAACTACAGAAGTAGGATACCTAGGCTCCTAAAACTGATCCCACGGAACTCTGCAAATATAAAGAAATGTTCTAATGTAGGTGTCATTCATGAAACCCAAAAAATTTGGAAGCACAAAATGTTTATTGCATGAAAGTGTTGTTGAGGTAAAGGTTTCGAAAAACAACAAAACCTGCTTATTTTTAGATTGCATGGCCAAATTACCATAACAACCATTAATTTTTTGAAAGTTTATTTCTTGTATTTCGATAGTGGCTTACTTGATCTTTAGAGATAATTAATTTGACATTCATAGGATTAGAAACTACTGTTTTATAAAGATATAAAAAATGGTTGCCATGGTAACATATGTTCCCCATAACTTTTTCACGGTTTTTGAAAGAGCTCTTTGTATTGGATATATTCCAAAAAAATTTATCTTTTCATTATGATGCAAAAATTTTAAAAATAGCTCTGAAGTTGCAAAATAAGTAATATTATAGACCAAAGCTACTGTTGCAAAGGTAACTAATGTAAATAGCAACAAATGAGTTGATCTTGAATTTGCTCATCTTATAAAGAAAATTCCACTTCCTTATTATATACCCGGCAAAAGAGAAGGAAAAGTGGAAAATACAATCAGCATTTTGAAATCAATATATAAAAGCAAGCCTCAGATACTTCTAGTGAGCTTATTTAAACGTTTATGTCCTAATCTTTAGGATGCATAAAAATATTGCCGTAATGTCGTATATAGACCAAAGCAGCTCAATTTTGCCAATTTCTCAACTTTAAAGGCTGTTGCCATGGTAACCAGATGATCTAGAAATAAAATTTTGGTCTAATTTACCTTTTTTCATTTGTCCCTACTGATGTGAAATTTCACGAAAATCGGAGACTATGCATGCCAGAATTGTTTAAGGTTAGGGTTGCGACTACAGGGAGATAACTCTATTTTCATATCACATAATATTTGAAACTGACATAAACAATACATGGTATAAGCTCAGATTGTTACATTATTTTAGAAAAAAATAATACTCCTTGAAACTTTCATTGCTGAATGGATATTTTTGGGGAAAATGCATATTTTTCAATGAAAAATCGCCAAAAATAGGAAAAAAATTGTCATTTATGCACGAGTTATGCTACTAAAGATTCAAACATCAGAATATTTACTATCCATTATACTCTTTAAAAGTGAGATAATTAGAAATTCGAACTTCAAGTTAAGCTCCATGTTTTTGAGTTAAAATGTTGACTTTTTGCAAAAATTATTGTGCTATTTATAGAAACAGTCGTTTTGCTCAAAAACTAATTCGGGTACATATTGATTTGACTGCTTTAGGATGAAGCAATACCAAAGATATATATGTAGGAAAAAAATTGTGTAGCTATCCACCTTCTAGCTATTAATAAAAATAACGAGTTGTTGCCATGGCAACCAGCAACAAAGTTTTTGTAAGAAAATACTCTCCTTAGAACTGGTTATTTTATCAGCATTTCTCAAAATAGCCTTTAATTCATCCACAAGCTATAAGAATCTTGAAAAATAAGGATATATATGAAATTTTGAAATTTCATGCATTTCGGAGGTATGTAAAGTTATGATGGGATATTCTCAATAAATACGAAAATGTTAAAACAGGCCAAAAATGGACGTTTATAGCCAAAAAACGAGACGGGCAAATTTTGATTTTTTGGTCTGAATAGGTAGTCTAAGAGGAGATGTTCCTCTACATATGAATCTATCCGTCTTTCTTCTACCTCATTTCTATTAAAAGTCGCTACCCTAACCTTAAATGATTACAGAGAATTACTATCAATTGTTCCGGTAAGTCTCAAAATGCATTTGGAACAATTGCACGCATATCAATAAACATACACCCCACCACACACAACATGGAAACGAGCCCTCATACACAACATCGGAAGTTGTTGAATTTATTACGCTATATTATTACATGAAAACATTCAAAATAGGAGTATATGACTATTCTCCATGTCTCTAGGTATATGTATGAACATATGCGAACAAGTTGGTAGGCTTTTCATCGCTTCATTACAAGCCCCGGGTCGCAGCACAACAAGCTCCCGTGATGCTGCGTTTAACCTGGTGTAAAAGAGACTTTAAGCGATCAAGAAGGCAACGGCCAGCAAAGGGGTCGGTGCGGTAACCTGCTATTTCGGCCCTATTTTCATTTTTGATCATATATCCATAATATTGTAGTTTATAAAAGGTCAAATGTATGGTGAATCCAAATCAGTAAAGCCTGTTTTGATTTCGCGGTCTTACACTGAATAATGCGTCGCCAAAATGTCTAAAAACATTGAAATCATTTAAAATATCAATAAATGAGCGAAATTTCGATAGAAATCTAATAAATCAAGTAGTGCTCCAGGCCAGGCCAGGCCATGCCCGTGAATATTTTTGTATTAATCGATGGATTTCGGATCAGCCTTTTGATTTGCATAATAAATTCCGTGGGCGAAGCCTGGATAATAGAACTTTGAAGATTTGTGCGTAAAAAAAGATGATTTTCTTTTGTTTTGCGTCATTCAGGACAAATGACGTCAGAACATGACGTCATACATCACGCACGAGACGTTACGAGGGCTCAAAATTATGACGTCGTATTTTCTCAAACATTCAACATTGCAAAAAGTGATGCTTCATAATTCGTTTATGAAAAGCATTTTTCGTCGAAATTATAGGGCCGATATGAGGGGTTAGCGCACCTAGTCCTTTATAATCAATATTCATAAAGAATATAGGTCGCCAATTGTTTTTTGGCTATAGAATCACCTTTTTTGTGTATAAGAGATAGGATACTTTTTTTCTCTGATCGGTACTTCTTTAATGTTTATTTTCTCTGTGAGTTTAAAATTTTACCTACCTTATAAGCATTATTTAGAGAATTCAAAATAAGCAAGTTATGTATTTCAGGCCAAAATGTCTGATAAAATTTCACAGTCAGTCCGTCAATTTCTGGTGATTTATTTTGTTTCATACTTTGGATCATAACATTCTTTTTCTGTCACTAGTTCTTTGCATAGCTTAACATCCTCACTTACTTAAGTTTGTGATTCAACCTGTCTTGTGTAGTTTTCTATTTCAAATTTGATCTGGGTCTTTTGATTGATAGAGATTCTCATAGAATTTCATCTGTCTTTTTAGTATTTCATTTTGTTTTGTAAGAATATTCCCATTTTTATCATATAATCTTACTATACTTTTCTTTGTCTGTCTTTGTTCAAATTTAAGAAAAACTTAGACTAAGTGCTCCTTTCACCCTCCTCAATCCACTTTATTCTAGACCTTATCTGCGCCTCATAGGTTTTTGCTGCATATAGACTCTCTAATTCATCTTCTATAACTTTAGTGCTGTGTGAATTTGTGTTTCCTTTTTTAAACTCTTTCTCTAATTTGTTTATTTTATCTTTCTTTTCTATAGATTTGATTTCAGTTTACCATACTTTAAAGACATTTCCTTCATTTCAAGTTTACATAATTCCCAATTTATTTGAGCTTTTTTCAGGTTTATCATATTTCAATTTCATATTTGCATATACAGTTTCAGATCATTGTTTTATATTTATCATCTTGTAGGAGCATACTATTGAGTTTCCAAAACCCTTGACCTCTAATGATTATTTCAATGTTAGTTTTTAAACGGACAGCTATGCGATCTGTAGAATTAATTATTGCATGTCTTATACATCTTTTGTATCAGAACTCTCTTACACGCAACAGAGTACATTACTTTACTTTTTTTACGAAAACTTATTATTCCATCAGACTGTTTTAGTATTGATTATTTCTGCATTCATGCTGTTCTTATTCAAGATAATCGCACCTTTGCTTTTGCCAGGAATTGCTAAAATCATAATGTAATTTATCAATGAAGCGTGTCTCTTGAATAAACATATATTTGCATTTTGTTGACTCATATGTGTTGACACTCTTTCTTTTCTTTGACTCTAAGACATTCGGTATTTAATGTCAATAAATGAGTTAAAGAAGATCCTGACGAGATCTCAACAGTACTCACAAAAGGGCGAAAAATTGAGCATCGACGGAACCCGGGCAAGCCAGAGGTGGGACCAGGTGCCCGGGAGGAGTAAGCATCCCCTGTTTGGCTAGCCATATTCACGCACAAAAAATGAAAAGAATATCTAAAATACATGCACTGTCTGAGGTTACAGAATGTAAAATATTCATGATTCTAATATTTACAATGTATATTATAGACAATTACTGAATTATGTCCTGATAACCATGTGGTCACCTGACACCTTATAGACTGTCCAATGATCAGTGTCTGATGATGACATGGAATCATATTAATGCAAACATATCATTTATTTGGATTAACAAGACGTTAAGTACTCTTTTGGTTTCTTTCCTCCTTTGGATTGGATCTTTGCTGTTGGGGTGGGTGGGGATCTTACTTGTACATAGACTGGGATATTTCCAGACGTCTTTGGGGGATGTTGGTATCTTTAAAGAATTGTGAAATAGTTGTCTTCGTATTCTTTATGTCTTGGCTGGCATTGCTCCTCTTGGACTTTCTTGTCTCTGAAGTGGTACTGCTCTCACTCTGTGTCTTTTGTTGTAGTGTTGGAGTCTGATCTGTCTGTGAATGATGTACAACGGTGTCATGAGCTTTCTCCTGTGTGGTAGATGCCTCAACCTGTGTAGTAACAGCATCCTCAAGTTCAGTATCACTCTCATGGTATATTGCTCTTGTGTAGGTTTCTCCGAACCAAAGAAATCATAATCTTTAATGAAGACTGGTTTAGCAGTCGTTCTCGGGGCTACCCCATCAGCGTAGCTTCTATCATGCAACATTCGTGATCTGAACGCCATTCCGTAACACTCTAAGATTCACTGGGATGCGAACAAAACAGTCTTATCTGGATATCTTATCAGTAAAGTATCATTTATTTGTTTCATTTTCCCGGTTACCGGGTCTACAAATAATCAAAGCTTCTAAAAAAATCAGAAAGAAAGTATATAAATTACATTATCCAATGAGTTAAAGATCCTGGCTATAATCTCAACAACACCCACAATAGAGCATAAATTTGAGCATCGAGACCCCTAGCAAGCTAGAGGTGGGACCAGGTACCCGGGAGGAGTAAGCATCCCCTGTTTGGCTAGCCGCACCCGCCATCGATGTTCATGCACGAAAATGAAAACAATTTCTGAAATAAATGCACTGTATTAGGTAAGGTCTATATAGAAAGTGCTATGGCGACTAAGTCAGGGAAAATATTCAAAACACTTACTGTCAAACCCCAAGTCACAAACCCAATACCGTGATTATGGGGCAGCTAACTTCTGTCACCTGTTGCCATTTTTACGAAAGTTAAATATCTATATTTTGAGAAATCTTGTTACAAAAACTTATTTGTTAGACATTGTAATTTTGCATAAATATCATGAAAACCGATAATTTTGTAATTTTTTCACAAACAATTCAAATTATACAACACCCAACATCCACGCAAATCAATATTTATCGGTTCAAATTATACAACACCCAACATCTAAGCAAATCAATATTTATCAGGACCCGACACTCTAATTGTTTCGAGTTTCTTATTCATTTGCAAATGCAATTAGCAGTCATGATAAAAATGGTGTAATCTCGACTTGAAAGTGATACAGTGTTTCGACGGTGTTCGTATGAATGATGTTATCAATGCCCGTCTCATAAGGGGTCCACCTTGATAGTATGTCATGTTTCCTACATTTTGGAATATATTCGTTTAACCAAACGTGATATTGATGCATACTTTGTACAATTTACGGTTGCGTGGGATGAATGCAGATTTCTTAATGATATTTTGTCGGATCCATCAAAACATTTATTTAATAGTATGCCAGTCATTAGAGAAGTATGAGAAAATGAGCGACTGACTGTATTATCGGATACAGATGGCCCTACCTTCATTCAAAGAGAAAGTCACTATCAAAGAATAGGCTATAAATCTGTCAAATATTTGGTCGCTCTTCCCCGTGAAACTTATTAAAGTCATTGGCACCGAACATGTGACTCAAACAAAATCTTCATTAATTCATACGTAGCTCCAAAATCTCATTTTTACAAATTCTTCAGGATGATATGACTTTATGGACACAAATATCCATCTTTTACATTGTGGTTTTTAATCTTAGGATTCGATTCAAATTCAAACTTATTATGCATTACATGTAAATGCGGAAATACATTAATTGTGAATCAATATTGAATATGGTAATGTGGAATTTTGCCTGATGTTTGTCACATAAGCTCGACGATTTCAGCTCTCCTACATGTACGTTTCAGGGAGGGTTGTGCGCACGTAATCCAGGATAACCATACCTTCTGCTATTTCCGTGGCAGATGGCCGTCCTAAGTCGGCACCGGTTGCCCATTGGTCTCGTTGGTTTATGTGTAGTCCTTTGTGTTTGATGGTTCTGTGTTGTGCGTTGACGTTCCTTGTCCGTTGTGCGTCTCTTTTTGTGCTTGTCTGCTTTGTGTTTTTGCATTGGGTGTTTTGGGGTTTTGCTGTGGGTGCTACAACTTGGTGTTGTTGGAGATCCCCTCCTTTGTTTGAGATGTCGAAAATATATGGCGCGACGCTGTAAGCTCGCCTTTATCAGTTGTGAGTAGTACGAAATTGTTTGAGATTGTAGGCTCTACAAATCTGATTTGACTATCCATTGATGGTTTAAATTGACAGGTATCTGTCTTTTAGGCGTCGTCTGATTTATTCGTAAATGGATGGTTAACTAAGTGTACCTGTGAGTACTGCTAGCTAACGAGCGTCGGTTTCCGATGTCATCGAGCTCTTAGATACTCCACGCTTAATTCTGTTATAGTTGACCGATCCACAAGCGTTTCGGAACTATAAACTGCTAGTCGGAGTGGCGTGACTGTCGTTTAACCGTACGCAATAATTTACCATACTTATACTGCATACCTAAAATGCATAAGAATCCGTACAAACAACGTTTCATCGCTGGTTCCTCAAAATGTTCTACCAAATCTGTATCGACCTTACTCACCAAAGTTTTATCTGAAATCAAATCTTGGCTTCAAAAATATTGTTCGACAATATATTCTCGCAGTGGTATCAACCAGATGTGGATTTTAAAGAATTCGAAGGAACTTTTAGAACATCTGAAATCCACTCATTTTAGTAGAGTCCATTCGATCAAAGTCTTTGATTTTTCGACGCTTTACACTACAATTCCACATTCTAAATTGAAAGAAAGACTCGCAAATACAAATTTATTGTTGTTAACTATGACAAAACCTACTTTGTAAAAGAAAAGTTCGATTCTGACAATAAGTACACTGAAACAGATATTATTCAGATGTTGCATTTTCTGATCGACAACATTTTTGTGGTGTTTGGAGGAAAGGTCTTCCAGCAAATTGTCGGAATTCCAATGGGGACCAATTGTGCGCCACTCCTTGCCGACATTTTCCTTTACTCGTAGGAAGCTGAATTCATTCCATCTTTGGTCTCTGAAGGGAAAAGATACTTAGCTTCTGACTTCAACTTCACTTACAGATACATAGACGATGTGTTGTCCATCAATAATCCAAAATTCGCAGATTACCTGAGCAGTATCTATCCTTCGGAGCTTGAAGTCAAAGAAACTACAGAGACAAATAATTCAGCATCCTATTTGGACATAATGTTGTCCTACGACACTGATGGTCACTTGAACACCTCACTCTATGACAAACGTGACAACTTTAACTTCAGCATTACAAACTTTCCTTTTCTGAGTAGCAACATCCCTTCATCGCCTGCTTAGGCGTGTTCATATCTCAGTTGATAAGCTTTGCCAGAGCAAGTACCAAATATACGGATTTTGATCTGAGAGCTAGGTGTCTTTCAGATAAGCTTCTCAGTCAGGGATATGTTTGTGACCGACTAACATCGTCACTGAGGAAGTTCTACGGTCGATATGGGGAACTCGTCATACACTATGATGTCCCACTCTCCAGAATGGTGGATGATATTCTGTCATAGACCATTTGAACCGTCCAACCAAAGATTGTACTCTTTGTCTTCCGAAATGGAAGTAACCGGATTGTGAATGCCGCGAGGGGTTTGACAGTAAGTGTTTTGAATATTTTCCCTGACATGGTCGCCATAGGACTTTCTATATAGGCGAAACCACAGACAGTGCATGTATTATATATATATTGTTTTCATTTCCATGCATGAACATCGACGGCGGGTGCGGCTAGCCAACAGGGGATGCTTACTCCTCCCGGGCACCTGGTCCCACCTCTAGCTTGCTAGGGGTCCGTCGATGCTTAATTTGGTGCTCTGTTGTGAGTGCTGTTGAGATTATCGTCAGGATCTTTAACTCATTTGTGTCACACTTACGCCCTTTGCCGTGTGGAGCTTGTAAAAAAGTTCCCCGCGAGGGGTTTGACAGTAAGTGTTTTGAATATTTTCCCTGACATGGTCGCCATAGCACTTTCTATATAGGCGAAACCACAGACAGTGCATGTATTCTATATATATTGTTTTCATTTCCATGCATGAACATCGACGGCGGGTGCGGCTAGCCAAAAGGGGATGCTTACTCCTCCCGGGCACCTGGTCCCACCTCTAGCTTGCTAGGGGTCCGTCGATGCTCAATTTGGTGCTCTGTTGTGAGTGCTGTTGAAATTATCGTCAGGATCTTCTTTAACTCATTCGGTTTCTGATTTTCTGAATTATCGATTTTGTGCTGTATACAGGGATATGGTCATTATCCATATTTGTCATTGATAATCAAAAGGGGTGTTCTTTGTGTCATTTGTATTAAATGCATACTTTAAAAAGCTTGACCAAGATCTGTTGGTGAATGACACTGAGGATCTTCAATGATTTTGACGAATTCATTTCTGCGACCTTGACCTATAATATTAATGAGTATCTTCCGATTGTTATTAGCAACAAGTGTATGGACATTGGAAAGATCCAATCAAAATTGTACCCTCTAAGTTTGTATATGAAAATTTTAAACATTTCCATTCAGAGACCTTGAACTTTGACCTTAGAAAATCAAAAGGGTTGCCCTTTTATGCGTGTCCTTGAAAATCAAGAGTCAAAAGTTTTTTTCTCCTTTAATAAGCAACAGGTATATTGAGTATGATGAAGATCAAATTCAAACTGCACCCTCTAGGCAGTATAAAATGATTTTAAACATTTCCAGTCTGACACCTAGACCTTAAATTTGAAAACCATTAGAGTTCTTTCACTTGTCATAAGGTCATAAGAAACAAATGATTGGAGTTAAGTAAAGATCCAATCAAAACTGTGCCCTCTAGACTGAGCAAAATGAGTTTTAACATTTCCAACTTGTGACCTTGACCTTTGACCTTGAAAAATTTAGGGGTTGTTTTTCTTGTCATAAGCAATAAGTGTATGAAGTTTGGTCAATATCCAATCATAATTGTGCCTCCTTTGGTTGTATAAAAGGATTTATAGCATTTCCAACCGGTGACCTTGACCTTCGACCCATAACCTTGAAAATCGATAGGGTTTTTCTCTCGTCATATGCAATAAGTGTATGAAGTTTCGTCAGGATCCAATTAAATTGTGCTTCCTAGGCTGTGTAAAAGAACATGACGTACACAAACACACCCTCTCCCACACACAATCTCGTAAACACTCTCGTAAACAAAACGGTTTCGTTCTCTGCAATTATGCTGCGTGGGGATAATTAGCAAACCTTTGCAAACCTTTGTTTTCCATGATGGAAGATAAAGATGACAAACATTTGTCCTCCATTGTTGTGCACGGAGAGGAATATTTCATTTTTTTAGGAATTATAATGTTCACATTTTTAATTTGTTCTAAAATTAGCTACCAATGACGTCATCAATACATATTTTATGTCATCGCGGTTTACTTATGTTAAGGATAAGATTGGAATATTCTGTTGATGCAATTTGTACAGGAAATTCAACTTTGTTTTCATCAATATTTCTTTTCTTTGTGAAAAAGACCAGAAATACGTAATCTGTATTGAATGACCCCTTTGACCTTTGACCCCTGAATATTTAAAGATTGTACATTGAAACCTTTTGACGACATTGATTTTTTGAAAGTACATTACTTCTAGTTTCATTCGACATATAATATACCGATGCACTAATCTGTCGACTAAATTGTAAATTTTAGCTCTTTGGTCACCGCACTAATTAGGCTATTAGGTCCGTGTACTTAACTACAATTCAATTTCCTTTTCGGAAATGTTAATGAAAAATCGAAAATTGAACAAATTTTTCATTTTTCATTTTCAATTTAGTAAATGGAAAATTGAACCAATTTTCCATTTTCCATTTAAAAATTTCAAATTGAAATTTCTTAATTGAAATAGAAATTGGGACTGTAATAGGTGGTATTAAACCACAATTCAATTTTCCTTTTCAAAATCCTTAATGGAAAATAAAAAAATCGGGTCAATTTTCCATTTTTCACTTGGCGCGCTAATGCAAAAATGGAAAATGAAAAATTGAATTCGTTTTCAATTTTTCATTTTTGTTTTAACGACACACGACCTGCACACCCCTATCTCTATATTAAATCCAGAGGTCCAACGATTAGCCAATCAGAGCGCTCTTTTCAAACGTAAACAAAAGTTCAATTTTTCATTTTCCATTTTTGCATTAGCGCGCGGAGTGTAAAAATGGAAAATTTACCCGATTTTTCATTTTCCATAACGGATTTTGAAAAGGAAAATTGAATGGTGGTTTAATACAGCGTATTTGAGTCCATTTTCCATTTTCGTTTTTCAATTTGAAATTTTAAAGTGGAAAATCGAAAATTGGTTCAATTTTCAATTTTTCATTAAATTTTACTAAACTGAAAATGAAAAATTGGTTCAGTTTTCCTCTTTTCATTAACATTTCCGAAATGGAAAATTGAATTGTGGTTTATATGAAATTTCTATAACGTGGGTCCTGTAGTATCATATCCCACCCATTCTGCCACGTCTTTTGGTACATTTTAAATTTGAACATAATCATTTTCATACTTTTTGGCCATTTTACATTGTTTAGACTAGACTGAGGATCACTGACAAGGGTTTTGTACCCGAAACGTGCATGTCTAGTCCATGCTGTAAATGTATCGGATCTTAAATGATGCTATTGAATTTGAAGACGTTTAACATTAGTACACGGACCCTATTAGCCTATTACGATCATTATTCTAAACAAGGAGAGTTGAAATAGCCATTGTATGCTTCTTTCTTTGCTTTTATTTCATAACAAATAGTAACACATTTATACCGATAATATCTATGTAATTTTAACATGCTCATAAACAAGCAAAATTGCATTTAGAATATTGTTCGTAGAAAAAATAATTATAAAGTGTCTTTAACTTTTATCCTAACCTATGTTTATCTTTGATCTAAATGCTCTGTGAAAAATATAGATTGCACACGTATCGATAAATTCTTAACATATCCGACTTCAACCTGTCGCATGTCCAACAAGGTTTTTTTATTTGTAGAAACAAAGTTGCACTGGCTGTCAGTCGATCATGTTATTAATTCACAATTTTATCATCATTACATATGGTACATTATCGAGTTTTATGTAATGCGGTACTGCACATTTTTACACTCTATGAATTAAAACTTGACAATAAATTACCATTTCTAATTGTGGTGTCACAGTAATGTTAATTTTTCAGATATGTAGAAATAGTTAATCAATTGATGAATAACAAATTTATACTGTTTATCGAACGATTTATATTAAGTCTGACGTACTTGTTCAGTATCAGTACAAATCGGCTACTTCGTAGTGTGTGACAAGATTTAACTCATTTTTCACCGAAATATATCTATCCATATGGTTACTAAGTGTAAACGTCTTCAAACTGAATAGCATCATTTAAGAACAGATAAATTGGCAACGTGGACTAGACATGCACGTTTCGGGTACTTAACCCTCATCAGTGATCCTAAATCTAAACAATGTAATATGCAATGTATACTATCAGTTTTGCTCTTTTACAATCAGTCTCTTTTTTCTTCTTTCTCTATCAGTATGCGGACCTTTAATTCACAGTTTTGGTATAAACGGAAAGTTTATAATTTCTACCATCCAGGAAAAAATCCTTTTTTAATAGGTATATATTCGCATGAAGGCGGATCGTGCTGCTTTAAAGGATAATTCATCAAATTTTGTGACGGAGAATTGCCAAATATGTTCAATTCTGAAACGTTGTGAAACTAAGCATTTTCGTGAAACTTCCTGGTCTCACTCTCATATCGGGAGTTCGCTTCTTTTCATATGGTGGGGGTTTTTGTTTTTGTTTGCTTTGGTTCCTGTTTTTATCCTGATTTTGCATGCCTTCGGTTTCTGATTTTCTGAATTATCGATTTTGTACTGTAGACAGGGATATGGTCATTATCCATATTTATCATTGGTTATCTTCTCCGATAACAAAATTGAAATATTATAGAAATATTGACCCGTTGGGAGATAGACATGAACATTTGTTCAAGACTTCGGGCGACATGATTTTTCTGGGCAGAACAAATCTTCATGTCTCCCTTCCAACTGGTCAATCAATTGTTTATCATACCGAAAACTTGGAAAATAAGGCCAATCTGTTTCGTAACCTAGGCGCAGCCATCTGTGTTTATGATACATGTATACAAGTCTATTAGATTAGCATATCATATCCCTTTTTCAGAATGATCAGTGACATTCTAGATTGCGATTGAATGGCTGTCATCATCACCAAACGAGACATAGTTACCTGATATGTACATCGAGACAATCACCGAATTTGACTTGTTTTCGTGGAACAGGTGTAGCAGATGTAGCATGCAATCACAAGACGCTGACTCTCCCCGGACACCTGGTCTCACTTCGGAATGTTATTCATTCCGAGGATCGCAGCCGTTCCAGTGCAAATTCTGATGGTTTTGCCTTGCCTTCTCGACTATGAGACTGAATAACGGATGGGAACTTCTTTGATGTTATTTCAGACAGACATAATGAGTGAGACAGACGTTGGACATGACGTTATGGCTATTCTGGGTTGAGCAAATCTTCATGTCTTCCTCCGGTTTCGACATTTTTTTTTTCGGTCATGTTTAGAATGAAGCTCCTTGCACCTGCTCTCATACGTTTTTGGCCATATTTTTCAGCTCCTCATTGTGTCTTCGAACATCGACGGTGGGTTGGGCTAGCCAATCAGGGGATGCTTACTCCTCACGGACACCTGGTCCCACCTCTAGCTTGCTAGGGATTCGTCGATGCTCAATTTTAGGTGCTCTATTGTGAATGCTGTTGAGATTATCGTCAGGATAATCTTAATCTCATCCCATGAGACAGACAAATTGACAGACGGTGAGACAGACTTTAGACAAAGTGTTATTTGGTCTATATGGTTCATGGCATTTAGAGCTACAAAGTACTTTCAACAATTTATTACTAACAGTAACATAAAGTCTAGTCAATCTAATGTTGAAGGTGGAACTAATTGCAAAAGAAATGTATCAATTTTGTTCAGCTTTCATCATGTAGATTATGAGAAAAAAGTTCGGAAAAATCCGTCCAGACAAAATGTAAAATAGTGCAAAACTGGATTATTACAGACACACCGCCTTACTTCAAACGGGAGGTAACTCTGCTTACTGTTTTCACATATAAGCACATGCACATGCGCACACGTTAACATACAAGTCGCATCAGATATGAAAAGAAAACAATATTACATTTAATAAAAGAAAATACTTTTATTTGTTAAAAACATAGGTAATCACAGATTACGAAGCTCACCTCGTGGCAGCAAAATTCAATTCAAACATATTTCTAAATACATGTATATTGGCTTTTAAAGGCAAAATCATTCAAGCGGAAAAAGTAGGTCAATTTCATTTTATGAAAGTTTGATCAAAGATACATCCAATATGCAAGTTTGGTACATGAAGCACTTATACTTTGCTCAATATTGGCTTTTAAAGGCAAAATTACTCAAGCGGAAAAAGTAGGTCAAGGCCATTTTATGAAAGTTTGATCAAAAATAATTCATATATGCAAGTTTGGTTTTAGTTTAAACATATTTTATTTTTTATATAGTAGAAATGGGATTGGGCACAAGTTTACACAACGTTATATAAGCTCTTTCCCTTATAAGCCCTTTCCCTTCTGCAAGTTTGGTACATGTAGCACTTATACTTTGCTCAATATTGGCTTTTAAAGGCTAAATCACTCAAGCGGAAAAAGTAGGTCAAGGTCATTACCTGAAAGTTTGATCAATGATACATCCAATAAGCAAGTTTTGTACATGTAGCACTTATACTTTGCTCAATAATGGCTTTTAAAGGCAAAATCACTCAAGCGGAAAAAGTAGGTCAAGGTCATTTTATGAAAGTTTGATCAAAGATACATCCAATATGCAAGTTTGGTACATGTAGCACTTATACTTTGCTCAATATTGGCTTTTAAAAGCAAAATCACTCAAGTGGAAAAAGTAGGTCAGATGCTGCATCCGATGCATGGATCCATCTCGGCATCCAAAGATGAATCACTTGTGCAAGTTTGGTTACTGTAGCATTACTACTTGGTCAGATACTGAGCTACCCCAAACTTCTTAACCAAGTCACTCAAGCCGAAAATTTAGGTCAGATGCAGCATCCGATGCATGGGTTCACCTCAGCATCCAAAGATGAATCACTTGTGCAAGTTTGGTTACTGTAGCATCAGTACTTTGCCAAATACTGAGCTACCCCAAACTTCTTAACCGGACGCGGACGCGCGGGGGTATAGCATAAGCTCACTCAACTTCGTCGAGGTGAGCTAAAAAAGGATCATATATGTAAGTGACAAAGATGAGTTAAAGAAGATCCTGACGATAATCTCAACAGCAATCACAATAGAGTACCAAATTGAGCATCGACGGACCCCTAGCAAGCTAGAGGTGGGACCAGGTGCCCGGGTGGAGTAAGCATCCCCTGTTGGCTAGCCGCACCCGCCGTCGATGCTCATGCAAGAAATGAAAGGTATTGTCTTTGACCGATTTAGATGCCCTTGTCGACCGACATCTAGATCTGCACATGTGAAAACACATGTACAAAGAAGATCGGACAAACAAACTAAACACTTTTTAAAAAAGAACTTGTAGCCAACAGAGTATGTATGCTTACTCCTCCCGGGCACCTGGTCCCACCTCTACGTTGCAAGGGGTCCGTCGATGCTCTATTTTGTGCTCTATTGTGAGTGCTGTTGAGATTATTGTCAGGATTTCTTTAACTCATTTGTAGAAAATATGATATTAAATGTAGATTGAAACATTTTTGCTTAATAGATGTAAAATTATGGAAGCGACTGCTATAGAGAAAATTTTCATGTATGGAAGCCAATTTGTAGCATAATTGAAAATATCACGTATTTGTTGTCTACTCATTCTAAATTATATTTGTGATGAAAGAAATAAAAGATTTGTTCAAATTCTATGTGTATCGTTTAACTCTCACGTTACACATCATTTACTTTTCAAATGTGAAGTTTCTCGTCTGTATTACTCGTCTGATTCCATCTATGTAGTCGGCTACATTTCTTTTTCCATTTCTGTCTATTTCATTATATATGTATACTTTTTTTTTAATTTTTGCTTTGTTTCTTCATATCATTCTTCCTTTTGTGTGTGTTTATGGGGGGGGGGGGGGGTATTGATTTTGTATATCAACTGTTTTTATTGAGTAGACCCCTGCTAAACTAATTATTATACTAAAAGACATGAATCAAAATCTGTACTTGAATCATGGGTCAGTCGGCCTGTTGAACATTCGGCCCGTCATTGGTCGTCTCTACATATGGGTTAAGGATCAATCGGCCCGTACAGATATTTCGAGTGGGACACTCGAACCGCATTAATATTCAGTAAAGTAAATTTTGAAAATGAAGATTTTGTTACCATCATCATCGTATAAAGGTATTAGGGGTATAATAACAATATCGTCGAAAAAGATAGAAGTCATATACTTCCATATCTTGCATAGTTTTAGATATTTGATATATTTTCAATGTTTCATTCAACTCACCATGAAAATGTATGGTCCCGAACATGGCCGAAGTTTTGCGTCTTCCGCAAACCTCGTGGTATTCATTTTTTACGTATCAAAACAACCAGATGTAGAGTATTATACCCCTAATGATAAAAGAGATAAACAGATAATTCTTGTACTGTACGACGAACTTTCTGTAAAGTTTAATGTTCGATGCGTGTGTATATGAAGGAAGAGAGGGGATCTATAACAAGACCTGTTGCAGCAGCAACAGCAAAACACCAAACACCATATGCGAAAACTCAAAGACGAACACAGCAAGAGACTCACGACATAAAAACATGAAACACAAAAGGGCACACATAAACCAATGACACCAATTGGTTTATGTGTGGTATTTTGTGTTTCATGTTTTTATGTCGCTATGAGAGTATAGGAATTTTCTTTTGAAGACAGAGATAACACAAGTGGATTCTGGACGAACGTTTTAAAAATACCCGAATCCCTTTTAGATAGTTGACTTTTCCCAATAACTTTTTTTTTCAAAAAATCGGATACCTTTACTTAAATATACAGCATTATTTATAAATTTTGAAATAGTACAATAAATACATTGCCTGTTTTCATTGAGCTTAGAATTTTGCTTTTATCTTATTGATTATTAGAAACTAGTCAAATAAGTCTTTTTCAAGAAAGGCATTTTATTTAGAAAACTGTAGATTTCTCAAACTACCTTTAATTTTCAAGAAAAACTAAAAATTGTTTGACTTGAAAACACAATATTTATTATTTCAAATTGAAGTTTAAACTTTAAAAAAGAGCATTTCAGACAACTTACAACCACAGTCATTTATGATGAAAATTTATATATGACTGCTGGAAAAATTAGCATCATATTTTGTTTCGATTTTGCGGCGATTTTTAATGATTGTTTCTTTCTTTACCAAAAGGACTTTTGCTGCGTATATTTCGATACGGACTTTTTGTATTTTATACAGGGTATTGACAGCAACATTATAAGACATTAAGTGATTCTTATAAACACTTATTTCATGTTGCAGTGTGGAGCAGTTCAAAGCGTTTCCCGTGACCAGATGTTTAAAAGTGTATTAATTACTTCTTTCCAGCTCTGGCCCTGTATCGATTTGACATCATAGGTATTATTTTGCTATTTCGAAAACTTGTCATTCCATTCAAAACTATCACCGAAATTAAAGGTGATTATCACCTTAGCACCATCCCTCCAATGCTATATTGAACATATATTTTATTTGGTTATGCTTCTGAATCGTACAAATCTAAATTAAAAAAATAAAAGAGGGCGCTACTGAAATGAATTTTGGTGGCTCCACTGGAAGCATCACTGATGAGAATTTAATATTCGAAACACGTGTCTAGTGCAGAAATATTGGCTTTGAATTTTTTTATTAAGGTATAGAGATGGAACCCTTCCATATTATTTGTGACAGGTTCAAAGCAAAGGAGGGGATCTCCAACAACACCAGGCTGCAGCACCCACAGCAAAACCCAAAACACTCAATGCAAAAACATAAAGCAGACAAGCACAGGAAGAGACGCATTAGGGACAAGGAACGTCAACGCACAACACAGAAACATCAAACATAAAGGACTACACATAAACCAACGAGACCAATAGGCAACCGGTGCCGACTAAGGACGGCCATCTGCCACGGAAATAGCAGAAGGTGTGGTTATCCTGAATTACGTGCGCACAATCCTCCCACTTTTCCGATTACCCAGAGGTCTCGAAGAACGTATAATTGTGGTGTAAAACAACCTCCTCACTGTCAGATGACCACACACAAACAAAACCGCAAAACACAGGAGCCCAAGCAACACAGATGAATATGTAAATGGATATAAAAAGAGGGCGTACGTAATACAATCTGTGCTCTGCCGCCGCGAGCTCATGTATGTTATCACCCGAGGAGTCCGACTGACATTCAGAGAGGACAGGTGGTCGGGGCCCTGTCTTCTCTAAAGAGGATCAAGGTTCACCAATTAAAATGAACTTTGCATATTTCTCAGAATTACTTAATTTTCTACGAAAAACCTACTTTTAGGCCCAAAAAACATTTTTTAAAATATATTTTTATTTGAAAGTTGCACAATGCGATAGAGCATTCCGTACAACGTTAAACAACAATGATTTATAGCAGAAATATTGTAACTGGAATGAATGAGGGACTGTTGCCAGTTTTCGGCGATTTTCATTTAATTTTTCTTTTTTTTTTCACAGTTAGTTCAAAGTTCACCGGTATAAAGTTTGTAGATTTCTCACAGTTCTTCGATTTTTCTACGAAAAACTTTTGGCACCAAAACGAAATTTAAAATGTATTTTTATTTGAAACTTGCACAATGCGAAAGGGCGTACCAGACAACGTTAAACCACATTGATTTATAGCAGAAATATTGTCAATTGAATGAATGAGGGATTGATACCAGTTTTCGGCGATTTTTCTTAATTTTTTCTTTGTTTTACTGAAAGGTACTTTTGCCTGGGTATTTTGCTCCGGACTTTTTGTATGTTATACAGGACGTATACAGCAACTTAATACACTTTTAGTTATTCTTTTGCAATTAGTTCCAGGTTGACCAATTTTAATACCAAGATTGACTAGATTAATATTTCATAGTAACAAACGCAGACGACATGGCTGCCCGGTTTAATAATTAGTGTAAAGATTTCGACAACTGTGTGATTTCATAAACTTTGATAAGGTGTTTTCACCAACTGCCAGGTCCCTATAATATACATCATAACTGGCACCAAAGAAGTCGCGTGGACGCTGCCAAAGTTCATCTCTAGCTGGATTCAGTTTAGAAAAATGAAGAAGGAATGATTAAACATGATAAACAGATCTCCATGCAAAACAACATTCAGAATGCTAATCACATTGATTAAGGAATAAGATAGCACATTGCACTTTTACACATGTGCCATGTAAATTACAAGAAGGTATAGAGTTTGAACACTTCCGTACTATTACAATATGAATTTTGGCATACATGTATATAGAGACTTTTCACACAATATGATGTCATAAGCTACAATGTTGAACTGCGACAACCTTGGAAATTCAAATATAAAAAACTGGCCATTTCTTTTGTAGCGTATTTCAATAAAAAAAACCCAATTGTCTGATTTTTGTAAACATTCCCAGATAGGCATATTATCATTATAATAATATTGTTTCAAAAAGAATGTTATTTTTCTCTTAATGCAAAAAGGCAAGCGTTTTTACTATAAATTACCTGGAACTTCGTACATTCTGTCCTCAGTAACAGATTGCGTTGAATCATCTCCGTGATTTTTGTCCAATTCCTCTGTTGTTAGACACATATACCTATTCCCTAAATCGTCATTTTCCAAACTGAAAGTACTCGTCGTCATTTCTCTCAAGTTTTTACGGCCCCTCCTACACAAGTTAAGTGTCAGTTCAACCCATACCTTCCTTTGTAACCCACATGGTGTATTTGTATCAAACACTAAGGTTTCTGCACTGTATAATTTCAGCAGAATCTGTTCCGAAAATAGAGGGGGGAGGGTCCAATTTGCCAGGGCAATTTCGTTTCAGCTCAACAGTCATCGCTCTGATCACCAAATAATTTTGACGAAGGCAGGGCAGTAAGAATGTCAATATTACGGTATTCTTTAATATGGCGTTTCAGTCCAAAGCGCATATTCTGAAACGCGCTTTTTTAAAGTAAGATCAATCAGTTATTCTCGCGGCGCAAAACCCCTTCAAAGTATAAACAATTATTAACTGTAAAAAGTCCGTAAATCCGCTACTCTCACGAAGATAGTATTCAAAACATTAAACAGCGACTTTTGTCGCTCTCTTGGTATTCATTGCATCTTTATTCTAGAGTATTTCAGCTATGTCTGCCTCGGACACTTTCAGAAAGCCATATCGTCTGCGTCTTTCGATATATCTCGGGATTCACCTGAATAAGAGAGGCAATACAGATGTGGGGTTCCGCATGGGGCGAAATGACGTTTTTGGAGGGTAATATGAATATTTGTCTCCCTCCCACGTGACGTCTCTATACCAATCAGATTTCTTTATTCGTGATATTAATTGTTTGAGGTAGAATATGTTTTATCATTATGGGCATTTCAACAATTTATCATTGATGCTCGACTCGAGACCAAAAGAGATAAAATCATAATAGTCAATGTACGAAGAGGGAAATTCTTAACTTGACAAGAATTACATGTTAAAAAAGAAGATAGAGAAACTTGTATAAGAAGGGAGGGCATCTCCAACCAGACCCGGTTGCAGTTGTAACCTAATGCGGGCTTACAAGCCATACTTGTTGTGTGATACGCGTTGTGTGATTAATAAATGTGCAGTTCTTTGTCGTGGAAATAAAACATCTTTGGAATTTTAAGTTTATTTCACGAAATATTATTTGATTGTTTGACAGAATCCATTGCATTATTTGATTATTGGACAGAATCCATAGCATGTGAGAAAGTAGTTTTCTGACATCGAGAAAGCAAATCTGACAGGGGAGGGGAATTGTACAATATGGCGGACATATTTCTAGATAAGTTCGTGTTCATCCCTCAAAGATAAGGTTGTCTTAAACTCTTCAAAAGCATCAGAAATTATGAGGGATTGTACGTAGATAAACTCAATATGCTGGTACTCAATATGCTGGTACTTCACGTGTAGAATTGACAATCATTTATACAACTCTTAGATTAAAAGCCAATTTGTAATTAAAGTCTTACGAATCATTGGACTTTCCAAGTATTGAATGATCAATATTACAATTAACGTTGAGAAAATATTTTCCTTCATCCTTAAGATAAACTTACTAACTAAGAATTTCTTGAATCTGTTTCTAATCCTGTTTCAAAATTTTCTTTATGTGAATTAATATTAACATCATCCCTCTTTCATGTAAGGAATTTTTTTCTGATAAATGCATTGATTAAGTTTAGAGTTATTCCTCTTTCTACAGTGTACAAATTCCCCAACATAAAATAATAATTCACCATACATATTGTGGGGAAGATACCATATGGTTACACAGTACCAACAGCAAACACCGAAAACATAAAGACAAGCACAGCAAGAGACGAAAAACGACATACGACATAGACAAATCACATAAACCAATGGATAACCAGTGCCGACATAGGACGGCCATTTCCTACGCAAGAAATGAGGAGATCTCCAACGACACCCAATTGCAGTACCAACAGCAAAACACGCACTGTAAAAACACAAAGCAGACACGCACAGAACACAAATGTTATAAGGAATGCCAAATCACATAAAAGCATCAAACACAAATGAATACACATAAACCAACAACACCAATGGGCAATCGGTGCCGACTTAGGACGATCATCTACAACGTCAGTACTAGACGGTGTGGTTATCCGGATTATGTGTGCACTACCCTCCCACTTTTCCAATTACAAAAAGGTCTCGAAGAACGTACAATGGGGGTGTAAAATAACATCCTCACTGTAAGATGACAATACAAATAGAAAGCATTACGCAGGGGCCAAGAAACACACAGATGGATATGTAAATGGATATTCAAAGGTAAGGCGTACGAAATACAGGCCGTGCTCTGCCGGCTGTAGTAAGCTCATGTATATTATCACGCGAGATGTCCGACTGAGATTCAGAGAGGACATCTGGTCGGGGCCCTGTCTTCTCTGAGGAGGCTTGAATAGGGCCCGTCGTGGAGTCCTGTCGTCACAGTCAATCAGAATGCAATTCTTAAGAATGTGCTGGTCAAGGCTGTAGATCGGTCCGGTACCAAGCCAAATGTCCGTCTGGTGACAGAAGGATGATATCCACGATATAAAATGCGTTTGATGATTCTAACACAATTTCGATGGTATTTCTCTCTACCCATGATCCTTTGTATTTTGTTAATTGTGTCACCATAACATGCAGGTTTTGAAATACCAAAAGCAATCTACTCTGTTGCTTGAATGGGTCCGAATTTAAAAAAGAAGTTGACAATATGTTTTGTAAACATTCCAGAAAGACTTTATGTGGTAGCAATAACCTTGACCTAAAGGTTTGAAAACATCAGTACATGTTGTGAAATGAAGATATCATATGACGGTAATCTAGGAACATCACCGTCAAGCCAGGGAAAATTTAAAATGTTGAATCCAAAATCATATATTTTTGTCATACACACTTGTATGTACATCTCCATTAACAACTTTGATATACATGTATAGATCCAAACATGGTGTTTCTGTGTTTGTAACCTTTACCTTGTTTAGAGTCAATTCTTGTGGATAAATAACATTTTTATACTTTTCAAAAACAGGATTGACGATAGTAAGAGTATCATTCATTAGAATGAGTTAAAGAAGATCCCGACGATAATCCCAACAGCACTCACAACAGAGCACAAAATTAAACATTTCCAATGAAGTACCAATGAAACATTTAAAATCATCGTGTTTTGTTTTCTTTTGTAGATTTTGGATAAATTCTTATACGTGTATGAAAACAAATCTTCAATACGAGGCTCACAATTAGTACCCATAGGAATCTCTTCAACGTGCATATATAGAGATTCTCACCACATGATACATAAATGATGTCCAAGAGGAAGGACAATGCAATACGTTTCCATAATTTGTATGATTTTTATTATGTAGGAAAAGGTTGCGGTTATCCGGATTACGTGCGCACATACCCCAATTTCGGTTACCAAAAAGGTCTCGATTGTAGTTGAAGTGTAAAATAACCTCCTCAGTGTTAGATGATCGCAGAAACACGACATCAAAACACAGGGCCACAAGCAACATAGATGAATATGTAAATGGATGTGAAAGATACTTAAATTTCTATGAAACAATTCTATGATGGTGTCCTCTTTATTTTCAATTTCATAGATGAAACACAATTGCCTTTGTCCTCTAATATTTCTCTTTGGGCCTATATTTGTATCAGAGTATACAGTTAAGAGTGTAATATTGAGTTATTCTTGTACCAGATCTTTCATCCGTTCGTCAACTTCTTACTTGTTCAGTTCTTCTCTAAACCAATAAGAACACTTCTTACGCATAATTACATAATAACCTGTATGCATAACGACCTTTACAAATCAGTGAATGACAGAAACCAAAATAAAAAAGCTAAAAAGATCATAAACAGGCAATCCAAAGCCTTCAAAAATACAAATCAAAACAACGATAAAGAAGACGATCTGATTTCTTCTGAAGAGGATCCCAGGTGAGGTTAAATAGGTAATAAGGGTATCCCTTTTTAATAGAAAGCCGCCGCTTGGAGGAAAAAAAACGCATTGACTTGGAAGTTTTCGAAAAATCTTAATATAAAAGTTTACAGCGTTTTACTGTATATCCGGGGTCAGAATCCTCGATAAAGTAGAATTTTACAATATCCATCAGTTGTCTACGTCCTGATGTCATTTGAACATTCTCATAAACAAAAAACTAAATAACATTTGCAATTCTGTTCATAGAAAAAATAATTATAATGTTTCTTTAACTTTTATCCCAACCTATGTTTATCTAAATTAATGCACTTTGAAAAATATAGATTGTACACTTGTCGATAAATTCTTAACATATCCGACGTCAACCTGTCTCATGTCCAACAAGTTTTTTAATCTTAGAAACAAAGTTGCACTGGCTGTCAGTCGATCATGTCTTTTTTTCAAAATTTTATTACCATTCCATATGGTACATTATCGAGTTTTATGCAACGCGGTACTGCACATTTTTACACTCTATGAATTAAAACTTGAAAATAAATTACCATTTCTAATTGTGGTGGTGTCACTGTAATTCTAGCTTTTTCAGATATGTAGAAATAGTCAATCAATTTATGAATAATCATGCCTCTATATAAATCCCGAAATCTACAACGTTGTCAGGTACCTTAGATACCCCTACTACTGTATGTGTAGCATCATGTACACAATTCACATTGTTGTATGCGCACTTCTTCTCTGCTTGACACAGACTGGTTTCGGTAAGAATCAGATATATATTATTTCAACACATTCTTTTGCGAACTCCCGTATCGGGGGTTCGCTTCTTTTCATGTGGTGGAGGTTTTTGTTTGTTCGCTTTGGTTCCTGTTTTATCCTGATTTTGTATGCCTTCGGTTTCTGATTGTCTGAATTATCGATTTTGTGCTGTATACAGGGATATGGTCCATTATCCATATTTGTCATTGTATATCAGTGAATATTTCCCCTGTTCAATAGTCTTTTAAATACTTTAAAATTAGTAAAAACATTGAAGAGTTGGTTTCTTCTTAAAACAGAAAGATTAAGACACAATGTAGTAGAGGACAATTGTTTTATATAAATAAATATGTATATACAAGCGTATGTTTGTCAGGGGTACTAGCTAGTGAGGTTCAATCAGTCATTTCCAGGCTTCTAATACAATCCCCTAACATCCAAATCATTGCACCGATTTAAAAGTATTACACGTAATCCAGGATAACCACACCTTCTGCTATTTCCGTGGCAGATGGCCGTCCTAAGTCGGCACGGGTTGCCCATTGGTCTCGTTGGTTTATGTGTAGTCCTTTGTGTTTGATGTTTCTGTGTTGTACGTTGACGTTCCTTGTCCCTTATGCGTCTCTTTCTGTGCCCGTCTGCTTTGTGTTTTTGCACTGAGTGTTTTGGGGTTTTGCTGTGGGTGCTGCAACCTGGTGTTGTTGGAGATCCCCTCCTTTGTTTTTGACAGCATAATCAACATGAATTCTGCACTCACTTTTTCTTTTTCAGCTTTGATGATGTGCAGAGTACGTTTCCTTTTAAAATTTGTCTGATTTCAAAACGAGTTGAATATTTTCTAAATCATATAATTTTGTTGCAGGAGGTCCGCTTATATGACAACCGCATATCCAAAAAAAATTTAATAAAATAATCTACTAGAAATTTCGACATAGCTTTTTACAGAATACTAGGGCTGGGTCAATATATTGATATACCGGTACGTATCGATATTTGTTATCGAAACGAGTATCGATATTTTGTTTCGCTACATTTAGATACAGTTATTTCAGCACAAAACATGCTTTTCTTGTGAAATCTCAAGCATGAAAATGTATGCTTGATCATTGTTTTATTTTTGTTTGCAAAAGACAGATATCTTCCTGATTTTGCCTCTCTGGCTATTCAAATCACTTCATCATTCGAAGTCTGCGAATAACAACAATCATTAAGAGATAATACATGTAATTCAGATAATTTGAATGAGAAGGTCGGCTTATACATGTAGATTATATTTTTATCATTCAACATGATTCGATTAAACTTTAAAGTAATATCAACTTAATCTTTAGTTTTTATTCCAGAACCTTTCGAATAGGAACTGACCTTATATGTTTGTTTTATCTAAAACACTTTTCTGAAATGTCTTAGTATAAAAAGTATAATTAAATAAAATATAGCAAAAAAGGTCCATCAGGGTATGTAATCGTATATAGAATAAAAAGCAATCCGCCAGAACTATAAGTTAGACCTAACTTCAAGGAAACCGTTTGACTTTGTGTTGGGGAAGAGGTAGTTATTAGTGAATAGAATTCTAGCTTGTGCGTTTTACAAAATATGAAACTAGATACGATATATCGGATATCGGTACTTTTTGTATTGTATTGTATCGAATCGAAAATTTGATTTCGATACCAAGCCCTACAGAATACCATATTAAATTTTTTTGTCAATGCAGGATATGGACGTTCTGGTGCTGTATTCATAAGATGGGGACGAGAGGACTGCCCGACTCGTACTAGTGCCCTACTATATACCGGTAAGTGATCAATAATACAAGTAAACATTAAAAAGGTACCTGTCAGTTAGTCGAATACACAATTTCTTGTGTTAACTCTGTTTTGCATCCTTTCGGTTTAAGACAAATCCATCACCCAATCAACAGAAAGGGTTATGCGAACGTAATCCAGATAGCCAAACCATTTGCTACTAAGTCGGTACCGGTTACCCATTGGTCTCGTTGGTTTATGTGTAGTCTTTTGTGTTTGATGTTTCTATGTCGTGTGTCTCTTTTTCGTCTCTGGCTGTGCTCATTTTTGTGTTTTCGCATCGGGTGTTTTGCCGTTGGTGATGCACCAGGGTCTGGTTGGAGATCCCATCCCTTCTTTTGTATTTTCTGACCATATTAAGAAATTTAGAAATAGTGCCCACGTAACTAACTAACTTAAATTAGTCAAAAAATAATAAAATCTAGCTCGAATATACTTTTCAAAATGAAATTGCATGTTTACAAGAAAATTCAATCCATATATGTCTCTTTGAATCATTGGCAAATTTTGTACAAAGGCTAAAATGATATGCAATGCCTAATAATTATTGAAGAAAACTACTATAGGTTAATACTCTGAAATAATTATTGAAGAAAACTAGAATAGTTGAAGACTCTGGAATTTCGAAAACGTGGGTCCTGTAGTATCATATACCAATCCTGCTACTTCTTTCGATACATTTTTGGACATAACTTTCACACTCTTTGGTCATATTTCATTGTTTAGATTGAGGATCACTGACGAGGGTTAAGTACCAGACACGTGTCTGGTCCATGCTGAAAATTTATCAGTTCTTAAATGATGATATTTAAATTTGGAGACGCTTAACACACGCAAATGGAAAAGCTCGATAAAATTAAAGATTGCTTGCAAGTATGGAAAACAAGAAACCTTTCGTTTAAGGGTAAAAGTCTAATTTTAATTTAAAAAGTCTTGTTCAACATTTAGTCATATCAAAAATATTATTCGAAATAGAGGCAAGGGGTATACCGGATAAATATATTACAGAAATCGATAAATTGATTTGGTCATTCGTCTGGGATGGAAAAAGAGAAATGGTTAACCGGAAAACGATGTCAGATGATTTAAATTAAGAGGAATGGGAATTGTAGATTACGTTCCTATATAGATAGTATAAGAATAAAAACTTTGTACAAAATTATACGTTCTCCGAATGCTCTATAGAATTCAATTGGGAAATATTGATTAACATCATTGGATAGCTCTTATCAAATTAATTACTTTCTATGTAAAATAGCACACGATAAAAGTCTAGCTGTACCAAACATGTCTGAGTACTACAAAAACCTATTAAAAAGTTGGAGAAAATTAAATGATATATTTAAACATGTAATTTATACATTGTTTAATAATCAAATAAAGAAGCAAATGATATTCGGCAGTAACACAATTCAATTTAAGAAAAACCCTCTATTCTTTCCGTCTTTCGCTATAGGCGGTATTTATCTAGCTAGAGGTGGACCAGGAGTCCCCGAGGGCACATGTAGCCAAGTTCGATCAATTTCGGTTGATCGTTTCTTCAACGCATTCTAAATTTCTGTTATCAAAATCTCTTGAAATTTCTAAAAAGTGGGTCCTGTAGCATCATATCCCACCCATCCTGCTACGTCTTTCGATACGCTTTTTCGACATAGAAACTTTCATACTTTTTTGGCATATTACATTGTTTAGATTTGAGGATCACTGACGAGGGTTAAGTACCCGAAACGTGCATGTCTGGTCCACGTAGCCAATTTATCTGTTCTTAAATGATGCTATTCAATTTGAAGACGTTTACATCTAATAGACAACATTTGGGATAACGATTAAAAATATTTTTTATGTGATAGACATATGTATCAAAGACAGAGAGATAAAGGTAATTGTATAGCTGAATATCCAGCATAAAAAAGGCAATTCCAAAAGAATGCCTGGATTCATTAAAAAAAATTCAGAAGAAAGTCCAAACCTATACGTAGACGAAAATTTATTTTTCAGATACAAAAAAAAACAAAATAATTATGCCGGTAAATCTTAAAACATTCTTTACTGAAGGAATTCACACACTTTTTTTATCCAAAAGTTAAAATTGAGGATAAATGGGAGCAAAAGCTAAATACCACATTAAATTGGAAGTTTATATGGAGAAACGTAAATAACCCTGAGCTCTAATTCTGAATAAAATCCAAATTTTTCAATGGAAATGTATCCACAACATTTTGTATCTTGAGACTATAATAAAAAAAGTTCGGAAACAGCGATGAAAAATGTCATTTCTGTAAAGTTAATTTTGAAACGAATCAACATCTATTTTATGAATGTCCAAATATTAGTCCAATTATAAATTGTATTGAAAGAAAATTAAACAAATCATTAATAAATCGGCTGTGCATTTCATTTAGTGAAAATATTATGCTTTTTGGGCTCATAAATGATTTTGAGAAAAGTTATCAAGATTTCTTTAATTTCATCATATTTTAAACAAAATGGATTATATGGAAAACAAGAAATGAAATAAAATTTGTAAATAAATCAGTTTTTTTTTTCCAGAAAACCTATCAAATAGAATACTCAGATATATTAGTAACGAAATCTTATTCTGTAAAAAATGCAATTCAAAAACAAAAGCCATAAACTCTTTAAAAATACATTTACGAATAGATAATTGGTGAAGTCAGTAACATATACCAAAATCCAATCTCCATCTCCATTAATGATAGCTAACAAATGCATATTAACTACTGATCTAATCCTATTGTCATACTTATCATTATGTATAATTGCCATAAATGTATTATCAATAAATATGTATCTGGAATTAAATTAAATAAAACATTACACAAAAAAAAGAAAAGAAAAAAGTGCAATCATGATATCAGGCAAAAAAGAAACCAAATTGATGCAAATAAGATTAACAGATTAACATGTAAACTAACAATAACGCATGCACTTTCATATATTTTGTCTATATCCAATATTATTTTTGATGAAGCCTGACAGCTGAGCAATTGAAAAAACAAAAAATCAAACAAACAAACGCAAACAGAAAATAAAACATGGCCTTAATTCCATTTAAGTAGTGCAGTCTCAATCTTTTTAATTTTTTTTCTTTCCGCCTAGATTTTCCCAATGAAATTAATTTACAACCAAAAAGTGAACAACGAATTTTTGTAGATTGAATATAAGGAATAGCCGAGATATTTCTTTCGAAGAGATTTCTACATAAATTAATAGATACATTCAGTCAGAATCACTTCACTTAATTTCCTAAAAAAAAACTGGAAATATTTCTGTTAATCATGTTCATGTTATATTGTATTGTAAACAGCAAAAGGTAGGTGTACCTTCAAAGCAATAAAATGTTATAAACAATAGACATGGAAACAAAAGCCTACAAGTCATCATTGACCCTTTTCTTTGAGCTGCGGTCCAGTTGTTTTGGGTTGTACAACCGGAATCTTTCACGAAGAAATGAATCTTATATTTTTCTGTTGATGCAGGTATCACCGAAAAAAGGACAAAAACTACACCAATGCGCAAAGCGGGTTGATGCAAAAGTTTCCCGTTCAATTTGTCTTTGGTGTTACCTACATCAACAGAAAGAAAGATAAATTTCTTATCAAATGATATTTTCTACTTAAAAACGGACTGCATCTTGTTTCTTATAAAAATCTGTCACCGCACTATATTTCGTTAAGTTCAGGGGATTGTACAGTGACACGACTGCCCGAACTATGGATGCCGTTGTCTCTATTTATCTGTTTGATCAAATCCTACATGCACAATAATTTTTTGAGTAAGTAAAAAAGAATTGGTACCCTTGAAAGTTTAAGCAAACATCAACATATTGTATTTTCAGCTAAAAGCTTTTTCGTGTTTCAGGGAACCTGCTTCCAAAAGTAGCACTTTAAATAAACTCAGAGAAAAAAATTGATGATTGATATAAACCACAGAGATCCTTGCGGCCCGGTCTATTTTTAGACCGTGGTATATGGTTATTTATCCAGGAGCGTCGGTGACGCTATCAGCCAATCAGAGTGTCGCTATTTATAGTTTATAGAATAAACATAATAAAATAATAGGATGCTGTCATATATGATATATTCTGTAATAAAAAGTTGAAATCAGGACTCGTCTGGTACGAATCAGAACGATTTCAAGAGGATTTATTACTATGCCTGACTCTAACGGAGCAAAAATAAATGATATGCAATCATACTTTACCTTGTCGGGCTTGGTATAAATGAAACGACCGATTGTCTCTGCATTTCTTCGAATGAAATCGCGATCCTAAGATTAAGAATTGCTTGTAGTTCAATCTCGTAATACCTCGTACATGTACTCTACACTTTGTTACAATTTTTTTTCACCCCTACATCTTCCGATAACAGCTTACGATGTGTCACGCGAATGAGTGACATGTTTTACGTAAACTCAGGATGATGCTTCAATTCGAAGCATGGGAAGTCAGGCCGTATCGTCTATAAGTAAACTTGACAAGGAAAAAAATGATCACCGATCATTAATACACGTTGCTCTGTTGGAGTTAGGCATAGACATTAGTCCCCCCGAATATGTGACGAACGAATCCTGAATTTTCATCTGCATTTTTTATATAGACGGACCTTTGGCAACACACAATATCCCTTCAAAAGTGTTGTTGGTCATTTCATCTGGCTAGGAAAATTAATCATGCTCCTGATATGAACTTATATTCTCCCAATATATAATTAATTAACCTTGAATATCCATCACTTAACATTTATCTATAAATATGTGCGTGTTTGTTTGGTTTTTTTTTGGGGGGGGGGGGTCCTGCTTGAATGAAGGGTATCTTTCAGAAAATAATCGGGACATGAAAAATTGATAAATATTTCACGCCTGTAGCTTAAACTGCAGTACTTTTAAGAATTGACATTTTTAGAAATGACTGTCTTACATTTTGTGTTTATAAATGCATTATTCTTGTAAGTCACAAATTCTGTGACTCGCAAATCCTTTCTCAGAATATTTGCATTTTGTCATTTAGTTCTTCGGATTTTCCGCCTCCGTTTTTCTGTTGGAATTTTTTTTTATATATAAAAATTCCGACCACCCTAATTTCGATATCGAATTTTATTTTGTTTTCCATGCGAGTGTAATCGAAAACGAAAGTAGAAAGAAACATCGTCTTTTTGTAAATATAGGTGAAATTCAGGTCAGATAACCAATCAAGCAATCATGGTTTTCTTTGAATCCACATATAAAGATGTGGAGTTCGTCTCATAGACGAGTCATGAGACCAATCATACACTTTATAGGTACGCACGTGTGTATAAACATCTCACAATTAAAAAAACACTGGATAAAAACTAATCTCGCAAATAATACCAATGAAAGGAAAATATCACCAACTACGCATAAACTGTCAAGACCGACACTGATGGTCACATGAACACCTCACTCTATGACAAACGTGACGACTTCAATTTCAGCATTACAAACTTTCCTTTTCTGAGTAGCAACACCCCTTCATCGCCTTCTTATGGCGTGTTCATATCTCAGTTGATACGCTATGCCAGAGCAAGTACCAAATATACGGATTTTGTTCTGAGAGCTAGGCGTCTTTCAGATAAGCTTCTTAGTCAGGGATATGTTTGTGACCGACTAACATCGTCACTGAGGAAGTTCTACGGTCGATATGTGGAACTCGTCATACACTATGATGTCCCACTTTCCAGAATGGTGGATGATATTCATAGACCATTTGAACCATCCAACCAAAGATTGTACTCTATATCTTCCAAAATGGAAGTAACCGGATGTGACAGTTCTACCGAATTGAAGCGAGCATGCAAGCAGGAGATGCTTACTCTTCCTGGGCACCTGGTCTCACTCTCATATCGGGAGTTCGCTTCTTTTCATGTGGTGGAGGTTTTTGTTTGTTTGCTTTGGTTCCTGTTTTATCCTGATTTGGTATGCCTTCGGTTTCTGATTTTCTGGGTTATCGATTTTGTGCTGTAAACAGGGATATGGTCATTATCCATATTTGTCATCAACTCGTTCTGGATTCAGATGATCATGATGAAACATTGCGAGGGCTGATTGATATGTTGTGAGCCTTGTATTTAAGGATTTGAATTTTATCAGACAGTTTGCATTATTTTCTACACGATCCCCTTCAGTATCTAATAAAATTTGCCACCGGTGTCTAAGGGCCTCTATACTACCTTTAAAGACCTCCTTATCTTGACTGGTCAGAAACCCAACCACTGCTAGTATGACGTCATTATCCGACTGAAAGTATGTGCCAGACATAGTTGCTTTCAGTTTTTGATATAAATGAAAGTCTGCTGGATCATGGTCAGATGAATAAGGCGGATATTCAATCAAATTAAAGCCACATTCATGAATGGCAGCCATGGCGTCATAATTGGAAACTAGATTTTTTTTGGAATTTAATCTAGACGCCTAATGCGAGCTATCAGCTGGATAAGCACACCATTCGAAGAGCTCTACATATCCGGTTCTATTCCCAACGCAAAAAAAGTATTTTATTTCTAAATTTATATACCGATATTTCCCCATTTTGAAGTTCATGGAATTTTACAGGTGTTATTCTATGTCTATAGTATCTAGTAATTACCTTCTTTTTCACATTATCCTAGGCTCTCTTGGAGGAAACTTTTGGAAGAACAGTGGAGGTGGTGCCTCATATCTCTGTATGCACCCCAAACCACAATTCACGAAAAAGACCATTAAAGGGTACCATGAAAAACTATATGGCGGCGAATATGACATTGGGGGAAGTACATTTGGAAACAGCAAACTTAAAAACGGTGACAACATTCCTTGTGCAGTATGTCAAAGCACCAGAGGAATCCAAAAACTGATGATCCCGGGAAGGGCAACATGCGTACGAGGCTGGGCCAGGCAATATTATGGTTATTTGGCAACGGAGTATGGAAAGGGTCATGTATCATCCTCTGAGTATATTTGTATGGATTCTAGACCCAGAGCCGCTGACGGAGGTGCTCGTAACGATAATGGTGCTTTACCTTATCCTGTCCAGGCGGCTTGTGGCGCACTTCCATGTCCGAAATACAGGACAGGAAAAACCATATTATGTGTTGTATGTACAAAATAAATGAACACCATGGTGTAATACCATGAAGAGCATTATGAATTTGTTGCGTTTTTTTTTCCCTTTTGGCTTCGTTTCAAAGTTGGAAAGAATAGAATATACGAGGTTTTTGCAACATGCCTGATTAGAAAGGAACCCTAAATTTTGGTGTAACTTCAGGTCGTCAATGGGTAATGAGAAGTAATTTGAGCACCAATTTATTGAATTCTATGACCTAAAATCACAGCATAGTTATAATGCAAAAATTAGTCCATATTTTTCAACAATTGGGATATTGAAAATATTAAGTTACTTTATTTTAAGTTACTTAAGTTACGTAAGAGTTATGGGCTCATAGAGTTTACATTGAACTATATGGTAAAGTTATTATGCCCTGAGAATAAAAGATTCGGGGGCATATAGTATTTGGCCTGTGCGTCTGTTTGTCCGTGGCAAAAACTTTAATATTGAGCATATTACTTTTGAATGACAAATATAGATAATGACCATAGTGAGTGACAGAACTTTGATTATCACATGTGCATTCTATGTGACAAAAACATTTCCATAGATACCAACATTTTTGACCGACTTTTCAAAAACATTAATATTGGGTATAACTTTTGAATGGTAAGTGATAGGGCTTTGATATTTCACACCCGTATTCCTTGTGACAAGACCTTTCTATGGATACTAATAGCTTTAATCTTGTTACCTTTACCTTGATCTTTGACCTACTTTTCAAAATATTTAACACTGGGCATAAATTTTTAATTATAAGTGATAGGGCTTTGATATTTCACATGCGTATTCCTTATGAAAAAAAACCTGTCCATAGGTACCAACATTTTTGACCTCGTGACCATGACCTACTTTTAAAAAACATTAACATTGAGCATTACTTTAAAATGGTAAGTTATAGGCTTTGATATTTCAACTGTGTATTCATTGTGACAAGACCTTGCAAGAGATACTAATATATTTGATCCCCTCAAAGGCTGCAAACTCATTCATTAATTAGCTCATTCATTAATAACGTGTGTTAAAAAGAAAGGGGAAAAGTCTGGCTATTCTCCTATAAAAAAATATTATCTTTGCAACTTCTGAAATTTTCAAAGCTCTAATTGACTTAGATGACAAATATGGATAATGGTCATTATCATGGTCATTATCCGTCCGTCGTAAACTTTTCACATTTTCAACTTTTTCTCAAGAACCACTGAAGGGATTTTGATGAAACTTGATACTCATGGCCCCCTACAAGTGTTGTTATGGAGGTTTTTGTTTGTTTGCTTTGGTTCCTGTTTTATCCTGATTTTATATGCCTTCGGTTTATAATTTTCTGAATTATCGGTTTTGTGCTGTATACAGGGATATGGTCATTATCCATATTTGTCATCTAAGTCAAATAGAAGCTGAGATACAGCGTTTGTTGTGTCCATAATGGACGTCGAATTATTTACTCGACAGTTTTTTTAGCTCAACTGAGCAAAGCTCACGTGAGCTATTGTCAAAGCGTGGCGTCCGTCTTTTCACATTTTCAACTTCTTCTCAAGAACCGCTGAAGGGATTTTGATGAAACTTTGTACTCATGACCCCCTACAAGTGTTGTTGTTTTTCGTCCGGCTCCGTCAACAGGTGGCGCCACCACGGGCAAAAGTAGGTCACGGGGGTACCCTCCTTTGACAAACTTCTTCTTCAGAACCGAAGCACATATTGACAAACCGAAAGCATCCGAATGATCTAGAAGGATGGCTCAACAAGTGTTGTTGTTTTTAACGCGTTTTTGACGTCTTTTTTGGCTTTGTCAAAAATGCTCATTTTTTTTTACTTTTTCTTTGAATATCTCCAAAAACATGTGGTTTTATGCCTTAAATCACTGCATATTTTTCATATTTAAGGCATTCAGTGGTTTTATATTGATTTTGGTTGAGCATTTTGTTTTCATGATTTTTCATGATTTTTGTTCTTAAGTGAAAAAAGTAGGAGGGGAGGAGTGTATTTTCATACATATTGGACATCTTATCCAGAACAACTGAAGGGATTTTAATGAAACTTGATAGAAATGAAGTCCCCTACAAGTGTTTTTGAATTTTTGCCGGTTCCGTCATAAGGTGGCGCCACCACAGGCAAAAGTAGGTCGTTGGTGGGAGGGGGGTACCCTCATTTGACAAACTTCTTCTTCAGAACAGAAGCATATATCGACAAACTGAAAGCATCGGGATGATCTAGAAGGATGTCTCAATAAGTGTTGTTTTTGGTTTCTGCCCGAAGTCATATTTTTGAAGTGTTTATGACATCTTTTCGGACTATGTCAGAAATGCTCATTTTTGAACTGTTTCCTTGACGAACTCTATAAATGTGTGGTTTTGTGTCCTCATTTAGTGCATGTTTGTTATATCTATTTACTTTGATATACATCACATGCTATAATCTTCTTTTTCGAATTTGATGAATTTTTTAAAAACATGAATAGAAATGTTTACTATGCACATTGACCCAATGGTTGTGGGTTCAAGTCCCGGCAACGGCACTCCAAAAATTGTTTTTCTTCCTTTTTCACTTTTCCCATTTCGTCAGCTTTTTATGCACTTTTAAATCATCTGAATACCTTTTTAAAACTTCATTTTTGACCAAAACATTTTTTCTTCCATTTTCATTTTGTTCCGTTTTGCACACTTACTCTTAATGCTGTGATATATATTTTATGCCTGAATTTTACATTTTTGAATTTTTAAAAAATGATTTATGTGCATATACCGGTAGACCCAGGGTTGTGGGTTCAAATTCTGGCACTAGCACTATCATAATGCAATTGTGGTAGGATAAGAGTGTGTATGGGTATCAGATGAGCGTTGTGCCCCCCTCCCCCCTTGGGGCACTTGTTTATTATTAAAATTAATGAGTCTGCACCCTATGGATCCGCTGACGTTAATTTTGACCTACCGCTCAAAAACATTGGGCATAACTTTTAAACGGTTAGTAATAGACCCTTTCACATTATTTGCGGTACTGAATTTGTAGGCCAGTTCCGGGGGACAAACAATAGATTGCGCATGCACTAGTGACGTAATTCGATTGTTCCAAGATGTTTTCCGCGAAACAAACGAAACATGATTCCGCGCTAAACGTCCTAGAACAATCAAATGACGTCACTGGTGCATGCGCAATCTATTCGTTGTCCCCCGGAACTGGCATTCAAATTTAGTACCGCAGATAATGTGAAAGGGTCTATAGGGCTGTGATATTTCTCATGTGTATTCCTTGTGACAAGACCAATATTTCTGACCTCGCGACTTTGACCTTATAGTACGGTGACCAAAGAGCTAAATTTGAAAGTTTAGTCGACAGAATAGTACATGGGTAAATTATATGTCAAATGAAACTAGAAGTAATGTACTTTCAAAATATCAATGTCGTCAAAAGGTTTGAATGTACAAACATTCCATTTTCAGGGGTCAAAGGTCAAAGGGGTCATTCAACATAGATTACGTATTTCTTGTCTTTTTCACAAAGAAAAGAAATATTGATGACAATAAAATTGAATTTTCTGTACAAATTGCATCAACAGGATAATATTCCAATCTTATCCTTAACATAAGTGAAGCGTGATGACATAAATTCTGTACTGATGACGTCATTGGTAGCTATTTTTAGAACAAATTAAAAATGTGAACATTATAATTCCTTAAAAATGAAATATTCCTCTCCGTGTACAAAAATGGAGGACAAATATTTGTCAATTTTCTCTTCGATCATGGAAAAGAAAAGTTCACTTTGCTTAATACCCCCGCAGCATAATTGCAGGGGGTATAACGCAACCATTGGTGTGTGTTTACGGGAGAGTGTAAGGGTGACTGTGTGGGAGTAGGAGGGTGTGTTTGTGCACGTCACGTTCTTTTATACAGCCTAGGAGGCACAATTTTAATCGGATCTTGACCAAACTTTATACACTTATTGCTTCTGGCAAGAGAAAAAACCCTATTGATTTTCAAGGTCATGGGTTAAAGGTCAAGGTCAACGGTTGAAAATGTTATAAATCCTTTTATACAGCCTAGGAGGCACAGTTTTTATTGGGTATTGATCAAACTTCATACACTAATTGCTTATAACAAGAGAAAGAACCCTATAGATTTTCAAGGTCATTGGTCAAAGGTCAAGGTCACAAGCTGGAAATGTTAGCTTTGCTTAGCCTAGAGGGCACAGTTTTGATTGGATCTTTACTTAACTCCGTGCATTTATTTCTTATGACAAGTGAAAGGACTCTAATGTTTTTTGTTTTTTTCAAATATAAGGTCAAGGTGACAGACTGGAAATGTTTTAAATCATTTTATACAGCCTAGAGGGTGCAGTTTGAATTTGATCCTCACCAAACTCAATACACTTGTTGCTTATGATAGGCGAGAGAACTCTTGATTATTGATTTTCAAGGTCATGCATCAAAGGTCAAGCTCACAGATTAGAATTTTTGAAATCTTTTAATACAGCCCCGATGATACATTGGAGTTCACCAAACTCCATACACTTATTGTTTGAATCAAGAGGAAGAACCCTTTTGATTTTTAAAGGTCAAAGATCAAGGTCACTGAAGGGAAATGTTTAAAATCTTTATATACAAACTAAAAGGGCACAATTTTGATTGGATCTTTCCAATGCCCATACACTTGTTGCTAATAACAATAGGAAGAAACCCATTAATATTATAGGTCAAGGTCGCAGGATTTAATTCGTCATAATCATTGAAGATCCTCTGTGTCATTCACAAACAGATCTTGGTCAAGCTCTTTAAAGTATACATTTAATACAAATGACACAAAGAACACTTCTTTGATTATCAAGGTCAAAGGTCAAGATCACAGATACTGTAAATTGGTTTTTATTCGTCAGGTACCAATTTTCGTCATTTTCGTCAGTGCCTCCCATGACGAAATTACGTATCGACGAATATGAATACTCCTGACAAAATATAGTGTAAAAAGGAAAAATTGAATTTTAAGAGTTAATACGACAGGCAAATGATAAATCATTAAAAACTGTATACGCAAACAAAGTTGCATATAACGTACTTCTAATTACCATTGAAATGATATGTTTTCACAACAAGCTTGGTGGTATACATGTCTCTAAATGTTTGTTTAACAATAATTGTTAAACAAACAATGAAAACAAACGCATACGGCCTATACCTGAATGTTAAGTTGGCATTTGAACAGACGAATTTATATTTTAGGGACCCTTGAATGACGAATTTACGTACTGACGAAATGGTTATTTTGAACGAATTGACGAAAATTGGTACTGACGAAAATAAAGCAATTTACAGTATAGAGGAGGCAACTTAGAAAGTGTTGACGCATGTTGTGAAGAATTTCAAGTTCTATTTTAAGATTACCTACGAAGTAGTTTATATCCTTGTCGTGCCTTCACTTTTTTGCCAACGCACCAGTAACGACCTTCAACACGCTGGCAAACGTCGGGATTTGGTCTGAAAATCATTTATGAAGCAACGTTCTCAACGTGCGCGTAGGGACCTTGTAGCGCATGAGGAGCGTTCGCCCAACGATCTCAGCGTCTTCCAAACTCATAAAACCAGTTGACAATTTACCTGTTAACGTTCTATAACGCGTCCTCAAAGACCTCGCAACGTTCGCCTAACGACTTGTCAACGATGTACCTGGCAGCGACCTTCTAGCGATCACAGCAAAACTTAATTTTCAGAAAATATTTCGTTGTCAAGACGTAAAGCACACGCCAAGGACGTTAGGCTGTCGTTGGGCACATGTTGAGGACCAACTTGCAACAAGGTCATAGGCGGCACAGCTTGCAACAACTTGCAACAAGGTCATAGGCGGCACAGGCTTGCAATATAACCTTGCCGTCATCGCTATTTTCCTGCGCCATTTCACGCAATGATCAAACCCGAGAGGCATCGCAGGTACGGCATGTCGTCACAGTGACGTCATTCGGACTTCTGACGTAAACATTGCGAAAGATTCAAAGGCAGAGACACATATTTGAGTGTTTAGGGGCGAGTAAATGGGCAATGAAGGAAACGATTCTTATCTTGATGTAGGAAAATTTATACAAGACTCATGTCTACAGACGGAAGGTTTCGATTTATAGCTAGAATTTGTATTTTTACTGGGGACTTCTCGCTCAGCTGATCGTGTTGGCAACGTACGAATGAAGAAAGAATCCCTGATACTGCATCGTATTGCATCGAACGAAAAGCATTGCGTGCACACTGTATACCTCAGAAATGTAGTCAAATCTGCTGGTATATACTTGCAATACTTAATTTACAAATATGAAGCCCCAGTTCCAGTCTGCAAGAATCTTGCAGACAAACAATAGGCGATGATGGCAGAGGTAGATTTCAAAGTGAAGAAAAGCGGAACTGAAATCGGACGCATGCGTAGGAGATTGGAAAAGCGGAACTGAAATCGCACGCATACGTAGGAGATTGGTGTCGTCACAGTGACGTCATTCGGACTCCTGACGTAAACAGTACAAAATATTAAAAGGCAGAGGCACATATTTGAGTGTTCAGGGGCGAGTAAATAGGAAATGAAGGAAACGATTCTTATCTTGATGTAGGAATATTTACAAGACTCACGTCTAAAGACGGTAGGTTTCGATTGATAGCTAGAATTTGTATTTTTACTGAAGACTTCTCGCTCAGCTGATCGTGTTGGTAACGTACAAATGAAGAAAGAATCCCCGATACTTCATCGTATTGCATTGAAACAAAGACAATGCTTGTACATTGTATACCTCATAAGTGTAGTAATACCAAATCGTAAATACTTGCTATACTTTATATACAAATACGAAGTCGCAGTTTCAATCTGCAAGAATCTTGCAGACAAACAATAGGTGATGATGGCAGAGAGAGATTTTAAAGCGAAGAAAAGCGGAACTGAAATCGGACTCATGCGTAGGAGATTGGTTGAGGACGTTAGACCATCGCTAGAAGAGTGTGGTTGTGTACGCGTTAGACTTGCGCTCCTCTGTCGTTACACATTCGTTGCAATTATCGGCGCCCTCCCAACGTTTTTAGCAACGACTGCAAAGCGCACAGGAACAGCGACCTCCTAATGACTCCATAACTTACGATTGGACGCTTGGCAGTCGTCGGTGGTTTTGTACATGCACAAAATTTTCGGACTACCACAGCGCACACCAACGTCCTCCAGCGACCGCACAACGACAAGCCAGCGACTTAACAACGACCAGCCAGTGACCTCAACGTTCTGCGACGTGTTGGCAAATTTACTTGGTTGTTACTCGTGCGTTGACCAAAAAAGTGTGACGGGGCCATAAAGGCCATTCCCTACTAGTGTGTGACTGTGAGTACATATAGCATTGGTATTTATGCCGTGCGAGGGTGCTACGCTTTTCGTTGCTTAGTTTTTATTCTGTACCAAAATTTATCACAGAAAGATATCCATCGTTATGATTAATTCAGCTAGGGTGTACGTAAATATACAGCGTTATCCATAAAATAATGTCATGGGTAGAAAGCCCTCTCTCCCCGATAAACCATCACCGATCTCATGAAAAAAAAAAGTTTTTTAATGGAAAAATCACAGGAAAAGGTAAACAGTTTACCATGTATCTCCTGTAGACATAAGCAGTAATAACATAGATTTATACAATTTTCAATGTACTTTCAAGTGAAATAAGTTAATGTTCATAATATTTAGTTTAAATGTGTGTATTTTCAGGCAAAAAGTTTATTTTCATTTTTTGCTAAAAAAAAGTCACATAAAATTGTGAAAATTAACCACAAGAGCCGGAATGTTCATTCATAAGGTATTTACATACTCGTCCCTATTCTGTAACTCTCTCTTTCACATTGAGATTCATAAATACCAAGATGATTATATCAGATTATAAACTGAGAAAAGATTCATTCTTTCAGTAGCAATTTAATTGAGTCATTCTCCTTATCATTTCTAATGATTTTGGTTTTTTCGATATATATGTATTATGCTCTGGTTCTAATCACAGGGATTTATCACGCTTCCCGGTTGATAAATGAACTATATAGGTTATAAACCATAGAACATAAAGCAACCGAGAAGCGCGACAAATCCCTTTGATTCTGATGTTCATCACAAAAAAAGTATATCCCGTGACTAATTGTTGCCTGTAAATCATATGAATTGATTTTCAGGGTACAATATATTTCCTTTTTTTTCATTGAACATGAAGTGCTTTTTTATTGGTACATGCCTTCATTTTCCTCCCTTCTTTTTATACCTTCATTTTAGAGTAACGCGGTAGGAATGTAATAGTGTAATATATCTTATTTATCATGAAGAAGGTTTAAGATATTTTAATTATTAACCAACTGGTATCTATAATCAATAAATGTTCAAATCTTGTATATCCCCCCCCAAAAAAGAAAAATGTACGCATATGTCATGAAATATTTGTGAATTGTAAATAAAAAATGGCTATTTTTTGTATTTATTCTAATAGTCAAAATAAATATTTTTGATTTACAATTCACAAATATTTTATGCTGACACATACTTAGAGTCCTTCATTTAAAATTCAAAATAAGCCGGAAATTATACTAAAAATAGGGCAACGGTTACGCTTCAACAAACGCCTGTCATGTGAATAATGATGTCAAATGGCCTTGACCTTCTTCGACACGTATCGTGACAATCAAGTAGGTCCTTTGTCTGGGTCTACTCAATCTTTATGGTAAGCCTGAAGTTCCTATAAGCTCTGATATCGCCATGCATTACTGATTTCTCAATTATACAACGAAAGATATTTAACATACAAATTGGAAATTCCTATTTCAGACGGTTTGATCACCATATCTTGTTACAGCATGTGTGCATCCACCTCCTCTTCTGCATGAATTCTCAAATGTGCAAAAAGAGGAGATAAAACCCCGTTACATACATTAAAGATCACTTATATTTTATTAATTTGAAGAAGATTTAAAATATTTGACCCAATATAGATTTAAATGATTTTTTTTAAATCTAACAAAAAATCTATATTTAGCCACAAAATGACCTTGACCCTGACCTTCAAAGTCAATAGGGTTTTCTGTCTGTTTAAAGTCAATGTTCATGGTAAAAAAGTCCTAGCTCAAATGGCATTGTATCAATCTTGTTTGCAATTCCTATTGTTTTAATAAATAAATGTGAGTATGTACCCCCCTTCCCTTCCATGTTCGCATACACGTAATTTCTCTGTTGATTGAACAAAATATATAGAAAGTCCGTTACATATTTGAAAGACAATTAATTTTCCTTTAAGTATGAATAATTCCAAAAACACACTGAACCAAAAATAGAACAACAACAATTATTTCAATGAAACTTTAATCTATTTCTCATAAAAATCTATCTTTAGTTTCAAAATGACCTTGACCTTTCACGCACGACCTTGAAAATAAAATTTTCTCTCATGTTTAAGTGGTAAATATGATGTTACTAGCTTAAACGGTTTTGTCTTTATGATTTCTAAAAGGTGCATGACGCTACGGTACAGCAATACCGATATCCGTAATCCCCCCCTTCCCTAGGCTAAAAGATAGGCATATAAGAACAGCCATAAAAATCCTAGTCTTATCCCAATTTAGAGAATAAAATGAATTTTTTGCTTGAATTTTGTAACTCGGTAGAAAAACTATGGTATAACTACTAAAGATTGTATTTTTACTGCTATGATATGATTCTGTGAATTATATCGATAATATCTAGAAATCCGTGATTTTTGAATGAAAAATACAGTTTTCCTCCAAATAACTGAAAATACAAATGATGTGCTTAAAACTTAAGTTATTATGCGAAAGAGCATTATAGATCAGAATGGAATACATCCTTCAATTATCGAATTCATAAGTGATAAAGATGCTATGATTGATGTATAGAAATAATCTTAATGGAAATTATTATGCAGATTTCAGTAGAAAAACAGCAGTTTTGAAGTTTTTACATTAAAATAATTAAATATATTTGATACCAATTGGAAGAGGAAAATGTTTAGATTTAAAGTTTTGAAGAACGATCAGGATTCATTCAGTGGATCTCAGAGAAGGGAAAAAAATAACATAGAATTTTCACAAAGTTATGCAATTTTTTAGCAAAATAAACTTTTTTAATCCAAAAACGCATATTTTATGAGAAATTTGAATTAAAATTTATCATATTTGAAAAAAGTATTAAATATGTTAGTAATTTTCACCTTTCGATCTTTGATGTTACTATCCACATAAGAAATATTCATCGATTTCTTTTTTCAGTGATTTTTCGGTAATTTTTTAAAAACGTTGATGACGTCATTTCAACGTCATTTTTGAAAACGTTCTACAATGAAAATCATTTGACGACATCTTGATTCATTAACCACATATAAAGAGCTTTCATTTGATACCAATATTTGCCGTATACTATGCGTGTCGACTAAACTCCTAAAATAAGCCACTTTTGGCGACTTGGTCACCCTACTATTACGCCTACTGAACAGAAAATGGTGTTATTACAAAGACACCGACGTGGGCATTATTGTTTCACAATCACTGGGTATATTTTTTTCTTTTTTTCAACCCGAATGTTGGCGCATCAAATATCTATTAGTCAAAAATTTATAAAAAAAAAAGATTTTCATCAAATGTCGCTGAAAATCAAACGTTTATCAATTAGTTTTTCTTTAATTAAATTTTTTTTCGTTTTTTTTTTTTTCATCAAGGGGAGATAACTCCTGAAGATGACCCGATTCAAAATATTTCTTATTAGAATATCTACAGAGCTAATTATATGATGACAAATATAATAAAATCCATAGCCCTATCTAGAAGTACAAAATCGTTTATCGAAAAATCATCTAACCAAGGGCATACAAAACCAGGATAAAACAAGAAGTAAGGCTAAGAAACAGAAATAAAAAAATCTACCCTATGAAGAGAAGTGGATTCCCTGCGAAGGAGTGAGATCAGGTGCCCAGTTAGAGTGAGCATCTGCTTGCATGCAACACCCGCTACTTCAATTCAGTAGAAAGGTCGGTAAATTCCGCTATTCGGTAGGATAGTTATGTAATTATGGCACGAAAAAGTATTAGATAAGTATGGCACAGAAAAATATTAATAGCTACTCTCTGTAAGTATTTTCACTTTTATGAAAGACGAATGACACGGCATGTCTCAGAATTTGATAAAATTTATACATACGGTTGGGTCTGACCCAAAAGTACAAAATTGTCAAACATTTGCTTAATGTCACATCCAGTTGTCATGGAAACAGATCATGGAAATTGAAAAAATGCATTTTTTTTTGCGTTTGTGAAGTCACATACATCATTTTTGCAGCATAATCTGTTAAATATCATAATGTTGCTCTTTCAAGAGTAGTAATAATAATGTTGGGTTTATGGTCTTATCTATATGTTTTCATAGCAACTCAGGTACCTTATCAAAAGTGTTTTTTGCATTTAAAAAAAATCAATGATTAATTACTTACATTTTTGAGTTGTTAATGCAAATAAAACATTAGCATTAACATTGGAACAAAGTTTGTGTTCGTTGCTATGGCAACATGAGCTCAAATCGCAAAAAATTGACAGCAATTTTATACAATATTTAGAGTTCCCCTTTTCCTAGATCATTGAAATTTAATCCAAAGTGATGATTACTAATGAACATATTCAAGCAGTTCTTGAAATTAAAAAACAAATACTCAGTAAATAGTCTATTACTATGGGAGCGATTGTGTAAAATTGCACATAAGCCCACTTTGAGTCCTTGGATCCGGGCATCCAAAGTTAAGTAATCTGAAACATTTTTAATCTACAATAAAGTTTAGACTTTGCTTTATTATCTATGTAAAATAAGTTGTGTAAGCCTGTTTGTTTTTTGTTTTTTTTTTAAGGAAAAGGCTTCGAAAAAAAAAAACAAAAAAGGCTTATTTAAAGATTGTATGGCCAAATTACAATAGTAACCATTGAAGGTACGGCAACATCCTTCTTTTCATATGAAAGTAGACATTTTCTCATTTGTACAAATTCAAATTTTCAGGCTAATCTAGCTCATACATTCGCAGTTATAGATGTTTAAAAAGTATTGAGATTTTACAATAGAGGTATATGGATATTAAACTTCTACAAATTCGACAATATTATGATCGTTACCGCATATTTTCAAATAAAACTTTTTATGGCACCTTGTTTCCTCTATCAGGCACTAACAACAATCAATCCTCCTCACATCTATGAATAATTAGGGCTCACGTGATCCAGGCTGACGTCACAACTCTGAAGCGGTACAAATCTGGCCTTCCAGATTTTATCGAATCACGACATGCGCAATATTGATAGAAGTGGGAAATCCACTCAAATTAGATGCGCAGTGACCATGTTTAGAAAAGAAGGGAGGAGATCTCCAACAAGACCCCGTTGCGGCACCAACAGCAAAACACCACAACACCCGATGCCAAAACACAAAAGACGAGTATAGTATGAGACGGAGAAGAGACATACGACATGTAAAAATCAAACACAGAAGACTACACATGAACCGACGAGACCAATGGGCAACCGGTGGACGGCCATTTGTCACGCAAGTAGCAAATGGTGTGGTTATCCTGGATTACGTGCGCACAACCCTCTCACTTCTCAAGTTACCCAGAGGTCTCGAAGAACGTACAATTGTGGTGTAAAACAACCTCCTCACTGTAAGATGACCTCACACAAACACGACCGCGAAATGTAGAGGCCCCAGAAGCACAGATGAATATGTAAATGGATATAAAAAGAGGGCATGCGTAATACAGTCCGTGCTCTGTCGGCTGTAGCGAGCTCATGTATGTAATCACCCGTGGAGTCCGACTGACATTCAGAGAGGACAGGTGGTCGGGGCCCTGTCTTCTCTAAAGAGGTTTGGACAGGGCCCGTCATGGAGTCCCGTCGTCACAGTCAGTCAGAGTGCAAGTCTCAAGGATGCGCTTGTACAAGACTGTAGATTGGTCAAGTACCAAGCCTAGTGTCCGTCTGGTGACATTAGGATCATATCCACGGTATAAAAGGCGTTTGATGATTCTGACGCATTTTCGATGGTTATGATGCCTACCTTTGATCCTTCTAATTTTGTTTATCATATCACCATAAAAGACAGGTTGTGTAATACCCAAAGTAATGTACTCTATTGCATGTATAGATCCGAATTTTAAAAGAAGTTGACTGTAATTTTCGTAAAATTTCCAGAAAGTCTTAACTAGTTTATGAAAGCGGAAACCTTGACCTAAAAGTTTTTTGGTAATTTGTAAATTTCTACTGTGAAAATCCAAAATATCAGTACATGCTCTAGCGTACCGTATGAGTGATATGTAAATGCCGTATGACGGTAATCTTGGTAAATCACCGTCAAGCCAGGGGAAATTTACTATGTTGAATCCAAAATCAACCCTTTCAGGAACTTTGTAGAACAATGCGGCGTGCCGAAAGTTTAGCATAATAAGCGCGAAAATGTTGAAGCCACGGTTATAGATATAAATCACGTCTGGGAAAATATTTCGAAAAAGCTTCCGGACTTCATTCAAAGAATAGTTGGAAGGGACGTCTCGTCAGAGGTAAAGAAAGAGGCAATATCCCTGTATATGCAAACTGTAAAAAATGTATGAGCAAATCAGAAAGGGAAGCGGGAAACATTCACGAAAGTCATCTACATTCGTTACTAACTGGGCCTACAAAGATGGTTATAAAAGATGAGGGGCATCCCTCCACCTATTCCATGGGGAGGTACATCTGTGAAGAAGAATATCACATTGGTTAACACATGCCCAATTGACAATTTGTTGTACTTCATGCACATCCCATTGTCTTTACAATCAGACATCAGGAAGGAACTAGGTGTTTATACTGTTGATTGGGCATCAGGTCTCCTTGTTCATTCACTCTTTCAACAAAAACAGTATGTAAGAGGAAAGATCTGTTGGTTGAGACAGTTTTCAGAGAAGGATATGTCTTGGAATTATTATGAATCCGAGCAGGATTTATTCTTTGAAAAAATCATGAACCTGATGAGTACTACATACACAAGATCTTGCTCAGAATAGTCTACTAAAACTTTGCAAGTATGTATGTCTAAAATGGACCGATGGGATCGATATGCAAGAGAGTATCAATACGTGGTACCGGAATGAACAGGACAATATTCCTTGTACGAAACTAAAGACTGTTTGAGAAGTATGCAATGGTACCATAACAACATCTGAAAAATGACCTGTAATTCAGAGTCCGCCGTTTGTTTTCTTTGAAGTGGATACTCTCAAAACACTTCCAATGACTCTCATTTTACATGACAATACATATTCACTATTTTCAATAACATACGACAACGGGCATCATTTCATTGGAAAATCTACATCAAGAAAAACAGATGGTTTCAGTATGATGGACTTTCGGTGCGTGACGGGCGAGGATTTCAACATGTACTGTCTAAAAGTCCGCCTGATAATTTCAGAAGAAACATCTATTCGATTATAAATCTCCATCTGTGTTACGTTCGTTTTGTTTTCATTATTTTCTGATAGAACCTTTGAATAACAATGATAATACATAATAATCATCACAAATACTTGGGGTGTTTTGGTTAGGTGCTGCAACCGGGTCTTGTTGGAGATCCCCTCCTTTCAAGTACAGCATATTATTACAAGGTATTTAGCACCATATAGCCAGTGTCTGCATTGAGAATTATTTTAGTGAAAAGATGATACGTTTCATATGCCATTCCAGAAATTAAAAAGAAGTTACATATATCGGTTTGTACGAGATGCCTTAACATACTCTTTCTTGGCACCTGATTTCACTCAATGTTTGATATTTGTAATATGTCCATCATACTGAAACCGTCTTTTTTCTTGATGTAGATTTTTCCAATGACCCGATACTGGAAGAGAAGGAGCTGTTAAGATAAGGCGTAAAATCAGCCCTAAAAAGTGGGATTTTGAAAATGGAAAATATCCCATCAGAATCTGAAGTAATTTTTGATCTGTTATATATAAGTTTGCTTATATTTGGGTCAAGACTTGTATTTTCCCTATAGAAATCAATGGAAAACGGAAAAGTTCTATTGAACATCGTTCCCCCCGGATATACAGAATGCCACTTTTACTGGAGGTGTATATCCATGATACAAATTTTCTGGAAAAGTGAGGTTCTGTATCTCCGGGGGGAACACTACCCCAGAGACGAAAAACCAAAAAGGGAAGGGGGTGCATTTTCGAAAATATCGACCTTTTAGGCCATAAAATATGACAAATTTTACTATTTTCCCTCTTTAATCCTGCAAAAAATGTATTCTAAATATGATCGAATGAAATATAAAAGATTTGGGAACGAAATAAGCAAGAGCGATGTTTATTTCTTCGTCAGAGTGTATTTCGCACAAAAAAGCTTACATTGTAGCCATTGAATACAAAGTGAGACTGTATTTTGAGTTCCGGATTTCATTATTTGCCAATTAAAGTACATATAACGTTCGAAATCTATTTCTGATATACAATGTAGACATATTTGATGTCTTTTGGTAAATATTTTTCCATTTTATGTAAAATATTAACAAATTTACACGTTTAATCGTCGATTTAATCAGTTTTCCTATCCGAGTACCCCTTCTTCTTTCGACCTTCATTTTGGAATCTTAAGAGTACTTTACCAAAATGTAAAACATATAAAAAGTCTTCAAATACATCATATTTTAAGTATGATTAATCTTTTTCAACATGTGAATCGTCATGCGGAAGAAATACGACACGAGATTCAGGACTAAATATGGCCCTTATCTTAACAGCTCCTTTGCTTTGCTGACGCCGGTTTCTCTTGTCAAATAAAATGTAAGGCTATGCTACCTTGCCATATTCCGATGAAAATATAGCAAATATCAGTGATGTTACTAGTAAGTTCGCCGAGTCAAAAAGAAGGGAGATCTCCAACCAGATACTGGTGCAGCATCAACAGCAAAACACCCGATACGAAAAAAAACGAGCATACTTCGAGACGAAAAAGAGACATACGATATAAACATCAAACACAAAAGACTGCACATAAACCAACGAGACCAATGGGCAACCGGTGCCGACTTTGGACGGCAATTTGCAACACAAGTAGGAAATTGTGTTGTTATCCTGGATTACGTGCTCTCAACACTCTCACTTCTCCGATCACCCAGAGGATTCGAAAAACGTACAATTGTTGTGTAAAACAACCCCTCTCTGTTAGATGACAAATGAGTTAGAGAAGATCCTGACGATAATCTCAACAGCACTCACAATAGAGCACCAAATTGAGCATCGACGAACCCCTAGCAAGCTAGAGGTGGGACCAGGTGCCCGGGAGGAGTAAGCATCCCCTGTTGGCTAGCCGCACCCGCCGTCGATGTTCATGCACGAAAATAAAAACAATATATAAAATACATGCATTGCACTGTCTGAGGTATATCTATATAGAAAGTGCTATAGCGACCACAAAAACAAGACCGCAAAACGCAGGGGCTCAATCAACACAGATGAATAAAATTATGTAAATGGATATAAAAAGAGGGCGTACGTAATACAGTCCGTGCTTTGCTGGCTGTAGCGAGATCATGCATGTTATCACCCGAGGAGTCCGACAGACATTCAGAGAGGACAGGTGGGGTTGGGTCCCGTCTTCTGTAAAGAGGTTTGGACAGGGCTGCCATGGAGTCCCGTCGTCACAGTAAGAGTGCAAGTCTCAAAACACCATTTAATGAGTTTAAATAATCGATCATTAATTTTGTCATGAGAAAGTGTGGTGTATATATAAGAGAAGTCGTATGAAGAAATCGTATTGGCTTGGAAATTTCCAGATTTCATTTTGTCTATCACTTCCTCTGAATTCTTAATAGACCAAAATAATTTATGTGTTGGGAGATCCAATTTAGAAACAGAGATATTGAATGAAGACAGTTCACTGCTATGTTTGGAAAATATCTTTTAGGAACCATTCTTATAAAATCAGAACTTCACGTCAACAAAAGCACAGAAACTTTCTTTATAATCACTTTGTTAAATATAACCATTAACCGGATATCACTATAACCCCAGTTCAGTCTTTTCCAAAACGTAAAAATGAAAGTAAGACCGAAATTTAAAAAAAAAACACCGACTACAAGCGGAACTTGGTTTAAACGATCAAATTTATGGACAAGGAAACATTTCCTCAGCATCCATTAGTTTCAATGTCTTTTCAATCCGCCCAAACGCTAAAAGAAAATACAGGTCCGACGAGAAAGACGAAACAGACAACAAAGAAAACTATCCAGAGTCTACCGCTCTCTCGATGATTTACTTACAATAGCACGCAATGGCGGCAGACATGAGCTGTTACATGCTCTGTCGTCGACACCAGTACTGCAACTGAAATCTATCTTGGATGAAGCAGAGGTCGCATCCTTAAGAAACACTGACTGATTCAGACTTAATGTCATTGTCTCATTCGCACAGTATAAACTTTATCCTATTGTAAAAAAAACACCTCCCCTAAAAGACGATTCATGAAAATCCCGTTAATGAACAAATGTTTTGATCTTCTGAACATCTCTTATATTTTTCGGGATCATCGCGTACAAAGTACCAGTCCTCAATATTTTGAAAATTTAGAACCACCTCTTATTTGTTACAATAACATCGAAGGGTTCCAACTCTCTACCTTCTTGAAGAAAATTCCAAACCAATTTACATGCAGCAGACACGTGTTTCGAATATTAAATTCTCTCGATAATTGTTCCAAAGGCCTCATTTTCATCCAGCATAACTTGTTGTCATAATAAAAGCATTTTCTTACAACTCCTCTTGCTAAACCAATAGAATTCCAATGATTTATAATGTGATGTACTAAATATGTAATTAAGATTTCCTTGAACGCCCAGTTTGACCTGCATCACTGTTGTTTAGCGGCGCAACGTAACTGAGATAGTTGAGCACATCCAAAATGGAGAAAGATTTCAACGGTTAATTTGTTTTCTCTCTCTTACTTTCAGATAAATAACACTTAAACGCAAAAACATGCTGAACTTATGAAAAACATGTATATTATTTGAATTTTATCTGAAAATAACGCAATAAATAGAATGTTTGAACACACCATCATAATTTATAAATCTAACTGTTGACCAATACTACGACATCATGTATAATTGCGGTTTTATTCAGATACAGATCTTGGCAGATGAAAGAAATTGTGCTAATGTGATTCTACATCGCAATTCAACAGATTTCGAATGTAACTTTATAGAACCTGTTTTCTGGCTAAATGAGTTGGATATGACTTGCAATAGAAATACTTCTTTCAGATCAATGCACTAATTGCTTTTTCAAGATACAATGTATACCCATCAATATGTTTACTTAACAAGACGTTTTATGTGACGTCGACGACGTCATTATAAGTAAATGCGACGTTATATAAACGTTGGGGTGGCGTCATTCAAATAGCCATAGCTTCCTTATTTATCGAGCTATTTTCAAAATTGAAGCAATACTATAATCAGCAAATGTTACCTTTTTACAATGTAGAATATTACCACATTTTTAATCTAGGCCATATTTGGTAGTTAGTGACTTTTCTCCTTTGTATGGACAAAGTAACACCATGGACATTTTTTATGAAACATCAAAGACATTCTAAACGACATGCTCGTCAATATTTCATATGAAAACATGAAATTGTATAAAACTTTGTCAAGAATATAATTCTGACAATGAAACCATTGTCTTTATAATTATATGCAATTTTCCATGATGTTATCATTTTTGTACTTCATGTTAGCCTGAAGTCCATTGTCTTACTACCTTTAATTGTCATCTACAATGCAATGAATGTCAAAGAAAGTTAATTTCTCATGCACGAGAGGTTTCGTTATCCGTTTTCTTACTTTAATGATAAATTTAGAAGTTTTATATTTTGATATATATATAGAGAGAGAGAGAAAACACGAAAGGGGTGAGAACAACCGCGTTCACTATTCAGACAATGTCGATCCATCCAATTAAGGACGAATGCACGTCGCTTGGAAATAAAAGATATAGAAAGCACAAAAAGGTACAAGCTGCTACGACACTAAACGTGTTTATATCCAGAGGAAGGGACAATACCATCCCTTGAGCCGTTTGGATACACGAATATGGATATATATATATATGTATTACATTTGTTCGAGCACATGCTATTTTAATAACCCTTTTGCCAAAGTCATTTTCCTAAAATTTCCATCCGATAGGAAAGTCACCTGTTAATATTGTTTCTATTTTCGTGCATGAACATCGACGGCGGATGCAGCTAGCCAACAGGGGATGCTTACTCCTCCCGGGCACCTTGTCCCACCTCTAGCTGGCTAGGGGTCCGTCGATGCTCTATTTTGAGTGCTGTTGAGATTTTAGTCAGGATCGTCTTTACCTCATTTGTGTCACACTTATGCCCTTTGCCGTGTGGAGCTCGTAAAAAAGTTCCCCGCGAGGGGTTTGACAGTAAGTGTTTTGAATGTTTTCCCTGACATGGTCGCCATAGCACTTTCTATGTAAATATAACCTCAGACAGTGCAATGCATGTATTCTATATATTGTTTTAATTTTCGTGCATGAACATCGTCGGCGGTGCGGCTAGCCAACAGGGAATGCTTACTCCTCCCGGGCACCTGGTCCCACCTCTAGCTGGCTAGGGGTCCGTCGATGCTCAATTTGGTGCTCTATTGTGAGTGCTGTTGAGATTATAGTCAGGATCTTCTTTAACTCATCTGTAGTTTAATATCCAGCATAGATTTTTTGAGAACATTAATACTTGCAATATTTGACTTTTATATCTTGAAGAAAACGTAATGATCTCCAGCATGACCACCCTGCATTCACCCAGCGAAATAAACCCACAAGAAAGTGACACATAAATGACATCATACAAACTCCAAATCGTAACGGACGTACAGAAACATTAAACATTGATGACAACACATTATAGGAAGGAGACCAATGTGAACCCGGAGCCGACTTTGTCAGCACAAAATCGATAATTCAGAAAATCAGAAACAGAAGGCATACAAAATCAGGACAAAACAGGAACCAAAGCAAATAAACAAAAACCTCCACCACATGAAAAGAAGCGAACTCCCGAAATGGGAGTGAGACCAGGTGTCCAGGAAGAGTAAGCATCTCCTGCTTGCATGCAACGTCCGCCGCTTCAATTCGGTAGAACTGTCACATCCGGTTACTTCCATTTCGGAAGACATAGAACAAAGGAGGGGATCTCCAACAACACCAGGTTGTAGCACCCACGGCAAAACCCCAAAACACCCGATGCAAAAACACAAAGCAGACAAGCACAGAAAGAGACGCGTAAGGGACAAGGAACGTCAACGCACAACACAGAAACATCAAACACAAAGGACTACACATAAAGCAACGAGACCAATGGGCAACCAGTGCCGACTTAGGACGGCCATCTGCCACGGAAATAGCAGAAGGTATGGTTATCCTGGATTACGTGCGCAAAAACCCTCCCACTTTTCCGATTACCCAGAGTACAACATTCTATGGCATGCGTGTAACAGTCTGTGCTCTGTCACAACCCATAATGTAATAAAACCCTATAATGTAATAACTTATTACACTATAGATTATTACATTATGGGTTGTGACAGTGCTCTGCTGGCTGAAGCGAGCTCAAGATCAATCACCCGAGAAGTCTGACCAACTTTCGGATAGGACAGAAAACCAAGACCAAGTCTTCTCTGACGAGATTTCAACAAGGCTTTGAAAATATATTAGACAATTTGCATGTTTCGTGGTTGTAACATCACTGACACCATAACTGCTATGTATATATATATATATATGTTTGTTTCAATTAATATAAAAAATATTGATTTTCTCTCAAACCCAACATTGGTACCTGTAAGGGAAGAGATCTGTCACTCTAATGAACGGAAATTCATGTCAAAATATTCGAATTATTATTTTTTTCGAAATGATTCGATTCAAATTGTGATATTCATAATATGGGCATTCCAACAATGTATCAGTGATGCTCGACTCGGGGCCAAAAGAGAGAAAATCATAATAGTGAATATATACGAAGCACAGGTACCTGTAGATATGATCCCCCTTCTCTATTCCCCCTCGGAGTCGCCGAGGGCACATGTAGCCAAGTTCTATTAACTTCGATTGATCATTGCTTGAACGCATTCGAAAATTTCTATTATCAAAATTTATTGAAATTTCTTAAACTTGGGTTCTGTATCATCATATTCCACCCATTCTGCTTCGTCTTTCGATATATTTTTGGACATAACTTTCATTCTCTTTTGCGAAATCACATCATTTAGATTGAGAATCAATGACAAGGGTTAAATACTCGAAACGTGCATGTCTGGTCCATGCTTTCAATTTATCTGTTCTTAAATTATGCTATTGAATTTGAAAACGTTCAACATTGACATAAATTGCATGTTAGAAAAATCGATAAAGAAAAGAAAAAATAGATTAGCTATGAAACAAATCTATGAAAGTGTCTTCCTTTTTTCATATATATAAAAAAATTACCCGGATCCTCTAAAATTTCAATTTTGGCCTATATTTGTATCGATGAATGCAGTTGATAAGTGTGTAATATTGAGTTATTCTTGTACAAGATCTATCATCCGTCCGTCAACTTCTTACTTGTTCAATTCTTCTCTAACCAATAATGAAACTTCTTATGCATAATAACCTGAATGCATAAAGACATCTACCAATCAGTGAATAGTAGTCTAAAAACCAAAATAAAAAATCAGTCTAAAAAGATCATACACAGGCTTACCAATTAAGCTTTAAAAATACAAATCGAAACAAGGATAAGGAAGACGATCTGATTTCTTCTGAAAGGTAAAGGTAGGGTTTATAATCTCGTTCGATTTAGCCTCACGCGACTTCTACGATTCTTGCCTCCCTGAGACCTGTACAATCCAGTGCATTCCCAACTTCCTTGGGATTATACAAAAGTATCCTCTGAAGAGGATCCCAGGTGAGGTTAAATATGTAACATAGGGTATCCCTCATGAATAGAAATTCGCCGCTTGGAGTAAAAAACGCATTGAATTAGATGTTTTAAAACTTCTTAATGTAGAAGTTTACAGCGTTTTACCGTATATCCGGGCTCAGAATCCTCGATAAAGTAAAAATTTTACAATAACCATCAGTTGTCTACGTACATTCTGATGCAGATCTTTTGCATGCTCATAAAAAATACATTTACAATTACAATTACATTTTGCTAGTAGAAAACATATTTATAAAATGTCTTTACTTTTATCCGAACCTAAATGCACTATGAAAAATATAGATTAAACACTTGTCGATAAATCCTTACATATCCGACTTCAACCTGTCGCTAGTCAAACAACAAAGCTTTTTGCTTGCTTAGTAAACAATGTTGTTAATGCTTCATTGCATTGGCTGTCATGTCCCTATTGCTAAATTATTATACTGACCATAATCCTTTTGTTATGTTCTAAAATTAGCATTACACATGGTACATTATCGAGTTTTATGTAATGCGGCACTGCACATTTTTGCATATCAATCAAAACTTGACAAGTAATTACTAGTTCTAATTGAGATGTCGTTGAAATTCTAGCTTTTTTCAATTATATAGGAATAGTCAATCAATTTATGAATAATCATAGTTTTCTATATAAATTCCGAAATCTACAACGTTGTCAGGTACCTTAGATACCCCTACTACTGTATGTGCAGCATCATGTACACAATTCACATTGTTGCATGCGTGCTTCTTCTCTGCTTGACACAGATTGCTTTTGGTAAGAATCATATATTTATTTATATTTGAAAAATTGAAATCAAAACAGTGGAAATATATTAAAATTAGAAATCAATTTTGTTAAAAACATCGCAATTTTTACACTGTAAAAGTGTAAAAATTGCGATGTTTTTAACTAAATTGATTTCTAAATTTAATATATTTCCACTGTTTTGATTTCAATTTTTTCAAATTTATCTTTCTGTGCACTACAAAAACACTTTTTTTTATTATATGTATATATATATTTTTTCTAACACATTCTTTCGTAATCTTGTATATCAGTGAATATTTAAGTTATATATTTCTCCTGTTTCAAAAGTCTTAAAGATACTTTACAAGTAGCTACATCAATCGACTAACAATGTTTTGAGAAGCATAAAGAGTTGAGTTTTTTAAACAAGTACAATTGTTTTTATACAAGCGTATGTGAGGTTCGAACCAGTCATTTGCAGGTTACTTAAAAAACAAATTATGGGGCAACGACTTATTACCGATGTATCACTTTTTGACAGCTTATTCAACCTGAGTTCTGCACTTTTTCTTTTCTCCTTTAAGGTGGTAGTCTAATCATAACCCCTACATTAAATTTTCTTCATAATTGCAATATTAATTAACTATGATGTCATGCATCTTTTGCTAAAGTTTGAAAGAAATCAAACCAATCGTTTTGCGTGGGTCGCAAATCAAAATGTCCAAATTTTGCCCCTTTCAGTGCTGACAATTGCGACTTTGTCACGAAATTTGTTCTCAGATATTCAATGAGCCTGCAATTCTAGTAAGTATCAGCTTTGCATTTCAAATATAATACATACATCTTTCTTTCTTTTTTAGTAAAATTTTTATGTTTTAATATCACCATAGTTATCTTAGAAGCGATTTTAATAGAAAATAAGTATAAACATGTACTTTTCTGAAGTTCCGAAAATTGTCACATTTACATAGCTCATGAAAGGTATCATTTAATTTCATTAAGAAACTGATGGAAAAGAGATTAATTATCTATCTTAAATCTGTGCAAAAAAATAAATAAGTAATGCTCAATTTCAGGAAATAAAACAGAGAAAATGAAATGCTTACTTATGAAAATAGACAATGATATATAGAGAAACCATTAAAAAAATCCCGTTTACCTCCTGCACCGCACGGGAAATTCCCCTATTATGACGTCATGATTAAGTCATGCAGATGCTTATCGTGAAAACAAACGATGGTAACGTTACGCCGCCAGACAACAAACGTTCGTGAAATCAATTTTGAGTTACGTCCCTTACCCTGAGACTACCATCTTAAGCTAGCCTTAATTATTATAGTATTTTTGGATCAACTTTATAGATTTCCCAAAACATTACAAGAAGCAACTAATCGAGAATCGAGGTCGTCTTCGAAGTTTCATCCCCCTTCATTGACAAGCGATCGATTTACTTTGTTGATGTGCAGAGTAACTTTCCTATTAAAAGTTAAAAACGAACCGAAAATTTTCTAGATCATGTTTTATCTCATTTCGTTGCAGGGCGTCCGCTTATATGACAATCGTATCAAAAAACAACTCTACTACAGTTTTGTCGACATAGCTTTTAACAGAATACAATCTACTTATTTTGTCAATACAGGATATGGTAGTTCCGGTGCTGTATTCATAAGGTGGGGACGAGAGAACTGCCCTTCTCGTAGGAGTACCTTAATTTATACCGGTAAGTGAGCAACAATACAAGATAATACCATTTCTTGTGTTTATCCTGTTTTGCGTCCTTTCGAAGTAAGACAATCTACCACCCAATCAATGAGCAAACAGACAAACCTATCAAATAAAGATTTTTTTTTCTGACCATATCAAGGAATTTAGAACAAAGCGCCCACGTGACTAACGCATTTAGAGGATATAATCGTCTACTAGCCTGAATATACCTTTCAAAATGAAATTGCATATTTACAAGAAAATTCAGTCCAATCAGTCTCTTTGAATTATTGCCAAACTTTGTACAAATGCTAAAATGATATACAATGTCTAATACTTAATGAAGAAAACTGGTAAAGAAAAAGACGCAAACAGAAATAAAAAGGTTACCTCGATCCATTTAAAGAAGTGCAGTCTCTATCTTCATAAATATTTCCTTCCTTCCTAGTTTTTGCCCAATGAAATTAATTTTCAACCAAAAAAAAAAGGGAAGAACAAATTTTGTAGATAAAATATGAGGAATAGTCGAGATATTTATTTTGAAGATATTTCTCTATAAATAGATATATCGATTCAGCCAGAATCATTTTTAACTTAATTTCCTTTAAAAAAAAGAAATATTTCTATATATCATGTTCATTTTATATTTTATTATAAACAGCAAAAGGTACGTGTGCCTTTAAAATAATACAATGGTATAATAGACATCATGAAATCAAAAGCACACAAAAGCATAATTGACCCTTTTCCTTTAACTGCGGTCCAGTTGTTTCGGACGGCAGAACACAAATCTTTCACGAAAAAAATGACTCTTATTTTTTTCTGTTGATGTAGGTATCACCGTAAAAATGGACGTTAAGCTACACCAATGCGAATAGCGCGTTGATGCAAACGTTTCTCATTAATTTTTTTTTGTGGGGAGGGGGTGTTACATGTATCTGCATCAAAAGAAAAAAAAATCATTTCTTATATCATTTTAAAGGACAATGGCACAAGGGGACATAATCCATATGCTAGCAATACAATGTATACGATAATCTCCTCACTAAAATGTGGTAATGATGAAAACTTGACAATCTAACTCATATAATACATGTATAAATAATAAGAAGGTAGATAGATAAGAACATCTAGACTGACACAATCTTGTGGCAGATGAAGGAAAAATAAGTGGTTGGTAAGAGAGTTGAGCATGAGACATTCGGCTCCTGTTGAGCATAAAAATGTCCGACCAACTTTCAAAGAATATAATTTGTATGTACATGGTGTACATGTAATTTTTAATTGAATTATAGTATTTTTTCAAAAATGCTCTAGAATCTGTATTGCCTCTAAAAAAGCGATTTGGATTTTTTTTAAGTAAAATATTTCGCGTTTGCGCGCCAATTTTTTTCCCAAAATAATCCGAAGAACAAAAGGTCAATTTGGTGTAATCTTAAAAGGAATGTCTCAATGAATGTCTTATTTTTTGTTTTGTGTGTGTGTGTGAGGGAGGGTGAGGGTGTGTGTGTGAGGGTGTGTGTGTGAGGGTGTGTGTGTGTGTGTGTGAGGGAGGGTGAGGGTGTGTGTGTGAGGGTGTGTGTGTGAGGGTGTGTGTGTGAGGGTGTGTGAGGGTGTGTGTGTGTGTGTGTGTGAGGGAGGGTGAGGGTGTGGGGGTGAGGGGGTGTGTGTGTGTGTGTTTATGCGAAGCGGTTCTCGATAGATTTGCGCCTTTCAAACAAAACTTAAAAGTCCATGAACATAAAAAATAAGACTTTCATTCCTTATCAGTATTTACATTCCGAGACATTTAGATAGAAATATCATTGAAAAGATACCATAGTTTTCTTTTAAAAAATGTGATGAAATTAGTATTTGAATTATATGCGTATGTCAGTATGTCAATTACCAAGGTGGGGGAGCACAAAATAGATTAATGCAAAACATGGAATGCTTTGTTTAAATTTCAAAAATATTTTCGTTTTAAAATTTTTTTAAAATGAAAATTAATGTTTTATGATGTTTATCAGCATTTTGAAGAAAATAATGCTTTATTTTGATAACAAGTTATCAGCGCTGAATATAAGTACAGGTCCATGCAAGGATCAGGCAGTTGAAAAATCTTAAAATATTTGCAGAACTTTTTTTTCTCTTGAAATGTGTTCAGATCAGCCTCCATATGAATGTTCTGAAGGAATTTTCCTCATACTTGGATGGTGAAGAAAGTTATAGGGGTAGCAAATTTGGTTGAATTATATAGAGAAAAATTTCGCGCCATTTTTCCCTTCATAATCATACTTTGAACAATGAATATCATATGTTTGATTTGTACCACATATATGTCTCAAAACAGAAATAAAAAGTTGGGCAAAACTTTTTGATGTATCATCCGTGCCTGATTCTTACGTGGACCTGTACTTAATCATTTTTTTAAATAGACATTCTTCATATTACCATGAGACGTGCATTTTAGACACGCCAAGACCCGACATCACTACTTTTGATGTCATTTCAAACTGTTACGTCATAAATCTGCTACGACGTCACAGTTAGTTAAAAGTTACGTCAAATCTTGTGATGTCAAGTCTTAGGATGTGTAAAATGCGAGTCAACTGCGGTCATCTGAAAATCTTTTATTGCCCCACATACAATTAATGTCACATCGCATGAGTATGTTCCGCCATTTTTTTCAATCGATCAATCCGCATACACGCGGTGATTAGGGTCAACCGTCATCGTTCATCGTGATATGAACGTCAAAATGGAATAAGCGTTTAAAATCAAATTACGAAATAAATATTCATGATTGTACATCAAAATAAAGACAGAAATTTACATTCGTAGTAAATATCAGACACCCTTAGGGGATGACCATTTGATTCTAAAGGGGGGCACTTTTTGGAAAGGCATACTCAAAATTTTTCGGCCTTGCTCTTTAAAATTGTATTACAATTGCAAACATAAACCAATTGCATTTTTATTTAAACAAATATGATAAGCATCAAGTCTTTTAGGAATGTTTATAGTACATTATGCACAATAACTACCCGGTTTTGTACATGACATAGCAAAACCTTTCTTGGCATATCCCTTCACCATGAGATTAAGAAGACCTTGACGACAATCTCAACAACACTCACAATAGAGCACCAAACTGAGCATGGACGGACCCCTAGCAAGCTAGAGGTGGGATCAGGTGCCCGGGAGGATTAAGAATCTCATGTGCTGTAAAAGGTCAATTTAGCATATGCTGGTGACACATGTAAAATAACATATGTATATAGATCACTTGTAGTGCCCAGAAAGTCTTGCATCCTGTAAAAAATTAATGGAATTAACATATGGCATTCTCAGTGTGTGTGCGTCTCCTTATTGTTAGTTTCTTATTTTGTTTGTTTGTTCGAGGAAGAGCTCTCGTCTCGTCATGCGGGAGGACCTTGGTTCGAGTCCGTAGGGTTGATGAACTCATTATTTTGCAAAGTAATGGTAAACCTAGACCAACAAAAGTCGAATTATTGCCGGAATTGTAAATGAACAGATACATTTTTGTTATGACCTTTTTTTTAACTACATACATATACCATATCATATATCATATCTATGTCGAAATAATTATGTCTATCAGGTTTAAAAAAGTGTTTGAATGTAGAGATTTTGATCGTTTACGCTATCCATATGAATGTATCCATATACATTAGGTTATATTATTTCATAGAATTTTGATATATAAAATCACATATGTCATTGTGGGTGCTGGAATGCTGCTGTGATATTTTACAAAACATGGTTATATAATTTTCATGTTTATATAGTAAAGGAAGATAACTCTAATTGCATTTCAATTTTTGTACATCATGAGATACCCATTCAATCAGATTTTGCAAGAAATGACGTGGTTGTTGAATGATGAATTTCGACAATATGATGAGGGAATCTTTCTTGAAAATCTTTCTTGAAACTCTTGGGCTGAAACAAAATATAACAAAGAAATGAACACTTCTATTACAATCAATGGATGGCTCAAAACTAAAAACATCTGATCAGTTTCAAAATCTCAAAGTTTTGGATGGTGACCTACTAAAGTTTTCTCTAACATATGAACTATACTAGGAAATCAGAATTATGCTTTTTACATGAAAATAAAAGTCGTAAAACATGAAACGTGTGATGTCACCTAAAGAGGTTGAAAATCAATATTCTGACATTGGTGAGTGTAACTGTTGGTGGATCATGACTCCCCGAGGGCACATGTAGCCACGTTCGATCAATTACGGTTGGTCGTTTCTTCAAACGCATTTGAACGTTTCTGTTTACAAATTTTCTCAAATTTCTAAAACCTTGGTCCTTTAGCATCATATCCCAGCCATCTTACTACGTCTTTCGGTATATTTAGGACATACATTTCACAGACTTTGGCCATATTACATTATTCAGATTGAGGATCACTGACGAGGGCTAAGTACCCGAAACGTGCATGTCTGGTCCAAGCTGTAAATTTATCTGCTCTAAAATGATGCTAATGAATCTGAAGACGTTAACTATTAAGTTACTAGAAAAGAAATAATCTGGCCGACTCTGCATTGAAAATTGATAATCTGATCCGAAAAAAAATGCCCCCCCCCTTGGATCAAATGGTCGGTCGTCCCCTTATCTACACGAAGATTTTTCAATGGAATATAAAGGCATCAACAGTGCCTAGACATTTTTCAGTTTTCCAAGAAAACATTTTTTTACATGACGTCATGATTTTAAACAAGAATTATTTGAATATAACCTAGAAGTCTAATGCTAGCTATCAGCCGGATAAGCACACCATTCGAAGAGCTCAAGATATCCGGTCCAAACCCCAACGCAAAAAAAGTATTTTATTTCTAAATTTAATTAGTACCAAACTTTTCCAATTTCAAAGATACAGTTTCCCTGAAAATAAATTGTATTCAAAATGTTAGATTTATTCCAAAGGGTCTAGATAGAGGAAAAAAGGAGTCATAAAAAGTTTAGTTTGAAAATATGCAGTAACAACTATAATAAATTGTCGAATTTGTAGAAGTTAAATCGATGGTTTCTTTACGTTTTGGACCAAATCCTATCGTTTGGTACCAAAAACTCGGAAAATGTAAATTTTCTTACAACAAGCCTAAAAAATTCCCTGTCTTACTTACAGTCAGAAACGAGGGTGAGTCTCAATACATTGTAGGTGGCGCTAGTGGAATAAATAAGAGAAGCGCACCCAAAATTCAAAATGATATCTTTTTTAAAAACGTCTCTAACTGCAAATGTGTGCGCTAGATTCGCCTGATAATTTGAATTTATACAAATTCATATGAAAAGAAAGATTTTGTATTATGAAATTAATTCATTTTCAGGGACACCGTATGAATAATTCGAGGTGATATTCTGTAGTTATATAATATATTTAGACAAAACCTCAGACAGCACCTATTTTGTAGATATTATTTTCTTTTTTGTACGTGAACATCGACGGCGGGTGCGACTAGCCAAATTGGGATGCTTACTCCTTCCGGTTACCTGGTCCTATCTCTGGTTTGCTAGGGGTCCGTCGATGTTCTATTTGGTGCTCTATTGTGATTTCTGTTGAGATTGTCGTCAGGATTCTTTTTTTATCTCATTTGTTTCTTTTGTACACTATCTCAGGCTCTCTTGGTGGAAACTTTTGGAAGAACAGCGGAGGTGGTGCGTCATATCTCTGTATGCATCACAAACCACAATATAGGAGGAAGACCATTAAAGGGCGCCATGAAAAAATATATGGCGGCGAATATGACATTGGGGGAAGTACATTTGGAAACAGCGGCCTTAACAATGGTGACAACATCCCTTGTGCAGTATGTCAAAGCACCAAAGGAATCCAAAAACTGATGATCCCGGGAAGGGTAACATGTACACGAGGCTGGACCAGGCAATATACTGGTTTCTTGGCAACGGAGTATGGAAAAGGTCATGTATCATCCTCTCAGTACATCTGTATGGATTCAAGACCCACAGCCGCTGATGGAGGTCATCGTAACGATAATGGTGCTTTACCTTATCCTGTCCAGGCGGCTTGTGGCGCACTTCCATGTCCGAAATACAGGAAAAGAAAAACCATATCATGTGTTGTATGTACAAAATAAATGAACAACATGGTGTATTACCATGAAGAGCATTATGAATTTGTCGCAGTTTTTTTATCTCTTGGCTACGTTTCAAACGAGGAAAGAATAGAACCTACGAAGTTTTTGTAACATGCCTAATTACAAAAAAACCAAAAATATGGCAAAATTTTGATAATTTTGGTTTTTCTCATTTAAAAAAATATGATCATGATTTCCGGATATTTTGATACCGATTATAAAACAATAATGAAAGAAATAATCTATCAAAACAGATTTTGAAAATAGTATGGTAGCTACGACGCAATTTTACTCTTACGTCTTTATGTTCTTATTGTGTGGGCATTTGAAACTACGTGACGCATTTTGAAGTGTGCAGCTAATCAGTATTTCTATAGTGATAGTATCCAAATTAAGATTTTTTCGTTTTCAAGCGTCCATCCACTTATTTCTGTAATAAATGCTGTCAAAAGTTTCTCAATGGATAGACAAAATACCCGGGGATTATAACCGGGATTATATAGTATTGGTACTTATAAATACAAATATACATTGGGTGTTTTTGTGGTTTGCTGTGGGTGCTGCAATCGAATCGTGTTGGAGATCACCTCCATTCTATTAAATGTACTAGCTTATAATATAGATGGATGGAAGAAATCGTACAATTATATAAAACCAGCATCTTGTTTTAAATGTATTGATTGAATGGTGTATAACAAAATCATTAATATATCGTATTCATTTACTGAAAGTTGTACTCGCTAGTGAGGAACGCTTAAGCAGTTATTAGAGCAGTTGCATTTATTTTACTTCTAACTTTACTTCTACTTTTTCCTCAACTCTACGCTTCAGTGGTCACTGTGGTTAGGGATTAGGCCGTGGTATATAAAATTCGTTTTCCATCCTGGTGTACGTTTTAACAAAAGACACCCTCCAGTTAGGCGAAAACACACAAACATACAATTTTTGTATTGTTGTCAATGACATGTATTATTCTGAAATTTTATTTAAGGCACATATCCACTGTACAAGTCAGGGGAGACGGGAATGTGAGCTATTATAGCTAAGTCTTGGTTTAAATAGATCCATTTGAGCCGTTTTTCATTTCGAGTAAAAGAGCCGTAGTGGAACTTTTTTTTCAGTATGACAGGATACCTTTGGCAATCTCGAATTAATGCTTTTTATCTGGTATTTTGTCTCGAAAGGTACCAGTCCGCACACGTTAAACAGAATATTTCACAGCCATGGCTTTACATTGTTCAATACACACCTGTCCTGAGGCGATCCAACTACAGTTACCTTTTAAAGCTGACCTGTCATTTTTTTACCATTTAAATGTGAAAGTATAATCATCAGACGGACAGACATGCAGACGGAAAGATAATTTATTTATGTAGCAAAAATTACAATGCTTAATGTTTCTTCGTCCGAAAAGGGGAAATTTACATAAAATGTACCCGTAAGTTTTATGTCTAAGATATGAAATGTACCCGCAAAACGTCAGGGTAGGTCAGCTTTAAAAGTTAACTGTAGTCGTCAATACTCGAGACCAAGACTATGTAACCCCTAACCGCAGTGACCACTGAAGCGTAGAGGTGAGGTAAAAGTAGTGGTAAAGTAAACTAAATGCAACTGCTCTACTGATTCTATTTATGTTGACAATTGCCGCATATAGATTTGTATTACATTGCACATGTTTCCGTTTCGGATATTCATCTTCATATTATTTTTTTGATTCTGCATTCCGGACTCAGGGGCATAGCCAGGCATACTTTTGTAAGAAAAAATGTCCACACCGTTTTCGCAAAAAAGTGAAAGTACCTCCCTCTGCAAAAGAATACATGGTTTTCAAAAAAAGAAAAGAAAACTGCTGTTTATAAATAGCAAAAAGATCCAAACCCAGAGAGCACCGCTTTGAAGAAATTTTTCAAATTTTACTAAGGGTGGAGCGGACGATTAGAGAGGATGTACAGTCGTCACGTCAAATATCTATATATGGACGTACATGCATTTCATAGAAAGTTTTCTTCATCTTAAATATAGCTTATCGTTTGCTGACATCGAATCATAGATGTACGCTTTAGCCCTTCCAAATTCAGCCCAAATATGCATCAGATGCCACCAGTTTGCTTCATTTTTTCCTAATTTTCTCGGAGGCCCCAAAGCCCCACTAACGAGAAGGGAATTAATCATTTCAAACTCTCCCCCGCTCGACATTCGGGTCTCGCAAATTCAGCATCCTCTTACAAATGCCTACCAGTGCCCCATCCCATCGGCAGTTGAGGTTCTACTGCAAATGTCCACATCGAAAACACCTTTGCTACGCCCTTTTCGGTATTTTAATCTTAAAGTTTCCTTTACAGTCATTTTACTTATATTTTGAAGTCGCCAGTCCCTTTCTCGGTTATCCAAGTATACTATACTGAAGCCCTTTTCTTTCTTTCCTTTTTATAAATGAATTCAACGTGAATGTGCTCACTTTCATTATTAAATGGATAGTTAGAAAAAGACACATTTTCTTTAAAAACAGAAGCAGTTGTAATAAGGAGGATAGGTCATATGCGCTAAATTCACGATTCCTTCATAAGGTCATTGGTTGATTGTTAGTCCCCTACCGGCAACGCCGAAGGGGACTCTTATTTTCCTCTCGGTATGTCTGTCCGTCCGTCCGTCTTTCCGTCCGTCTGTCCCTCCGTCTGTCCGTCTGTCCGAATATCAGTTTTCCGGACTTTTTTCTGCAACGGATAGAGATATAAAGATAAAATTTGATACACAGCTTGGTCTTGGATAGTTACAGAGCAAGTTTGACTTTCGTCACGCTTGACCCATTCTTCGAGGAGTTATGCCCCTTGATGACTTGGAAAATTCAGTTTTTGTCAGTTTTCCGGAATTTTTTCAACAACCGACGAAGATATTCAGATGAAATTTGATACACAGCTTGGTCTTGGATAGTTACAGAGCAAGTATGACTTTCGTCAGGCTTGACCTATTTTTCGAGAAGTTATGCCCCTTGATGACTTGGAAAATTCAGTTTTTGTCAGTTTTCCGGACTTTTTTCTGCAACTGATGGAGATATTCAGATTAAATTTGATACACAGCTTGGTCTTGGATAGTTACAGAGCAAGTATGACTTTCGTCACGCTTGACCTATTTTTCGAGGAGTTATGACCCTTGATGACATGGAAAATTCAGTTTTTGTGAGATTTCCGGACTTTTTTTCTGGAACGGATGGAGATACATGTATTTAGATGAAATTTGATACACAGCTTGGTCTTGGATAGTTACGGAGCAAGTTCAACTTTTGTCAGGCTTGGCCTTATTTTCGAGGAGTTATGCCCCTTGATGACTTGGAAAATTCAGTTATTGTCAGTTTTCCAGACTTTTTTTGCAACAAATAGAGATATTCAGGTAAAATTTGATACTCAGCTTAGTCTTGGATAATTACAGAGCAAGTTCAACTTTCGTCATGCTTGACCTCTTTCTCGAATCGAAAAAGCAGATAAATCCTCAGAACTGAGCTGCACAGACAGAAAGTTTAATTTCAACTCATATATGTTTAATTGAAGAGCAATTCATAGGCAGAGTTGCAGGACATAAATATGTGCCGCCGGTAGGGGACTATATCGCTCAGCGATCATAACATTTTTAATGCTAATATTATCCTTGCGATGAAATAAGTACATACACTTCATGGTAACACCTTAAATAAACAAAAAACAGCATTTCAGATACAATGGTCAAAGGGTGTGTATTTTGGGAAGAGGGGGCTTTGGTTGACTCGCATTGTTACCGTAACTGATCCATGTAATGGACTTTTAAGGCAAAATTCAGAAAAGTATTCTTCGACCCTCAGCAAGGGGTTGGGGGACAATGGATCATATACTTAAAGAATTCAACTCTAATGTTTTCAATTTACAAGAATTCAATTCTAATGTTTTCAGTTAGCTTTAGGGATGATGTATATGTACTTTTTTTTTTAATTAAGTGTTATTATTATCTATAGAATATTTGTTTCGTAGAATAATGCAATCTACAATTTGGATTATAAAATACATCATTTGACTAAAACTTTAAAAAATAACTTGTCAAGTTCTATGCATAATACGTTCCCCTTTATAAAAGACCCCCTCTTCCCCTTTCCTTCAAACAAAAATTTGTTTTAGTTTTATTTGATTTGCGTTACGTTTGAATTTCAATAAGAAATACATCCTGCATCAAATCGCCTTTAAAAGTATAATTATGTAACGTGTAATTATAGACGTGTTGTGTATTTCCATACTTTTCTTCAGCATTCAGGGTAAATAAAAAAAAAAGAGGACAACATGATAATATCCGGGCTAGAATGTTGCTGTGTGAAAATTTGCATCTCTTGAGATACAGTAAGTATGAAAACAAAGAAAAAATCTAAATGTAAAAAAGCCCTATAAAGTATATGATCAATTATAGTCGTTCATTTTATTTTCAGAGAGTTAACATTACTGTACGGTATACATCTAAATATTACTCCACATTGTCACTAATTCGGACTGAAGAAAACAGTGATGAATCTCACCGTATATTTTTCGAGTTTTTCTTTAAAATTGTGTCTTTGAATTCGACAATTTGAAATTGAATTCGCGATTCGTTTGCTTTTATAAGGATATTAATCGTTCTTTTTAATTTTTTTCTAGATTCCTAATCACTTGAAAAGTTTACAATTACGTGCAATGCTATATTTGTTACTTTCAAGAAAATTAACAATAAACTTTGAGATCGCGTGCGGGCGCAAAAAAAAATCGAAGAAAACATGAAAACGTGCTATTTCTACATAGCTATTTCTCCCACTTGAGACTGTGTACTCTCAAATTTCCCTGGCCTCTGACGTGTTGTACATGTATCTCACCCTCTGACGTCATTGCTACCAAAGCGACGTAATGGAAGTAGGGTTAAGTACCCGAAACGTGCATGTATGGTCCATGCTGAAAAATGATCTGTTCTAAATGAATTTGAAGACGTTTAACAATTTCTGCAATTAATTTTCATTTTTTATATTTTTTTTTTCATCAAGGGGAGATAATTCGTAAGGATAAAACTATTCAAAATATTTCTTGTTTGAATATTTTCTTCTCTAGAACTTTGATTATTATGGCACAGAAACATAGTAAAAGATGAATACACCTAATTTCAATTTTTGGGGTATGATTACTTTCATTACCCATTGAATACCTAAAATCTTTGGGGGATCGCATTCTATGTGATTTCTAAGAAGGAAACATTCTTATTCCATGATATTAGCTTTCTTCTTGCAGTGTTCTCTTGTTTCTTATGTGTGTAGGTCTTGTTATTCAGCCAATGGAGAAATGCTGGAGATTTATTTCTGGTCTCACTTCGGAATGTTATTTATTCCGAGGTTTACAACCGTTCCAGTTGAAGCTATAATGATTTTGCCTTGCCTTCTCGACTTTGAGACTGAATAACTGATTGGTACTTCTTTTATGATTATCTGTTATAATAAGTCTTCAAAATATTCACGTCATATATCAAAACAGGTAAAATCTACATAATGGACCAGACATGCAAGTTTCTATCTCACATTTATATATTCTGATACATGTAAATGATAAGAGAACATTTTATCACCGTTATGCACACTAAACATTTTTGTGCGCATTTAATCCGGATAGCGACAAAATTTGCTACAAACGCTGTAGATGGCTGTTCTTGTCCATTGGTCCCGTTGGTTAATGTGTAGTCGTTTGTGTTTTGATGACGCATTTAGTGTTTCCTGTCCGTTCAACTCATGCAATTACTGTGTTTGTCTTCTGTTTTCGAATTCAATTGAATGTCAGTTTTTTGCTGTAATTTCTTTTTCAACTGCGAAGGACCTTTTGAGAGAATATATATTCAAGATACTAGTACATCAATATTCTTAAGATCATACAGACTTCATCGTCGGAAACGCATAGCCAGTTGCGCCATGATTATAGGCCGTTGGCTTAATTTTCTGGTAAATTTCAATTTATGCGTCATTCAGTAATTATAGTAGCCAATGAAATTATTTCAGCTCCTTTGTGTTGGAGGGATTTTGTTACGCTTGTTCTGAGTTAGCTTAAATTCCCTGTTAAGATTGTTTTCGGAATACGAGGGTTTCCTAATAGGCTGTCAAACGGTATCTTACATGTACGTAGTTATCGTGGGTTTCCGACGATAACGATTCAACAAACGACAACTCATCTACACAAAAAGCAAGCAATGGTGTTGAATGAAAAGGTGAACAAAAACAATATCTTTTGCATATATTCAAAATGATGTACTGTACTTACAAATTAAGGTTAGCACAATCCTTAAATTCTCTCAGTGCGTCTCTCGTAACAGATTTTGGGTCAAGTATAGAATAGGACAAAAATAGTCCCAGGTGTATTCATATGAGTAAATTGGTTCTTTTTACTGTGAACCATATGCAAATTTGGTAATTGTTATACATAATATTCATGAAGTAATTAAAGTAATTTGCATACTTGAAAATAATTTTCAACACTCTGCATATATATTGAATTTTATTTTCCTTGTGTTCACTGGTCGCCGGGTTGACAGTTTTGCAGCTTTGATTTCCTTGTAATATCTTGTCGACATGATGACAGGTCGACAGTTTTGCAGATTATATTATTTCTTTAGTTGACAGGTCGACAGGTTGACAGGTCGACAATTTTGCAGGTTACCTTATCTCTTGAATTGACGGGTTGACAGGTCGACATTTTTGAAGATTTGATTTCCCTGGGTTGATTGCTCAACATGTTTACATATAAAATATTGTTTTCATTTTATATATGTGTCGACTTTTCTACCTGTCAATCTGCGGACCAGTCAATCTGTCTACCCTTCTATATGTCGACCTGTCAATCTGTCTACCCTTCTATATGTCGACCTGTCGACCTGTTGACCTGTTTACCTGTAAGCTTTATCTCTGTGAATAAATGTAATTAATTGATCAAAATTAGCTGTTTTACGTGAATCTGTCAACCTGTCGACCTGTCAACCTGTCATCCTGTCAACCTGTAAGCTTTATCACTGTGATTAAGTGTAATTAATTGATCAAAATTAGCTGTTTTACGTGAATCTGTCGACCTGTCAACCTGTCGACCTGTCATCCTGTCGACCTGTCAACCTTTAAACTTTATCTCTGTGATTAAGTGTAATTAATTGATCAAAATTAGCGGTTTTACGTGAATTAATCTTAATAATGAAAATAGGTATTAAAATAATGGATGTATGCAGTAATAATGAGTTCATAAACTATGCAAATGTATTTAAGCTTTTATAAATATATGCAAATTAAAAGAGTGTTTATGCAAATCGATTCAAATCTCGGATAGAGATAATAGGTCATTTTTATCCATTTTCCTCCGCATTTACTCCGGAACTACTTTCGACCTATACTAGACTTGAGCCCAGATTTTTTTAAACACTCGCTAAAAAAATTTATCCAAAATATTAAAAAGCAGGGAAAACATGTACACGATTATTTGAAATTTTTCAATGGTACTCCTGTATGATATTCCCTCTATCGACAATGATCCTGTTTTTTTTAATATACACAAATGTAAGAAACTAATTTATCCACAAGAATTGACACTGAACATGGCAAACGTGATAACAAAGAAACGCAATATCCGGACCTACATGTGTGTAAATATGAACATTTTAAAGTGGGGAGATTAATAATACGAGTATATATGACAAAAGAGGGAATTTTGGATTCCACATGGTAAACATACCCTGGCTTGACGGTGATGTTCCTAGAAACCGTCATAAATTTTTGAGCATGTGCTTTTAGGTCAAGACTTTAGCTTTCACTAACTAGTGAAGACTTTCTGCAAATTTCAAAAATATTACTTTCAGCTTGTTTTGAATTAGGGGTCCATACAAACAACAGAGTAAATTACTATGGATATTTCATGACCTGCCTTTTATGTTAAAAAAAAGAAGAAGTATAAAAGACCGTCGAAATTGCGTTAGAATCATCAAAGGTTTCATCGAAATTAAAGGAGATTAACATCTTAGCTCCGATCTCTCCAAAGCTATTTTGGTCAGAGATTTCATTTAGCTATGCTACTGAATCGAGTCTTTACAAAATTTGGAGCCGTGCACCTTCTGCAAATTAAATGCACAAATTTAAATGGAAATGATACGGCAGTGTTCCATCTCTATACCTCCAAAACACCAAATGCAAAAACAGAGAGCAGACACGCACAGAAAGAAACGCAAAAGGGACAAGGAACACCCGACGCACAACATATAAACATCAAACAAAAAAGGACCATACATGTACATAAACCAACGTGACCAATGTGCAACCGGTGCCGACTTTGGACGGCCATCTGCCATTCAAGTAGCTGACGGTGTGGTCTTCCCGATTACATGCGCACAATCTTCCCACTTTTCCGATTACCCAGAGGTCTCAACGCACAATTATGGTGTAAAATAACCTCCTCACTGTAAGATTAACTTACAAACAGACAGTATGATGAGGATTTACTGTCGTAAAATGTCAGAAACACTTGTCTTGTGCATTGAAATTGGTTTGGAGTTTTCTTCAAGACGGTAAGTAGTTTTAACACTTCCGAATTATTATACCGTGGATATGATCCTGCTGTCACCAGAATCAGATCTTCTCTCTTGGAGAAACGATCTGACTGCATTCCGTACGGGGGCGGGCCATCAATCTGACTTGGATCGACCAATCAAATCGTCTCTTCGTCAGGCCAGAAAATCGCAAGTCGAATAAGAACTTCATCGGACAGTTACATATGTTAAAGGTAAATTCCAAGTCGTGCGAACATATAAATAAACAGAAATGACTGCGCCCTTGACGCCAAGACGAGTTTATCTACAGTGCAATGTTTATGTGCTTTGTGGCCTTTCTTCCGTAAAGAAATCTAAGCAGATGGTACGACTGTAATAATTAAGCACACAAATCAGAAACTTAAAATTTCAACCGATCGACGATCTAAAATGGAAAAATCGTCGGAAGGTTTGGCTGAGAAAAAAAGACAACGGAGTTTGTTTGAAGTGTTATAGACTTGTGGAGAATGTCGGAAAATTAAAACCTGATCAGGACAATATCACAGAGAAGCTAAGATCGGAGAGTATTAAAGCGAGTATGGACCCGTTGGACATGCTATCACCAAAAATTCACAAGCCAGGACAGATCAAAAAATTATTGAAAAGTCCGGCAACTTCTCAGCTAGAAAAGCATGTCGTGAGTCAAATAAATAAGTGTGGAGTTTTGACAAAAGATCAACTTGCTGTACTATTATTACCAATTTCAACTGTGATAACAATTAAATTAATGCCGTTTGGACACCTGACAAATATGTTTAATATTAGTGATAATACAACCACTGCTGGTTCAACATTGGCAGATATGATTATTAAACAACCACCAATAATAGCCCCACAAACCATACCTTGAGCCAAACAGACTTTGAAAGACAATAAAAAAAAATCACTAGCGAAAACATTCCAATACAAGTATTAGCTTTTGCAAAAAGCTTGTCGGCAGTTAGCTGACATTATTCTAGTAAGGAAAAAATGGAATAAACTATTTGTATTCTTGTTTGACCAATCGCACATTTCCGGGCTTTTCCGTTTTTATTTCCGATTCAAGCTACGGAAATTTCCGAGGATCTGTAATTTGTTGTAGGACGTATCGGTACAAAGACTTTTCGATGCATCTTTCGGAAGAAAATGCACTGATACGATATGACTTTCATTTGTCAAGTCATCTAGACTCTTCAGCCAACCTGATGGAAGCATCTTGTGCACAGATTCAGAATAACCTTGACGAATATTTGCATATTTTGTAGTTGTTCACCAATCATATTGCCAAGACTTATTTTATCCGTGCAAGTATGTCACGATTGATTACAGTATACCGGCAGTCATGACTGCCGGTAATGAGTCAGAGTCAGATGACACAATCAGTCAAAGCCAAAGGAATCGAAGGAAGATAACTTATAGCACAATTAACTATCACTAGCATTTATTTTTAGGCAGTGATTTTCCATACACTTTATTTGTAAAAATCCCCTAACTGAATATATACACACACGAAATATGACGAAACAGTTATAAAAGTTATGGTACCCAATACAAAGAAACACTGTTGTAGATAATTTAAGCTGTTGAACGTATTTTGATATTTTTTCCCTCACATTTCCACCAAGTACAGTAATAAGATGTATGTTTTCCAGGATTGTGCATTTAATGAAATAGGTGTGTATGATAATCACAAAGTATGTGTACAGTCACTGCCTTTTTTATGTTGAGTTCCTGTTAAATGTTTTTATTTTGGGATGGTGTAGTTATGGCTATGATGAAAGGATCCCGGACCTTAAATAAAGGCTATAATAATCGGATTTTTGAATTTTCAAAATTACTGAAATAATCATATAAATTGTTTGATCTATGTCTGAACAATAACTTTCATATTCCTTTCTGCTAAGATATAACCCTAAGCGCTTGCAAAATTAACTAAAACACACACACCCTTCGTGAGCTTTGGTTGAACAGTACACAAAAAACCCAGGTTGTTATGATAAATTTCACTTTAATTAGGTATGGGCGCAAAATAGAATGGCTAATTCAGACAAACTAGTGAAAGATAGATATACGACAAATTCTCCTTGAAAAGGAATTAGCCATTCTTTTTTGCGCTCATGTTGAAATTAGAGAAAATCAATGAAAAAATACACTGGACAAAGTACAAATTAGCATGTAAAACACGTTTTACATATATCGATCTATATATCTGCATTGATTTTTACCTGAGCGAGGGTGGTTTATCCGGATATTTCGGTTACCCCTCTTAACTGTATAGACGTTACATAAATTGTGATGAGATTACAAACGAAATTTTGATAGTTATTCTTACTCATAAAATGTTAAATTTTCTTCTGGTGTAAAAAGTGACACTAAATCTTTATAATCAATCGATATATAGATGATCCAAAAAGGGGCCTTAAGGTCCGGGACCCTTTCAATATTGTAACGAATACCGGGTATGAATTCAAGTTTTTAAAGGCATTTCTAAGTATGTAGTTCATAAGCATTGATGGAATTTGATGAAACATCATAGATAGACCAATTACTCAATTAATAGTTGTTTTTTTTTATTTTTATACCTTAAAAGAATTGGTTCACTTATTTATTATTATAAGAATCCACTTTGTGAATATTGCTTTATTCATAATAAAGATAAACAAACTGTTTATAAAGTCTTTATTCCTGACTTTGTACAATTAATTAGGTCACAATACCTGACTTACATGCCTATACTAATCAAACTGAGAAAAAAATAACACAAAACAGAAAAATCACGCATTTTGCATGCTTTAGTCCGATAATTTATTGTGTACATTTGTACGTTTAGGCTTCAATATGTATATTTTTATGCCAATTTTTGGCAGCCTTGGAAAGCATTAAGGATGCCAATTTATACATTGACCAAAGATGTATTTTGAAATCAATACACTGAATTCATAATCAGACATTTAATGTATTCACATTTGAAAAAATCCTGATTTTGAATCACAGCTGTTATGAAACATTGTAATGTACAGCATGGATCAGATACCATGACCAAAGTTAAGGTCACTATTTCATGCAATGTTTAATATTGTAATCTGACCAACATTTTTTTCGCCATAATCTTATCTCATTTAATCCACTGTGCACAAATGAATGATCAGATTTTAAATTAATTAATTCTCTTCAATTGAGTTAAAGAAGATCCTGACGATATTCACAACAGCACTCACAATAGAGCACAAAATTAAGCATCAACGGACCCCTAGCAAGCCAGAGGTGGGACCAGGTTCCCGAGAGGAGTAAGCATCCCCTGTTGGCTAGCCGCACCCGCCGTCAATATTTAGGCACAAAAATGAAAACAATATATAACATCAATGCACTGTCTGACGTTCTGTCTATATAGAAATTGCTATGGCGACAAAATCAGGGAAATATATTATTAAAGATTCACAGCATCAATGAATCCATTCATACCGGTAATTGTTGCAAAATGTTTGTTACAGATTCATTTCGTGCATGCAACTTTAGCAGTGTTATTTCTAGTTCTGCTCCTGTTCAGAAATTACATATTTTGTTCCTGTTCAAGCATGACAACTTCAAAGAAAGTAAAACTTAAGGTATGTACAAATGTTGATCATCTACATGTATCAATATTACCACAAATTATCTTGATAACAAGGATTTAAGGGTCAAGCTGTAACTTGTAACCATCACGGTCCATTGTGACAATGAATCACAGATTTAGCTTATATGAGAAATGATGAGATTTCCATCAAGGCAGGAAGACCAGGGGTGGATCCTGCTTTTGATTATGATGGTGGGGATGAGAGGGGGTTAAACTTTAAATATTTTAACTTTAATTTGTCCAGAAATGGAGCAAAGATTTGTAACTTCAAATTGCAATAAAGTAAGCATCGACAAATTGTAGGGGTTGGGTGTACGTGTATATGTACATGTACCATGTTCCCTGGACACGACAGTGATACATGCACACATGAAAAGTCGTAAAATTTAATCACAAAATGATCAAGACACGAATGGACAAGACATACAAGTATCAAGACGATCAGCAACCAGAGTCAAGCTAGGATGTAACGTTACATGTTTGAAAGTAAAATTTGGTTACTTTTGTTGCTGTCAACTTTCCCAGTGGTATTAGGAAGGGAAGCGCAACTTCCATGAAGAAAACGGTGTGAAAATATGTAAGCTTTAGGTAAAGGGGATGCTGACAAACAAACTGCCGATATTTTAATGAAATCCAATCCTGCAGATATTATCAGAGGAGCAGCAATCCTGACTGGACTTTATGTCGAAAAAGTTCAAGCTCTATATTCAACAGAAAAGCCACAGAGATTTCATAACATTTACTTGGGATCATATAAACAATGAGTTGCAGATAAGAGCGCCCTACATACATAATTTCATCAATTGCCAGTGATATTCCAAAGCAAGTTGACGGTTACTCAATCCATACACTATGCACCGTGGCCTCGGCACTTCATGCTAGGAGTTCTTACGTGTCATTCATACAGTATGTGGTGGAATTTGTGTGAACACATGGAGGCTGCAGTAATGACAAATATGGATAATGACCATATCCCTGTATAAAGCACAAAATCGATAATTCAGAAAATCAGAAACCGAAGGCATACAAAATCAGGATAAAACAGGAACCAAAGCAAACAAACAAAAAACAAAGGAGGGGATCTCCAACAACACCCGGTTGCAGCACCCACAGCAAAACACCCAATGCAAAAAAACAAAGCAGACAAGCACGGAAAGAGACGCATAAGGGACAAGGAACGTCAACACACAACACAGAAACATCAAACACAAAGGACTACACATAAACCAACGAGACCAATGGGCAACCGGTGCCGAAGTAGGACGGCCATTTGCCACGGAAATAGCAGAAGGTGTGGTTATCCTGGATTACGTGCGCACAACCCTCCCACTTTTCCGATTACCTAGAGGTCTCGAAGAACGTATAATTGTGGTGTAAAACAACCTCCTCACTGTCAGATGACCATACACAAACAAGACCGCAAAACGCAGGGGCCCAAGCAACACAGATGAATATGTAAATGGATATAAAAAGAGGGCGTACGTAATACAATCCGTGCTCTGCCGCCGCGAGTTCATGTATGTTATCACCCGAGGAGTCCGACTGACATTCAGAGAGGACTTCCACCATATGAAACGAAACGAACTCCCGATATGGGAGTGAGACCAGGTGCCCAGGAAGAGTAAGCATCACCTGCTTGCATGCAACACCCGCCGCTTCAATTCGGTAGAACTGTCAAATCCGGTAACTTCCATTTCGGAAGACATAGAGAATAATCTTAGGTTGGATGGTCTATGACATAATATCATAGGAGTAATTATGATTGTGTTCATCTCGAGTTACTCAAGATGGATTGTGCTTTGTCTGAACAGATTATTCTCTAGAAAAGAATCTGGCTATTTTGAAGTTTTCCTTACCACTGTCATGGTTTGAATGTAGTACACAACCATTTGTTATCGAGAATTAATAAGTGCAATTTTCATGCAAATATAAAATTGTTAATTTATATTTATGTTTGATTTGAATATTTTTAGGATATGGAGGGAATGTAGTCTTGGATTTAACTTGTCACCATCTTCATTACAACGAAAGCTGACATCTTGGCACGAACATTTTAGTAGAGCAACCAAGTTGCTAAATTTGAATTTTTAATCAACACCCCTAACACAGTGCTAAATTTCATATCAAACGAAATAATATAACGTTGGCCATCAGTTTGAGGTGTCGGAAAAAATCGTATGATAAGAATTTCTGTAATTTCACAGAAAAGTAGAAAATTAGTAAAATTCAAAATCATAGATTTTTGAACAAAAACTTACTTCTTTTTACAAATGGTCAAGGTGACCAAAATAAATGTCATTATGGTTATTGATGTAAAAAAAACTTTTTGGATAAAATTGATTTTTCAAATTTCAACTTCATGGATGAATGAGCACACATTCTAGTAAGATAAATAGGTAAAATGAAGAAAAAAAAAAATTCTTACACTTGAATTTTGAGAATGTTGATTCAAACATAAAAATTACCAAAAAGAAACAATATTTTGATATGTGAATGTGTTTTTTGGAAAGTTTGATAGAGATCGATTGAAAAACTTTAGAGTAACAGGTAATTAAACTGCCCCTCCCCATAACTTTGTTACACACTACTAAATAAACAACATGTTTCCGCGATACTGTTACTGAATAAACACCACATAATTACAGCAAAGTCTAATTTTAACAGATAAATAGGGGTACCTGTAAAGTGCGAAACGAAACAAAAACGAAACGAAACGAAACAAATCGAAACGAAACGAAACAAATAGAAACGAAACAGATAGAAACGAAACGAAACAAAACATAAAACTTAAAGAAAATGAGAAAAAGAGGAAAAATCGCCGAAAACGAATATTTCAATACAAGATCTTATTGAAGGGTCAGGGGGTACCATTCTCCTCCTGCCGCCTCCCCCTCCCCGTGGGGGAAGGGGGTCTTGGGCGGTCAAGACAAATGTTTAAAGTGTAAATTGTTGCAATAGTGAAGTTATTTGGGTTCTTTCCTTTTTTAAACCTTGAAAAAAGAAATAGACCTGTTTAGATGAAAAACTAAGGCGAGCGAAGCGAGCCTGAAGTATTTGAAAAATAAATTGAATATTGCGGCGAGCGAAGTGATCGGGAAAAATTTTTAAGGTATATATAGATGAATTTCGTGGTAATTTTTAAAATCGAGATTATGTACATGAACGCATAAGAGCAAGATTATTTATATTAAAAGTAATTTCCTAATTTTTTTGGGTACTGTTACCCTCCCAATCATCTGTTCGGCCTCCCGCCCCCTTCTTCCCTCCTCCCGCCCCCTTTCTCTTCCCTCCCATTGTCCCTGTCCACCCCCTCATTATTGCCTTCAACCGTTAGTTCTTGTGGCTGGAGGGTTTTTTAAAGAATCAAAGTTGACGATTAAAACATAATATATACGGTATATAACACAATTGCATTTTAAAGGAGAGTGATTGGGATGAATAACCTCGTCACAGACGGAAAAATATTATGAAGCAGGGAGGAGTCTAGCGCAGAGGAAACGGAACTGTTCCGTTATGTTTATTTGAAAATTTTATCAGAAAAATGAGAACAATTAAAAACTGGGGGGGGGGCACATTTCGTTTGAAAAAGGATAAGATCTTTTTTTTTCCTGAAATGTGCCCCAACCCCGTTTTATGATCTCATTACGGTGTCATAGCGTGGTTTTCTTTCCCCTCCCTTTTATTCCTCTTAAATACATGAATGGCATTTGACATTTACTTTTTTTAATTGTCAACTTTGACTCTTTCAAGAAACCCTCTCGGCACTAGTTACAAATGTAGAACTCTTGGATTAAGGCAATATTACATGCTGATCTTGTCTTGAAATATTCGTTTTCGGCGATTTTTCCTCTTTTTCTCATTTTCTTTAAGTTTTATGTTTTGTTTCGTTTCGTTTCGATCTGTTTCGTTTCGTTTCGATCTGTTTCGTTTCGTTTCGATCTGTTTCGTTCCGTTTCGATTTGTTTCTTTTCGTTTCGATTTGTTTCGTTTCGTTTCGATTTGTTTCGTTTCGTACCTTACAGGGATCCGTATATTGTGGGTTCCCTCTCCCGATAAACAGACGGTCGTTATATGCATTAAAATCTTCAGAACAAGGAAGTTTTCTCGGCGCAGTTGTCATATTAGTATATAGCGCAAAGTTCATTATTTTGTCATTTTCTATCCTAACGACATTTTCAATTGTTTGTGAGTATGATCCCCTCCTTTAGTAGTGATAAATTACTTCGTCATTCTAATAAATGACAGTATCATTCTCATGACTTCTGTCATTTTAAGATTCAGCACCAAAAATAGCTGTGGTGACCTTACACAGCATTTTAGGACACACACATAAAAATTATTGCCTGAAAACATATATTGATCTTCAATAGCGGAACTCGTTGTCACTTGCACTTTATTTTTAAATCATTCTGCCTTATGTTGTATGTTTGTTACATCCTGTGGTCAGTGTAGGGAAATCATGCTGGAGATATCTTCCTATTCCTAGAAATACACATCACTGCAAGAAGTATTTAGAGCAATATTTATTAATTTCTTTTCTGCTTCTTAATTTTTTCTCACGAAGACATTGCAATTTTTGTACTGTTACTGGTTATTTATATCCAAGTTGATATGGTGTCCCAAAAACGCCTCTTTTGCAATGGATTTTTTCATTTTGGACATGTTGCATTTAAAGAGAGATCTTGATTTTTTTATTTCGTATACAAGAGTGCATGAAAATGGAGCAATATTTTACGAATAGAAAGGATACCATTGTCTCTACTAGTTGACGTTGTGAAGCAAATACCTCACCTCATTGACGATGAATGAATGAAAAATTTTAAGAGCTATACCATTTTAAGAGCTATACCAGAGAAAATGGTATCCTTCTTATTTGTATAAGATTCCTCCACAACGTCAAATAGTACTGGTCGGTCACATATTATCGCCACTTTTTCAACGTCTTTTCCTCTGAAATATTCATTTCTTTATGAAATTTGACGCCTTTGCACAGAAGTAAGAGGAACCCTCGATACACATTGCTCTAATTTTCATGAAAAGCTGATGATCGGTTCTTGTTTACCATTAATTCGTGAACGTAAGGGTCGGGCCAAGTTTGAATATTATCGCCACTACTCTCTTTTCGTAAGGAACGTCACGAACATCAAGGTTGCTATATACCTTGAATTACAATAAATAACATATGTTAAATGTCTTCAAATTTAATTACATCATTTAATAACAGACAAATTTGGAGCATGGACCAGACATGCACGTTTCGGGTACCCAACCCTCATCAGTGATACTCAATCTCATCAATGTAATATGACCAAAGAGTGTGAAAGTTATGTCAAAAATGTACCAAAAGTCGTGGAAGGATGGTAGGATATGATGCTACATGACCATGTTTTAGAAATTTTAATAACAGAATTTCAAATGCGTTGAAGAAACAACCAACCAAAGTTGATCGAACCTGGCTACATGTGCCCTCGGGGACTCCTTGTCGACCAGCAGTGACACTCACCAAGTAGTACAAATGTTAAATGTCTTCAAATTTAATAGCATCATTTGAGAACAGATGAATTTGCAGCAACCCTCGTCAGTGATCCTCAAACTAAACAATAGTTATGAACTTCGTTGTTTTACTATTTATTCAGACTTTTACTTAAGGTGGCTCAATAATCCAAGAATTCTTTGTCAGAGGAGAAAAAAATATTTTTATTTAACATTAATATCTGATGATTTATATTTGTAATTAAGATGACATATCATCGACCATTTGACTGACCAGTGGTCCTCTGAATATACATATGTAAACCAACCCCGAGATATGTCGCAAAACAATGAATTTTGATCGATAAAAACATTAATATATTGATAATCATTCCAGATTGAAACCATTCTTGTGATCATTTTCACCATAATATCATCAAATATGTATATTTCTTTATAGATAACGATTTCAAAGAATGAAATAGCTAAAACTGTTCCAGAAAAGTACATTTTGGGTACCCCCCCCCCACCCAAAAATGAGAATCTAAAAAAAAGGACTCAGGACCCTTATTTGACATCAAAGTGATAAGAAATCTTTGTCAGAAGTTATTTTCTTTTACATATTTCTCAACGACAAACTCTGTCCTTCGAAAAGAAATATAAAAAAGTACATGTTATCGTTCATTCTGATTTAAAATATTTGGTTGTCATAGTAACGATTTTGTAACCATTTGCAACAAGTCAAATTAAAATGCCCTGTTCCCTTTGTTGACATTATAACGATGAAAATATTTGCTAAAAACTGTTATAATTGACATATTTTTCAAGATCAGACTCTAATCTTTTAACAAAAGTACAAGACATTCCGTTTTACCTCGTTTCCATATTGTAAAAATCTACTTGGTTTATGCTGGACGGACGACAGGCGACGGACGGACGGCGCGCTATATGTACAATGGCTCAGGCAAGCTAAAAGTAAGATATTATTCTTTCCCAACATTCAGTGAACGTTTCAAATTCTGATACAAGGAAGAATACTTACACAATTATCATTTATCATCGAAATTAAATAAGAATAAACAAGTTTACAAATGATTTGTCGAAAAAATAAACAAGAAAAGGAAAGTAACATGTGTACTTCTAAATATCCTTGGCAAAGCATTATTCGACCTATTCTTTTATAAACTCACCTTTCATGTTTTGTTAGTGTCAGTTAAATGAGTTTTGTCAAATAAAGTTCAAGTTCAAGTCAAAGCTTAAAAAAATATTTTGTTCAAAATTTCATATCTGATTCCATCAATCTAATTAGAGATAGGGAAATATATATAAGAGAAATAGAACTAAAGTAAACGGAAGCGTTTTTAAACATTTTGACGTTCAAGGTCAATAAGTGGACGTCAATCCCCTCCCTCGTTCTCGATAATGCGTGTAGTTATCTGTGAAATGGATAAATCTTTGAACAAAGCAGGGCTAGCACTGAAATTCATTCGCTTAAATTTTTCATCTTGTTGCAAAGTACGAAAGTTGACGAAATTGAAAAAAAAAATCTTTAAACCAAAGATTATTAGAGAAACCAAACTTGAAATATCTTATCTATGATATCGCAAAAATCTCCAAGAAATATCTTGTTTTATCATATACTTAAGTTTACCTTCTTGAATTTGTTCGTAGGCAACAGGCGGTTGAATTTCCGCCGATGACGTTCTAAAAACGATACGTTTACGGCGTTAGCCAGGGTGTCTCACTTACGGGATATTTTTGTATATATAAATTAAACGATACATTTGACTAAATATTTATTACACTCAGACTGTAGATGATAATTTTCTGTTTCCATCCATACCAAACATGTCGAAATCCGTCAAGAAACAAGCAAATTACGGAGGAGTTTGAAGGCCGAAAACTAAATAGGCCACATATAAAAGTACTGCACTCGATATGTGATGACGTCAAACAATTATTGAGCCTCCTTAATATAGAAAATTTCCATGTTGATAAACAGTCTTCATATTTGCTGTTAAAATTTTCACGATAAAGACTGAAGTATAATTCCAATCAAAATTGGAAAAACAAGAATACAAATATATAGAAAATAAATTCCATAGGTATTTGTAAAATGTTGTCGACAAGCGCTTAAAAATTTTCTTTGCAGACGTTCATCGTTAATGAGATAAGGGAATTGCTCCACAACGTCAAATAGTTGCGAAAACGGTATCCTTTCTATTCGTAAAAGATTGAACAGTTCAGAAAAGACTTCTCGTTTGTCATAAGGAACGTCAGGAAATATTGAATAGCCGTTTGACGACTTGGGCAATCTTTGTCGACAAGTGCGAATGAAATCTCTGCGCATGCCATTATCTTCAATGTGAGAAGGTGAACGCTCAATAAGGTCCAAACGTTGCAATAGGTTCCTTCGTGGCCGTAACAGTTTAAAAATCCCTAAAACCTTTTCCACTCTAGACAGTGTAGCGTGCTGAAATTTGTTCGATCCAAATGTCTCTCCGGGAGTACACCAGTGAATCACAGCATACATGATGTCTGTCTCAGATAAATCCCATCGGTCCTTGTAATTCCAGGAGAACACATGCGGAGCACACCTGTGAAGCACATCATACATGATATCTGTGTCAGATAAATATCGTCTGTCCACGAATTCCAAACGCCGTAGACCATCGCTGGCAATAATTCTAGAGAGCTCGTTTGAAGACATTTTCATGAACTGACTTTCTCTTATCATCATCGGAAATTTCTGAATGCATTTTTCTTGTACCTTTCTATAAGTTTGATCGTCTTTCATCTTCGCAGATATCATTAGAGAATTACTGAGTTGATTGTCAAGATCCATCTCATTTAGCATCGCTGCTATAAGGAATCCCAGCTTTGTAAGAACTATGTTTTCATTTACATCGTCACGCTTACAGAGTCTTTCAACGAAAAGAAATCCCAATTCATGGGAAACATGTTCAAACTCCTCACTTAAGGGTGCCATCCAGTAAGTGGTCATCTGTCCAAGAGACGAATGGACACGAATATCTCCTTTATACAGCTTCGAGATGCTGATAAGCAGAGACGAAAATGTGTGAAATGGAAGGTTCAGAACTAAGATACTGGATTCTTTAAAATGTTCTAGAATATATGAAAAACAAACAGCTTCAAGGCCTCGCTGATTCCGTTCCAGAGCTAATAAATACACTGACTCTATGTTTCTGGAAGACAAAATGCGCCCTATATCAAAGAAATGTCTTCCTATCAATGTATCTATACAATTTTGTTCTCTTTCTAAATCTGACTCCTTTTTCCCCATAATCCACTTCTCCAATGTTTTTCCGAAGGCATTCTCTTTGCTATATCTGTATTTGGCATTTTGTCTAGGCTCAGAGTTAAGAAACGTTTCTGTGGATGGAAAATAAGTTTTGTCCACATCGCTTATTGTGCCGTTTTCTAATAGACGTACATAGGCTTCTACTTTTTGGTTCCCACAGTTGTTTGTTTCCTTTCTTGCATGAAAATTGGAAATACTTTGTATTTCTTCCACAGATGTGTTCGCCAGGCTAAGAATAAGGCTTCCGATGTTCTCATCAATAAAGGACAAACAATGGGTTTCAGCATCCAAAGCGCCATATGACCGTGCCTTTCGAAAAATTTCCAGAACGTTTTCACTGCATATCATTTGTGACAATTGGTAGCTATATTTCTGGGATAGGGTATGTACATGGTCTGACTCTGTGTTATGTTTGCCCACCCATCTCAGAATGACGTCCCCAAATCCTCTTATGTTACGTACATCGGATACATTACATAAGTCAAAGAAGTGTCTCTCTATTAATGTATCTATACAATTTTGAACTGTTTCTGAACCTGACTCCTTATTTTTCATTATCCATTTCTCCAATGTTTCTCCGAATGCTTTCTCATTGCTATATCTGTCCCCGGCATTTCGTCTTCGCTTATGATTAAGAAACAAGTCTGGTGGTGGAAAATTAGTTTCACCGATACCCCTTTCTTCCTTCATTGCATGAAAATTGGAAATAATTTGTATTTCTTCCACAGATGTATTCACCAGGTTGTCCATAAGGCTTCCGATATTATCATCAATAAAGGACAAACAATGCGTTTCAAAATCCGAAGTGCCATATGACCGTGCCTTTCGAAACATATCCAAAACGTTTTCTCTGCATATCTTTTGCGATAATTGGTAGCTATATTTATTGAAAAGGATAAGCACATGATCTGGCTCTGTGTTATTTTGGTTTATCCAACTCAAAATGACGTCTCCACATCCTCGTGCATGATATTCTCCGGGTATTTTACATATGTCATCAATCACACTGTCAAATAATGATCTATCAATAGAACACAAGAAATCTTTACTTTGACTAATATCTTTCAGTTTTCCAATCGCAATCCTTTTTAAATTCATACATCCGTATTCCCGACCTAATGAGTAGACAACCAGAGCATTGCCATAAGAGACGAACTTTTCGAAAAGAGGAACCGATTTTTCCAGCAGTTCAGAAATTTGTGATACCCTTTCTACTGACACCACACACTCCTCATTGATGAACGCTATCAATTTACCCAGGAAAATATCAATGTCCTTTGATGATAACTTGCTCTTAGACTGTGCAATGTCGACCATGAATTTCCACTCGCTTATTGAAATGTCCGCGTTATTTTCATGAAACTTGCAGGCTGAAGGGTTTTTTGCTATATAATCTAAAGCAACATTTTTGTTTTCCTCTTCTTTCCATTTGTAGATTCTCGTGAAAGCAAGTAGATCCCAACTTAACTCTGGAGTAAGATGGGCTTTTATATACCTTAAACACGTTTCGTTTAGAGCATCTATCATAAATCTTTCTGCTGCTTCCATGAAATCCCAAATGTTGGATTCGTCTAATTGTATTTCATTTGTGTAAAAATATAGTATTACTGAAGAAAATATGTCATAGCTAATATCCTTTATCTGTATTTCAAGCTTTGATCCCTCAGAAAAGTTCGATTCAGGATCAAGTAATAGCTTAAAGTACTCGCTTGCCTCTTGAACGATCCATCTGTGACAACGTATAGTCTTTTCCTCCACAATGAACGATAAGTCTTTCCCTTTGTCATCTGCCCATAATCTTCTTAGAATAATTTCATTGATCTGAAAATGAATATCAAAGTCGTGAACGAAAAGATTACAAGTGCGTGATATGCTCACTATTGGGTCCTTAACAACACTCTTATGTTCCATCTGTTTCGTTGGTTTATGTGTATTCTTTTTTATTCAATGTCTCTATGTCGTATGCCTCTTTTTCGTCTCTTGTTGTACTCGTCTTCCCTGTGTTTTCGCTTCGTGTGTTTTTGGTGATTTGTTGTTGGTACTGCAGCCAGGTCTGGTTGGAGATCCCCTCCCTTCTTATAGTGTATTTTACAAATGTATGAAGCCGGTGAATACATATGACCTCATAAGTGTTTTGTTAATCGTACTGTTAATCATATATATCAAACGTAAGACGCCCATGGAATCAATGCAGGGATATTTCAAAATATTCTTTTAAGCAAGGATAGTTTTGATTTGGTTGAGGTTGAACCGACTAAATACAAATCTTAACTTTTCAAATATAACACTTGTTCAATATTGTGATTCACTCTTAAGCCCACAATACAATAACAAAATCAGTAAAACTGATGGATGCTCCCTGAACATAATAATTTTGATAAAAAAGATTGATTTTGTGATTGTCTTTAACCTTTCAGAAATGACCACAAAGACCTTGACTCTTAACCCTAAAATGACCTTGAAGATCTCTGTTTAAAAGTCCACATCCTGCAAAAAAGTTTGTGAATTTTTAACAAATTCCCCCAGAGGTTATGTCTAAAGTAACCCCCCCCCCCTTTTTTTGGTACATCTCCTCATCAGCGCAAATAAAATCTTAAAACCTGCTATATAAAAAATATGCTTTTTCCTTTGATTGTAACCAAATTTCAGACCATTTTTAATTTAAATACATTTTTCATGAGATTCTAACTTTTTCTGAAGCTATATAGTTTTAAGCCTGAAAATGACCTTGACCTTTATGAATATTCTTTTTCTTGATGGTGCTATTGTTCACAAAAAGCAGCCTATATATTTACATGCACATTGTATATACTGTACATTCACCTGAAGTCATGTGTTAACCCCCCCCCCCCCCTCTTGACAGAATATTTCTCATGTACACATAAAAAAATCTCGAATCCCGTAACATATGTAAAAGAATATGCATTTTTCTATCATTATTCAAAATTTATGATTATTTGGGAAAAAATGATTTTTAATGTATTTTTGAAATCTTGTATACAGGAATATAGCTATTTATAGCCTGAAAATGACCTTGACCTATATGAATGGCCCCTTTTTCCTGAAGGAGCTATCCTATAGTAAGAATCAATTATAGGATATATGATGAAATTCTCATAAGCACCTTTTATATATATACATGTACATTGTATTTACATTCACCTGAAGTTATTTGTAACAACCCCGTCCCCCTCCTGTGGCACACAATTTCTCATCAACGAATCTTAAAACCCGTAATACATGTTAAAGATTATGCATTTTTCTAACATTTATTCAAATTTCAGACCATTTGGACAAAACACTGATTTTTAATTAATTTTTTAATTATTTATTGCAAAAAAACTATTTTTAGTCTGGAAATGACCTTGACCTTTAACGGTTGACCTTTGTGTGTAATGTAGGGTTTAAGAGATATGAGCTCGGACTTACGACGGCGACTTTATCCTCCCCCGTTTTTCGGGGAGCATAAAAATCCCTGAGCACGTAGAATTGTTAAACGTATTCAAAATTAATAGTATGGTGGCATATTTCTGCCTCCTAAATGCGAGGTATTTTCTATAGATCATGTCCTCATGCGACTTATTTATGTCAACATGCAAGATAAATATGTTGATATGCGAGATAATTATGTTGACATGCGAGATGATTATGTTGACATGCAAGATAATTATGTTGACTTGCAAGATGATTATGTTGACATGCAAGATAATTATATCGCATGTTGACAAAATAAGTTGCATGTTGACAAAAATAAGTTGCATGTTGACATAAATAAGTTGCATGTTGACATAAATAAGTTGCATGTAGACATAAATAAGTAGCATGTTAACATAAGTAAGTCGCATGTCGACATATTCTAAAGAAAAATATCTCGCATGTAGGAGGCAGAAATATGCCACCATACAATAGCACCATTTAAGAACAGATAATTTTGCAGCGTGGACCAGACATGCACGTTTTGGGTACTGAAGCCTCGTCAGTGATCCTCAATCTAAACAATGTAATATAGCCAAAAAGTATAAAAATAATTATGTCAAAAAATGTACCGAGAGACGCAGCAGGAAAACATGCAAAGATTCACCCTCCACGTTACATTGTGTATGTGACCTTGTACTGGACACGATATGATATTCAGGTCATATGCCAAAGGTCAAACACAAATCATTTTAACGTATGTACGGACGTTACTGTCCAACTGAAACGACATCGGTAATATTTCAAATATTTACTACGTACATTGCAAGAAGAACGGTTGTGTCATGACCTTGTCCAAAGAGTTCATGTGTGGTACGGCAAACACCAAACACGTGTTTCGGTTAGTAAATCCTCATCAGTTGTATTTTTAAGCCAAAGTGATTTTCAGACACAACCAAATGTATTTTTAAAAGTAGCGCCCTCTAGTTTTATTTTTAGAATTAAATTTTTTTGCATTTAGTTTGCAATTTCTGCACCTGATGTGTACTGTATGTTATCCGAGACAAGTAGAACACTGGTTCCTCCCTGATATTTTAAAAACGTCCTCGCTTTCAAATTAAAAGTGACATCGCTATCAAATCTCCGAATAAATTACGGTAATCTCATATTTAACAATACGACATCAAAATATGCCCCAGTCACTGAATTACAATATACTAGTAATTGACAGATACCAATGTAAAAGAAGCGCATTTCAAATTTTGATACATCAACCATCATTAATGTATGATGTTTTATATACATGTAGTATATACAGTTCAGATCCCCGTAAAAGATAGGGTTTAAGAAGTACATGTAACCAATTGTGATAAAAGAATGTTCCAATCATACAATGAGTTAAAGAAGATCCTGACGATCTCAACAACACTCACAATAGAGCACAAAATTGAGCATCGGCGGACCCCTAGCAAGCTAGAGGTGGGACCAGGTGCCAGGGAGGAGTAAGCATCCCCTGCGGGCCAGCTGAACCCGCCGTCGACGCCCACGCACGAAAATAAAACAATATATAAACACATGCATGTCTGAGGTTATATCAATATAAAAAGTGTTATGGCGACCATGTACACGGTCACGATTATTGGTATTTAAAGTTTATTGAGTTTTAACACAGTGATTGAACAGATGTAATTGTTTGCAATATGAAACAGGTTTCTTTTGTAATCGTACTCTGTATTTCGGTTAAGAAAACATTCCTGGCTCTAAATCGTCAATTAACGATATAATGAAATACACATGTAATATGAATAATACATCAGTTATCACAAAATGATGTCATATAAATGCTTGTTCCATAAACACCAGTGCGTTTAAACCCCCACCCCCATCCCCTGCCAAAAAAAAACCAATTTGCTTATGAATTTCGAAACAAGTTTTATTTCTATCTCTTCCTTGTTATGAGTCACAACATTCAACATCCTTTTAGAAACAAATGTACACGATGTAAGGGAAGAATAAAATTTAAAAAAAAAACAACTTTACCTTGGTTTCTTTTCTTTCTGACATTTTTGTTGACGGAAAAATTTTATGTCAATTCTTGCGTCCTATAGCTGTTCCTTTGAGGAGCGGCATTTCACAATCTTACACTTAAACCATGGAGTGAGAAAATGGAACTGATAGTTTAATATTGACCATAGATACACGTTAGATACACGCGTCATTCTATCATTTCATTGGTTTAAAAATGCCAAATCATCTACAGCTTTATCGTGTTGCATAACAAATGTAAACTATTGTGCAGTTGCGAGAAATATATGATTATTCTACTTCATGATAAAAGGAGATAACAGCCAAGCAACTTTGAAGTGCCAAGTTTTGAAAAATCATATGTATAGAGTGCTTCCTTTTTAAAAATTATATGAAGTTGAGATATTCGTCATACAAATGCATACCGATTCTTAGCCTTTCCATCAGGATGAGCGTAACTTTTGCATCAACGCGCTACGCCCATTGATGCAGTTTTCTGTCAAATTACCTGCATCAACAGAAAAAATATGAGATTCATGTCTTAATTCAACGCATTCAAAATTTTTTGTCATCAATTTTTGTTAAAATTTCTGAAACGTGGGTCCTGCGGCATCATATCCTACCCATCCTGCTATGTCTTTCGATCCTTTTTTTTGGACATAATAACTTTTGCACTTTTTGGCCATATTACATACTTTAGATTGAGGATCACTGACGGGATATCGGAAGTTGGTTACTTATTCAATATTGCAACTTTCAACATTGAAAAAGTAAATGATTTCTGAAGCTAGTTACTTATTCAACATTCGCCTGAATCTGAAGTTGGTTAATTATTCGAATACCTAAAGTAAAATGAGGAAATACAAATGAAATAATGATAAATATATCACAAAATATTTTCAGCTAGATTGAAAGAGAAAATGTTACAACAAAATTCAATGTTGAAGAAAATGTAACAACAAAGTTCAATGTTGAAAAAGAAACCAACTTCTTTTACCGTCACTGACAAGGGTTATGAGTACCCAAAATGTGCATGTCTGGTCCATGCTGCAAATTCATCTGTTCTTAATAAATGATGCTGTTGAATTTGAAGACGTTTATTTCTCTTGTGTTACCACATGTTTCAGTTGTTTGTTACCTTGTCTGTAGGTCATTATAGTATGACTGTCTCCATTAGGGCTTTGAAATAGCTGCTTGGCATGTTGCTCACATTCATCGTGGCATGCGTATGTGTTCCGCTAAGTCTTCTTGGAAATTTTCTCCAAATTCTTAAGTTTCATTTTATAGCTTCGTTGTTATTTTCAGTCAGTAAGTGAAAAAAAATGAGTTAAAGAAGATCCTGACGGTAATTTCAACAGCACTCACAATAGAGCACAAAATTGAGCATCGACGGACCCCTAGCAAGCTAGAGGTGGGATCAGGTACCCGGGAGGAGTAAGCATCATCTGTTTGTCTAGCCGCACCCGCCGTCAATGTTCATGCACGAAAATAAAAAAATATATATCTAAAATACATGCACCGCCTGAGTTTATGTCTAATATAGAAAGTGATATGGCGACCATGTCAGGGAAACATATTAAAAACATTTACTGTCAAACCCCTCGCGGGGATCTTTTTTACGAGCTCCTCACGGCAAAAGGCATAAGTGAAGACACAAAACCCAAAATCGGAATCCGAAATTCATGATAAATGGAAATGCAAAACGTTGAAACAAACACAACTAGACCAAATAAACATAAAATACTGCAGAGGAGCAAAAAAATGAATCCCAAAGAACGATAAGATCATGTATCCAGGAAGAGTAAGTATCACCTGCTTGATAGAAACGCCAGTCACAATGTCAAGCAGATGAAGAAAAAACGTGGAATTATCAATAATTGGATGACTCAAACCAAAATACATGTCAACGTTGTGAACAGTGAATGAGAATCTTGAGAGACCTATCTAAGAAGGCGGTATCCGGATAAGTAAGCCCATTGTTATTGATACAGCCGATAGTCGAAGCCAGCTGCATTTGCACATTTGACATCATCAATATGTGCGCAGTAATTCGTAATTATTATACGCCCGTCATTTGACGTTTCGTATTATGGTATGGCGAAGTCCGCCCGTCTGTCCGTCCGCCTATGGAACGCAATAACTTGATTATGCGTCAACAGATTTTCATGAAATTCATACATTATGATTGGACTGTGGAGAGGAAGCCGCCTTTCGATATTCAGGTTCATCCGATTTGTCGTTACAGAGTTATGGGACTTAGATTTTTAAAATACAGTGAAAATATACTAAAATAGTTCAAAATTATTTAAAAATCTATTTTTGATCGAAATGTTTTGAAATTTTGTATACTTCAAGGGCAAAATATAGGCGCATGGAACGCAATAACTTGAATATGCGTCAACAGATTTTCATGATATTCATACATCATGTTTGGACTGTGGAGAGATAGCCGCCTTTCGATTTTCAGGTTCATTAGATTTGTCGTTACAGAGTTATGGGACTTAGATATTTTAAAATACAGTGAAAATATACTAAAATAGTTAAAAATTATTTTAAAATCTATTTTTGATCAAAATGATTTGAAATTTTGTATACTTCAAGTAGAAAGGATGTTCTTTGACATATGTAACGGGTTTTTATACGCCCGTCATTTGACGGGTCGTATTATGGTATGGTGAGGTCGTATTATGGTATGGCGAGGTCGTATTATGGTATGGCGAAGTCCGTCCGTCCGTCCGTCCGTCTGTCCGTCCGCTTATGGAACGCAATAACTTGAATATGCGTCAACGGATTTTCATGATATTCATATATTATGATTGGACTGTGGAGAGGAAGCCGCCTTTCGATTTTCAGGTTCATCCGATTTGTCGTTACAGAGTTATGGGACTTAGATTTTTAAAATACAGTGAAAATATACTAAAATATTTAAAAATTATTTAAAAATCTATTTCTGGTCGAAATGTTTTGAAATTTTGTATACTTCAAGTAGAAAAGATGTTCTTTGACATATATAACGGGTTTTTAATTTTTTTGTCGCATAACTGAGATATTGTGTGTAATAGGAAGGGGGTGGGTTATATGCACATACATGTCAAGGTATGGGCAAAATATAGGCGCATGGAACGCAATAACTTGAATATGCGTCAACGGATTTTCATGATATTCATACATAATGATTGGACTATGGAGAGGAAGCCGCCTTTCGATTTTCAGGTTCATCCGATATGTCGTTACAGAGTTATGGGACTTAGATTTTTAAAATACAGTGAAAATATACTAAAATATCTAAAAATTATTAAAAAAATCTATTTCTGGTCGAAATGTTTTGAAATTTTGTATACTTCAAGAAGAAAGGATGTTCTTTGACATATATAACGGGTTTTTTTTTTTTTTTTTTTTTTTTTTTTTTTTTTTTTTTGTCGCATAACCGAGATATTGTGTGTAATAGGAAGGGGGTGGGGTTATATGCACATACATGTTAAGCTAAAGGCAAAATATAGGCGCATGGAACGCAATAACTTGAATATGCGTCAACGGATTTTCATGATATTCATACATTTTGATTGGACTGTGGAGAGGAAGCCGCCTTTCGATTTTCAGGTTCATTCGATACGTCGTTACAGAGTTATGGGACTTAGATATTTTAAAATACAGTGAAAATATACTAAAATAGTTAAAAATTATTTAAAAATCTATTTCTGGTTGAAATGTTTTGAAATTTTGTATACTTAAGGTAGACAAAATGCTATTCCACATATGTAACGGGTTTTTAATTTTTTGGTCGCATATCCGAGATATTATGTGTAATGGGAGGGGGGGGGGGGTTATATGCACATACATGTTAAGCTAAGGGCAAAATATAGGCGCATGGAACGCAATAACTTGAATATGCGTCAATGGATTTACAGGATATTTCTACATTGTGATCAGACTTTGAAGAAGAAGCCGCCTTTCGATTTTCAGGTTCATCTGATTTGTCGTTACGGAGATATGGGACTTGGATTTTTTAAATACAATGAAAATATACTAAAATAGTTTAAAATTCTTTAAAAATCTATTTCTGGTCAAAATGTTTTGAAGTTTTGTATACTTTTTTTCAAGTAGAAAGGATGTTCTTTCACATATATAACGGGTTCTGGATTTTTTTGTAACATAATTCAGAAATTATGTGTAATGGGGGGGGGGGGGGGGTTATATGCACATACATGTTAAGCTAAGGGCAAAATATAGGTGCATGGAACGCAATAACTTGAATATCCATCAACAGATTTTCATGATATTTGTACATTGTGATCAGACTTTGAAGAGGAAGCCGCCTTTCGATTTTAAGGTTCATCCGATTTGTCCTTATGGAGTTATGGGACTTAGATATTTTGGTGTCCCAACGGGCGTATCTTGCTGCGTGAGCGTAGGCTTTATTAATTTTTGGTTGCATAACCGAGATATTATGTGTAATGGGAGGGGGGTTAAATGCACATACATGTTAAGCTAAGGGCAAAATATAGGCGCATGGAACGCTATAACTTGAATATGCGTCAATGGATTTACAGGATATTTCTACATTGTGATCAGACTTTGAAGAAGAAGCCGCCTTTTGATTTTCAGGTTCATCCGATTTGTCGTTACGGAGTTATGGGACTTAGATATTTTAAATACAATGAAAATATACTAAAGTAGTTAAAAATTCTTAAAAAATCTATTTCTGGTCAAAATGTTTTGAAATTTTGTATACTTCAAGTAGAAAAGATGTTCTTTCACATATATAATGGGTTGAATTCTTTGTCACATAATCCAGAAATTATGTGTAATGGAGGGGGGTTATATGCACATACATGTTAAGCTAAGGGCAAAATATAGGTGCATGGAACGCAATAACTTGAATATGCGTCAACAGATTTTCATGATATTTGTACATTGTGATCAGACTTTGAAGAGGAAGCCGCCTTTCGATTTTAAGGTTCATCCGATTTGTCCTTATGGAGTTATGGGACTTAGATATTTTGGTGTTGTGAAAAAAATCCCAACGGGCGTATCTTGCTGCGTGAGCGTAGGCTTCATAATATATGGTATCCATTTATATATTCATCTACGCCCCTGCCTTAATTTGTCTTGCTTACGTCGCCATCTTGAGTAAGCGAGGAACCTTTGATACACGCTTGTGCGCTCTTTGGGAACATTAGGTAACCGGATGTGTGGGAGTGAGCGCACGTAATCCGAATAACCATACCATTTGCTACTACTAATATGACAGATGGCCATACTAAGTCGACACCGATTATCGATTGGTCTGATTGGTTTATGTATAGTCTTATATGTCAAATGTTTTGATGTTGTATGTTTTGTTTGGTCTTCTTTTGTTTTGTCTTCTTTTGTCTTTTTTTGCTTGGTCTTCTTTTGTTTGGTCTTCCTTTGTTTGGACTTTGTCTTCATTTGTTTGGCCTTCTTTTGCTTGGTCTTCTTTTGCTTGGTCTTCTTTTGTTTGGCCTTCTTTTGTTTGGCCTTCTTTTTTTGGCATTTTTTTTTGGCTTGGTCTTCTTTTGTTTGGTCTTCCTTTGTTTGGACTTGGTCTTCTTTTGTTTGGCCTTCTTTTGCTTGGTCTTCTTTTGTTTGGTCTTCCTTTGATTGGACTTCTTTTGTTTGGACTTCTTTTGATTTGTCTTATTTGTTTGGTCTTCTTTTGTTTTGTCTTCTTTTGTTTTGTCTTCTTTTGTTTGGTTTTCCTTTGTTTGGACTTGGCCTTCTTTTGTTTGGCCATCTTTTGCTTGGTCTTCTTTTGCTTGATCTTTTTTCCCTGCTGTGTCTCCTGGTTGTGCTTGTTTAATCTGTCTTTTCACAATTAGACGTTTCGCTCTTTGACTGTTTGTGTTGTAACCGAATCTTGTTGGAGATCCCCTCCTTTCTTTGATTTATTTATAATTTTGTATGTTATCTTAGGGTCGGCTTATTGCTGTGTTATTGTTGTTTTTAATTTTTGTGCAATGTCCATTATTTGTTTCAATATCGTACGTTGTGTTCTATCGTGGTCGCTGCAAAGCGATCTTGTTATTATATAAGCTTTTCAAAAAGGGCTCATGAACATGATTTAAAAAATTTGGCTATGTAAAATGTCTTTTTATTCACATTTCTTCTTTATGTTATCAATTAATTGTCAAATTTGACTTCATAATGAATAAAAACGAAATAAAGAACAGTAAAACTGTTTTCCTCAAGGAGCCTGTGACTGACTGGTAACCGATACCTGAAAAATAAATGAATTTGTTTGATTTAAAGAGAAAAGTGATAATTTGATAATTGTTTTAAAAACACAAGCTATCATGTAATACCAAATTATCTTTTTTTTAAATGACGAAAAAAAAGTTAATCAAAATCTTCGTTTAACCCTTAAGAGAAAACTTATCTTATTCTAGTTTCGTGCGTCCAATTATTCTACTGATACTTGCAGCAACAGATAGAAATATAAGTCCATACCAATGCATTGGTTTGGGTCCAGCAAGGTTTTGACCATTGAAGGTCCAAGAAAAATAGAAACTCCAGATTATTGTGTCTAACTCAAAAAAATATATCTGTGAAAATCTAGAAGTTCAGCAACTTGTTGGTGAATGAAACAAAATTAGAACACTTTCCGTTGTAAGTGTGTTGTACGTCATGGCGACCTGCATATTTTTGTGTCGCATTTATATGTTAAAATCGTTCCCCGTGACTTGATGTTTGTTAAGTGTAAACTTACTCCTTTCCAGCTCTGTCGCCTGAAAGAAGCTTTGTTTGGTCCTTTATCAATTTTACATCATACGTATGTTTTTGCTATTTCGGAAACTTGCCATTTCATCGAAAAATATCATCGAAATTAAAGGAGGTTAATCAACATCTTAGCACCATCCCTCCAATACTATTTTGAACATAGATTTTATTTGGATATGATACTGAATCGACCCTACAGGAAATTTGGAGCCGCACACTCTCTGTAAAGTAAATGCAGAAATTCAAATTCTAAAAATAAAACCAGAGGGCGCTAGTGAAATTAATTTGGGCGGTGCATGAAAAGCACTTTGGCTGAAAGCATCACTGATGAGACTTTAATATTCGAAACACGTGTCTGGTGCATGAATTACTTCAAGACGGTATAGAGTTGGAACACTTCCGTATTATTAAAACTGGTAATTCTTTGCCAAATTTTGTTAGAGTTTCTTCCAAACCTTACCATCAAAGTTGTATATTCATGAAATATGCATATAATGTATTAACGGAAATATTTAGTTTGCTTTCCTATACCTCTCTCCTCACAAGAGTTCTCAGGAACCAGACGACACGACAGGAAAAGTCAGGAATAAGAAGAAAACAAATACCTTGTGATCCTGAAGACAGCTTTTCTGTGGTCCCTTGATTTCCTGCAGCGTGGTGTTCAACATTATAGTCTATCTGAATATCGTGATGTACCACATCGTCGGATTGTTCTTGGTCATTCATTGTTGTGCCACACTTCTGATGATTTGCACAGAAATCGATATTTAAAAGAAAATTCGTTACAAAAGAATACATTATTTCAATATTTATATTCAAAGTGAACCGTTGAATTTACCAAAATTTGATTTTTTGTAAAGCATAGCTTGCGAATTTTCGGTTAAAGGTGAGACTTCTTCCGCGTACTGTGAGTGTAAACCTAACCAAATTTACTCTAGTTGAATATATTGATAAGTTGTTTCATTGGGAAAATGCAATTACAAGTGTGATTTCAATGAATTCCTCATCCTGGCTTTCTTGAACTAAATCTATATCAAGTTCACATATGCTTCTTTTGGAATTTTCTCGGTGAGCACGGAGATATCGATCATGAAGTCCATAAGTATAGAAGGCGATTAGAATCATAATGCTATCTGACTTGTTTACATGTTGCATGCTTTTTTTTTATTATTTAAATTATTGCTTCATTTGTTTACTTTCATTCCAAATTGACTTTCTCTTCTTTATGCTATGTTCATCTATTCAAGACAAGTGTACGTACACTTGTCTCGAGAAGATGGCAATGTTGCTTTAGTCCCCTTTACATTTTTCTTTCTTCAATCAATTTGGAATGATTGCCAGACAAAAATATGGAATATTCAAACTTTGAAACATAAAGCATGTAAATAAGTCCTTTTGCACTTTCATTAAAGTTTTGATCGTGTTGCTTACCATGTCGCAATTTCCGTTATATTTGTTTGCACAGACTTTCACTTTGCACTTGATGACGATTTGACCTGGACCTGAATTAAAATGGAAGGCATACAGGGGCGCTCTGACACCTCGAAGATGTGGGTAGAAATTTTCCATCAAATAGCTTTCAAGAACACATCTGCAAATCCAATATACATTGTGAATCTTTCTTAGGCATGGTCCATTTGATATTCAGGGGGGGGGGGGGGGGGGCTTGGGTTTTTTGTCGGAGCAAGATTATTTTTTTCACCCCGGACTGGGGCAAAATTATTTTTTTCTTGCAAAGTTGGAGCAAGGAAATTTTTTTTAAAGAAAGTGATGCGCATGTTTTTTATCAACAGAAATTATTTATATTTTTACTCAAAACTCGTAATATTAATATATTAGTTTATTTTTATACAAGTATTAAATTCACTTTTAAACAGAGAGATAAAAGATTTTACAAAACAATTCTTAATATTTTATATAAGGTACATGTATATAACATGTTATAAGAGGGTCTAAGGGATCGAAGGTCTGTAAATTGGTGAATAACTGAAGTTCTCCTTCCAAGCTTACAAGAACATAAAATTAAACTCTATGGGATACATGCAACATGTATTAATAGCAATACATAAATATTGCTAATTTATTTAAGCTTTTAATGAAGCCCTTTTTTCATTCACAAATATGTATAACTTTTGAATCTTTGATATCTATGAACTTTGCCATTAGTAAATAATGTTTTGATAGAAGACTATGGTGAGCGAAGCGAGCCAAAAATGTTTGATAGTACAATTTGAAAACTGTGGCGAGCGAAGCGAGCCTGAAAATTTTTCAAGAATTTTAGCGAAATTTTATGGTAATTCTTCAAATTCAGATTATTTGTAAGAGCAAGATTATTTTTTTCTGTCACACCATAAGCAAATTTATTTTTTTCATCAAAATTGAGAGCAAAATTATTTTTTTCGAAAAAAAACCAAGCCCCCCCCCCCCTCCCCCCCAGAATATCAAATGAACCGTGCCTTATCAAAACTATACGCAGTCTAACCACAGTTAAAGAAGCATAGTATCATAATTGGCAAACTTTATGTAGTGTCTTTTCTTTAATTAATTCTTGTACGACAGTGGGCTATACAAACGAAAAATTTCAGGCGAACTTGGCCTGGCCAATCTAACAGAAAATATCAACGTTAGAATATAGTAGAAAATTCAAATTAGAGGCGCCATCCACGATGATGTTCGTTTTACAACAAGACCTCTACGGGTATACGACGAATATTATTCATAATGTACTCTTGGAATTTAGTAAAGGTCCAAGTTTTCATTGCCTCTTTGACAATGCTTTGACGATCTATATAAGCAGCTTGGATAACTTTTATGTCTCATGATTATACTTCATTGGTCTATTACGCTATTAATTCTTTCAACCAATTTCAAAATCCTTCCTTGTCACTGCAATTACGAGATAAAAATGACATAGTTTATGTTTATTATTATACCTCTACTTGTTTTTCCTATATAAAAAGATACTCATTAAAACTAGCTGTAACTCGCCTGATGAGACTATTTCCCTGCAAAGGGTGCGTTAGTTGAGAAGACTACATGTATTTCCCTAGGGAAATAGCTTCGAAATGTGGCGGAGCTACAGCGTGCGACTTCGAAATGGGGCGCAGCTACAGCGTGTGACTTTGAAATGGGGAGGAGCTACAGCGTGTGACTTCGAAATGGGGAGGAGCTACAGCGCGTGACGGTATAATAAAACAGTTAAAGTATACCATTGAGGGAGTTAGCATGATTCTGGTTTCCCTCGACCAGACCTAATTTCCTCGGCTTCGCCTGAGGAAATAGGTCTAGTCTCGGGAAACCAGAATCATGCTAACTCCCTCAATGGTATATTTTAAGTGTATACTACCACTTTGTTCAGAAAAATTCCTGATACTCAGTATTAATTTGGTTGAAATATATGCAAGGGCAATTCTGATAGCTAGAAATAAAAAGGGGTAGACAAACATGTTAAGTTCTGCTGACCAACAAAGGACAGTTTCCTCAGCTCGGAATAGAACCGTTATCAGAGTAAATTCTGGGTTGTATTTTAAGGTCTATGTTTAGCGTGGTTTAAAATTAACTATTTATTTTTCTGACAAAAACTACTAGTCTAAGAATATACAGATATGAAGGGCTGGAGTATTTACCCAGGAGTTGCTATATTCCACAACGCTATAGAATTAGCATGATATGGCTGTGTTGCTTTACACTCCACAGGCTGTACGGCGTACTGAGTTGAGGCACCTATAAAAATAAAAAGTATGTTAACTTTTCATTCCATTGTTTCATTGCGTTTTCGTCTTCAATTTCTAAAGAAAACAAACGAAGTTTGCATTTGGTGCATAGCATTAAAATTACATGTATTAGTAAAAAAAAAACAAGTAAGGTAAATAATTCTTGTCTTCTGTTACTTTCAGTAATAATATTGTCTTCATATAGTATGATCTTTTGCTTCATGCCCATGTATAAATCTTTAGATACCTCAGTGTGCCTCATTTTGAGAAGGATATAACAAATCCGGTCATTCATACATGTAATGTGCACTGTATATACATATAAGACAGACTGCTCTCTCGTATGTGGGTTGGGACATTTTGTATTCCTCTGGATGGAAGAGTTCTATGAAATTAATCTGGATATCCACACCATATGTCACACATTTTGAATGGCATTCCTCTTTGGCACATTTTGTATGTCCATTGTTCGCCTATATGGCTTAATTGTTGTTTGTGCTGCAATACGGAATTGGTGGTCTATGTTTTGTTTTTTATAGTGAAGAAGCAGCTGGGATTCTTAATTGTTTGTTTAAGTCAGGACAGCCACAAAGATTTGTTTGGTTACAGTAACTGGACCATAGATAAGTAAGACGAATGTAAGCATAAGTGTGTTTTGGTGTAATAAATGACTTTAAGAATTATACTATATATATATATATGAATCACTTAATTAAATTAAGTGAAAAAGTACGTCCACTAAATAGCATTGTATAGTTATAGATATATTTACCAACGAGAGAGATATCGATGTAAAGAAGCTGTCCGACTGTCACACCGCCGTTTATTACATAGCCTTGTGCATTATGAATGGTCATAGTTGGGTATACATACGGGCTCATGTTGCGTAACTGTTTCCGTTTGTACGGAGAAGTTGGAAAAGGAACTGGTTGACTAAATTCAAAGATAAACTTTATAATCAATTGTTCAATCATCTATATATAACGATGCGAAATCAAAGTTTAAATGTTGGTATCCCATACAATGACTGCTGATTGGAATTTCCTCCCTTCAAATATTGCGTTGACAACGAAACATAAAGGAGCGGACTGCTGGTTTCTGACAATGAAACATAAAGGAGGAGACTGCTGATTTCTCGCGATGAAACGTAAAGAAGGGGACTGCTGGTTTCTGGCGATTAAACATAAAGGAGGAGACTGCTGGTTTCTGGCGATTAAACATAAAGGAGAAGACTGCTGGTTTCTGGCGATTAAACGTTAAGAAGGGGAGTGCTGGTTTCTGGTGATTAAACATAAAGGCGGGGACTGCTAATTTCTGGCGATTAAACGTTAAGAAGGGGACTGCTGGTTTCTGGTGATTAAACATAAAGGCGGGGACTGCTAATTTCTGGCGATTAAACGTTAAGAAGGGGACTGCTGGTTTCTGACAATGAAACATAAAGGAGGGGACTGCTGGTTTCTGACAATGAAACATAAAGGAGGGGACTGCTGGTTTCTGACATTGAAACATAAAGGAGGGGACTGCTGATTTCTGACAATGAAACATAAGGAAGGGGCTGCAAGTCTCTGAGGAAAAATATAAAGAATAGGGATGTTGGTTTCTGGCGATGAAACATAAAGAATGGGCTGCTGGTTTCTGGCGATGAAATACAGTATAACGAAGATTGCTGCTGGTATCTGGTGATGAAACGTAACGAAGAGTGATGCTGGTTTCTGAGGACAAAATATAAAGAAGGGGGATGTTGGTTTCTGGCGATGAAACATGCAGAATGGGCTGCTGGTTTCTGAGGAAGAAACATAAAGAAGGGGCTATGGGTTTCTGACAATAAAACATAAAGGGGGCTGCTTGTTTCTGGTGGTGAAACGTAGAAAACAAGGCTGTTGGCTACTGGCAATTAAACATAAAAAGGGGCTGTGGATTTTTGGCGACGAGACATAAAGAGGGGCCGGGCTGCATGTTAAAGAGAAGGGGTTCTGGGCTTATGACGAAGAGACATAGAGACAGGTTTTGGTTTCTGACAATGGGGCAGTATTTGTGGTCAGTTAAAGAATCTATATAGGTGATTGTTAGTTTATTTGGTAATTGTATATTGTTATCAAGTTGTAGCTCAATCAAATATACACATAGGCAACAAAGCTTTGGAACTTACTTTTCATATACGGAGACAGCGGCTGATACTTGGAACATCTTGCCCACAGTATGCTCTGAGTCGCAAACCAATGTGTACTCGAAGTGTTCTTTTCCGCCCACAACAGAACCGTGAACTCCGTGGGAAATAATGACATCAACCTGTCCCACGTACGATGGCGGACGTGTTGTCGTTGTGGAGTGCCACCAGTATTTATCATACGTTGTCGTATGTTGTGGTCTGTACCAAGTTGTGTGGTAGTAGTTGTGTGTTGTTCTGTAGTGATGGGGATAATAATTTGTAGTTGTCCAATAAGGATAGTTGTCGTGGGTTGTTCTGTAAGGGTAGCGGTGTGTTGTCCAGTACGGGTAGTCATTTGTTGTTCTATAAGGGTAGCGGTGTGTGGTCCAGTACGGGTAGTCATTTGTTGTTCTATAAGGGTAGCGGTGTGTTGTCCAGTACGGGTAGTCATTTGTTGTTCTATAAGGGTAGCGGTGTGTTGTCCAATAGGGATAGTCGTGTGTTGTTTTGTAAGGGTAACGATGTGTTTTCCAATATGGGTAGTCGTTCGTTGTTCTGTAAGGGTAGTGGTGTGTGGTCCAATAGGGATAGTCGTGTGTTGTTCTATAGGGGATTTGATGCGTTGTCCAATATGGATACTCATTTGTTGTTTTGTACGGGTAACGATGTGTTGTCCAATATGGGTAGTCATTTGTTGTTCTGTAAGGATAGTGGTGTGTGGTCCAGTAGGGGTAATAGCCAGTTGTTCTATAGGGGAAATCATGCCTTGTCCAATATGGATAGTGGTGTGTTGTTCGGTAAGGATTATAGTTTGTTGTCCCCCAATCATGATATGTTGTTCCGTGCGTATGATAACGAGTAGTGCGGCGTGGATGGTAATGGGTTGTTTTCCATGGATGATATCTAGTTGTTGTCAATGGGTGATATCTTGTTGTTGTTGGTCGGTGATATCTAGTCGTTGTTGGTCGATGATATCTAGTCGTTGTTGGTCGATGATATCTAGTAGTCGTTGGTCGATGATATCTAGTAGTCGTCGGTCGATGATATCTAGTTGTTGTTCGCGGATGGTAAGCAGTGGTCCACCAAGGATAGTAGTCCGTAGTGGTACGATATGGGTGATACTTAGTTGTGTAGAACGGATAGTATGGGTTGTAAGGACCGTATTCCGTTGTTGTGTTGTATCCGGTTTCACCATAGGGATAGTAAGTAGACTTCTCGTTGTAGTAGTATGTGTTTTGCCATGGATACCAACTAGTTGTATAGCGAGGATAGTATTCTGTAGTTCTATAGTAGTAGTCTCCGTTAGTTGTGCGATGGTGTTGTGTAGATAAGTGTTCCCACCACTTCGTTGCTGCTTCCGTGTAGTACTGATTTACAAATTATATGGATTTAGGGAAACTTATATAATAAGTGATGAAATAATTATACATGTTATACTAAATATGAAATTTAAACGGAGACATGCTAAGGTAAGCATAGCATTATTGTCAATATACATGTGTAGTTACATTTATATCATATGCTGAAATCATTCTTAGTTTTTAAGCCCACCCCCTCCCCTCAAATTGGACGTCAGCTAGTCCAAAATCACAGGAGCTTGATGCCGACGATCCACAAGAATACCCGCCCCTACTTTCCCTATATTTAGGGACATTGACTAGAGAGAGATTGGAAGGGGCGGGTGTCATTGAGGGTTGTTGGCATCGAGCTCCTGTGTCCAAATTCACTTACGTATACATTGTACTTAATGCTACTTTTTACTGAATTTGAAACAACTTTAGCAAAAATAAGGGTTGGTATTTCATTCTACGGTGTAACTCTTTTATCAATTTATCCAAAATATGAAATTAAGACAATAAAGCAAGTTTCAATAGGGAAAATAGTTTAAAATATGTATAATTTACCAAGCAGTCCTCTGGAATCGTGTATTCTTGACTACCGGACATTCGGATATCACATCCTTTACTGTTTATGACCGAGAATCCATAATCGTTGGGAACTCCTTTCACAATTACTGATCCATCCTCAAAACATTCTTTAAGGAAATGAATGATTTCATATTTCATTGTATAAGTAAACATTGGATCGGGCACAAGTTATCTCAACTTAGATGGCCGTCTCCATTTTTAAGGAAAGAAACGAATGTTTCTGGTATATTTCTAACTTCAAGTTCATGGAAAAGGGACGGATTCATATCAAATGGATTTTTGAAATATAGTTTCATTTGTTTTTATCTTTTAATTAATTATTTTTATTTTCTTATTTATTTTCTTTTTTCATTTCTTGTTAGTTTGTTTTTGTCAATTTTTAGCTTTTTTTTACTCGGTAAGGACATTGCTTCAATGAGAAGCAGATTGAATTATATCTAAATCTTTTCTATCATTCATTAATTATGTGTTTCTCTCATTTGTATTCAAAATTCTCTCTCTATATATATAGGATATACCGTAAGATATGGTCTTCCAAACTGCCTCCTCATCACGATTTGACAACGAACTACCTACATGTGCACAGATCTGTACATAGAAGAAAACAAAATACTTACTATAAGAAAAAATCAAATCACCAATATTTCCTACTGCACGTATTTACTCTTTTCTCAATTCATGCAGGTAATTATCAGTCTGAATATATTGAATAGACAATAAATTGGTCAGGGTGTACGTGTGTTTCGCTTTTGTTTGTTATTCATGAACAAAAATATGAACCAAAATCATCTAATTCATAAATATGATAATGAATGAACCCAATACTCACAGAAAACAAAAGTATACAGGTACCCGAAATCCACATCCTCATTTCTACAAGTCACTTTTGAGGACCCAAAAAACATTAATCAATGGGAAATCCTAAATTTCTTAAGCCTAAAAGCTGAGCATGAATAGACATAAACAAGGACATATGCAAACAAATCGTATAGTATCTACTACGTAATTTTGCTATTTGGACGTAATATAGATACAATGTCATAAATCTAGTACATTCATACTAATGTCAACTTCTACCCGTAATCTGAATAAACCAGTCGGTAAATCATTATCTAAAGATTATCAGGTGATTGAAATGTAACTGAATTGAAATTTCATATGACAAGTTTCAAAGCCAACGCAAACAGCCCCATCGCTTGACAACAAATGAATTAGTTGGTCCATTTTTATTTATAATTTTTTTTTATTTATTTATTTATTTATTTATTTATTTTTTTTTTTTTGCCAATCGTGACTCTGACCTTTGACCCCTAACCATGAAAATCTTTAAACTGGGTCATTAACATGCAATTGTTTAACGTCTTCAAATTCATTAGCGTCATTTAAGAGCAGATAAATTTACAGCATGGACCAGACATGCACGTTTCGGGTAATAAACCCTCTTCAGTGATCCTCAATCTAAACAATGTAATATGACCAAAATCTGTGAAAATTATGTCCTAAATATACCGAAAGACGTAGCAAAATGGCTGGGATATGATGCTACAGGACCCAGGTTTTAGAAATTTGAGAAAATTTTGTATACAGAAATTTTCAAATGCGTTTGAAGAAACGACCAACCGAAATTGATCGAACTTGGCTACATGTGCCCTCGGGGACTCTTGGTCCACCAGCAGTGACACTCACCAGTGGTTCAAATGTTTAACGTCTTCAAATTCATTAGCATCATTTTAGAGCAGATAAATTTACAGCATGGACCAGACATGCACGTTTCGGGTAATAAACCCTCGTCAGTGACCGTCAATCTAAACAATGTAATATGACTAATACCAGAAGTCAAATTGAACCACAAGTTTTGTTTCTATAATTGCCATTTGACCCTTTAAAACCAAAAGCCGTTAGCTGCTCGCCGTGGGCGACGCACATGCAAAGGTTGGTGAAGGAAAACTGTTACCTCTAGAGTACCCTCAAATTTTAGTATCATTGTCAATTGTGACCTTGAACTTTGATTCCAGCCTTGAAGATCAATAGGTGTTGTCTTCTTACAATTGGTTCCTCCATTTGACATTGTGCTCCTTCACAGTAAGACTAAAGATCCTAGAGACAAAAATCCAGTCTGTAACCAACCTTTCAGGTTTTAACTAGTACAGGTGACTGTGACCTTGACACCTAAACAGTTAATAAAGGATCTCTCTCTGGCCATGGTGAATCCATGTGAAAAGTTTTAATGTCATAGGGCTAAATTTTAGCTTATTTCATTGCTCAGGTTTTATCACTATAGCAGTGACCTTGACCTCTATGAACATTAATAAGGTTCTTCATCTTGTCCAGGTACATGTAGCTAGGATAAAGATACTAGCACATGTACTAAGGCTATTAGTTTTGTCCTTAACCTGCTGATAATGATATGGTGACAGACGGACACACATACATATGGACATCACAAAACCATATTTTTTTGTAGAAGATCAAACACTGTACCTTAATCAGTTTTGTAAAATATGAAGTGCAGACAACATAAAGAATCCAAGTATAATTTCACATGGAAATAGGACTATAAAACACCAAAAATACAATAGTCACTTAAATGTATGTTGAAAAGAAACAAACCCATAACATATAAGATAAATATTTATTGTCATACAAATTCACCACAGTTAATAATTGAAACTTTTTGTGTAGGTTTGCCTCCTTTTGTACCACAAGCCTGAAAAGAAAGTAAGACATTTACATGTTGTATTTGAAAATATTAGATTTTGTGTAAAATTTAAGATAAAATGCAAATACGTGTAAATGATAGAAAGTGTCATATAAATCAGCAAATTAAAACTTCGTTCATTCTTAAAAATGTACCTCCATTTTCCTGACCACATCCATCCCTGATGTAACTTTACCAAATACCACATGCTTTCCATCTAACCTGGATAGGAAAATGAGAAATGGTTACATGTATATATGAAAACAAATTCTTCCTTATTCCAATTAAATGTTTCAACAAAGTTTATTACATCTTCCTCACCCCCCACATTATCTATGGCTAGTGAATGACTAGAAGTTGACCACTACAGCTCATTAAAGTACTTGTACATTGTCCATTTACAATGTCTTCACCACGTCTTTTCTTCGTGCAGTTGAAAAACATTGAATGTAGTAATCCTATGTCTTACCAATCGGTTTTTTCTGTACATATGAAAAATTGTGATCCATTTGTATTGGCTCCTGAATTTGCCATGGATAACGTTCCTGAAATTACATGAAAAATGTATCAAATAGAAGAATGTAAAAAAAAAATCCAAATGATCAAATCATACAAAAATAGCAATCCAAGGAATGCTTGTGTCCCTGCGAAGCGGCCTATTTTTAAAAAAGTTGATCAAATATGTAGATGATGGTCACTTGGTTTAATACTTGTACATGTCTCAGTGGGAAAGTCTTGTCAAATGAACTAACATGCCTCTTACAGTCCATACAAATGTAGGTCAAATACCTAGGTCAAAAGGTCACTAGGTATAAAAAAATATGATATGTGTAGAAAGGTCTCATGACAAGGAATACACATGTGAAATATAAAATCCCTATCACTTACCAATCAAAAGATATAGCCAATCTTAATTTTTTGGAAAAGTAGGTCAAATATCTAGGTCAAGGTCACTTGGTCAAAATTTATGGTATGTAGCAAGGTTATGTCACAAGAAATACACATGTGAAATATCAAAGCCCTATCACTTACCAATCAGAAGATATTGTCAATCTTTGTTTTCTTGAAAAGTAGGTCAAATATCTAATTCAAGGTCACTAGGTCAAAAATTATGGTATGTGTAAGAAGGTCTTATCACAAGGAATACACATGTGAAATATCAAAGCCCTATCACGTACCAATCAAAAGATACAACCAATCTTAATTTTTTTGAAAAGTAGGTCAAATATCTACGTGTAGGTCAAGGTCACTAGGTCAAAAATTATGGTATGTATAAGAAGGTCTCATCACAAGGAATACACATGTGAAATATCAAAGCCCTATCACTTACCAATGAAAAGTTATGGGGTGTGACACCCAAAGTGTGATAGACAGACAGACAGACGGACAAAGTGATCCCTAAGTGTCGCTATGTTTCACAGGCAACACAATAAAATATTCTTATTACATGATAAGCTGATTTTCAAGCATTTGACACAATTAATGAAGAGCAAGAAACATCATGTTCATATGATGAAGTAATCAAAAAGAACCTAATTTCGCAAAGTCTTCACTTACCCGGACCTGTATGTCTTAATGCAAAATTTTCATCATCAAACTTTCTCCCGTATATAGATTTGCCTCCTGTTCCATTGTGGTTTGTAAAATCTCCACCTTGACACATCTTCACAAGTTAAGGTCATAATAACTATTCTCGATGCGAATTATTTCACTTTAACAGTTTACTACAGGTGTAATTCTATATGCCTATGATACTTAAAACATTGAAAACTTGATTACTTATACGTGCATATATATCTAAGGATACAAATTGAGGTATGATTCTGTGAAATGTGCTGCCCTTGAAACCATATCCTTTTTCGTGTGTACATAAACATCTGAAGTTTTCTGAAAAACAAGTTCAAAGAAATAAAAAAGTTAATGTGTAACATCACTACATGTACATGTATATGGAGCTGTGTTATGGTCTCTGTCCATTTGTCCGATTTTTCTTTTCGTGTTAGAAAGTTCTGTTTCATATTTTTTTTTAATTTGTAAGCCTTTTGATTGTGATTTTAGGAATCTGATCTCGGGTTTTATGTTGGACTTTCATTCACTGATGTATACATTTATTTACATACTTCTACCTGCAACTACATTGTACATGTATTATACATAAACTGTACATACATGTATTACAAATTGACCCTTCTGAACGCAGGAAAAATTTGAGAAATTCCATGACGTCACAATGCAATTACGATGTTTGACCGAGGTTAGAAGCTTGTTTATCCGAGGTATAAGCATTGTGACGTCACGCAATTTTGCATTTTTTTCCTGCAATTGGAAGGGTCAGTTGCATATAGAGGGAAGAAGTAGGCAGGGTAAGAATTATTTGAGTTATGGTAATTTAGAAACATTCAATAACCACAAATTTTCAGTCTCTTGGCTTTATCAGGACAAAATGCGGGACACATAAGATAAAATTATTAATAATAAATTAAACAATGACAATTTTCTTTTGAGAAATAACAAAACTCTTTAAAGAAGAAAAGAGGAACCTGCAGTTTTTGGGACCATGTCTGCTCTCAGCTCCATTTCAACACGACCAGCGCTTGAACTTCCTATTTTTATATCAAAATACACCTGTGGATTTCCTCCCCTCTTTTTCCTCACTGGTTCTGCTGACTGAAAAATACAAAATGCATGTGTTCGATGGAATTACAAGTACCACTCATAACTGGAATTACAAGAACCAGTCTTAATCTACATTATACTATATAATTACATCAAGGCTCGTACAGTGTTCCATTTATTTATGTATAAAAAATATTCTTGGAAATTCTTTCACAGATTGGACTTCGAAATTTTCATAAGATGCTTGAATAAAAAGAAATTCTTAAACATGATTCTCATTTTTTACGAGGAGCTTTTTTACAAGCTGCTTAGCATCAGACTGGATATAATTTTTTTTTATTATTAGTGCTAGGTTGTTGTTGTTGTTGTTTTTTTTTGGTTTAAATCATGATCCCTTAAAGAAGTTCTCAATCAGAAGAATGCTTCAGAACTACGTACATGTATTCTCATTATAACATAATCATTATTTGTACAGATGAAAAGCAAAATATGACATTAGCAAAAATTACCACAAGTTTGCACTCATTTTATGGATGTAACTTAAAACAAACAACAAATAAACTTTCGGTAATTGTTGCCATTTCAATGTTGCATTATACTGAAGGACAGATTTTCAGACTTCAAAAATTCAGATTTATACTTACAACAAATTATGACGGAATACTTTTAATACTCTGAGCGTATTAAATTATTTTAATGCAACCAAATTTTAGTGGAACAGGGTAAAATCAGGCAAAAGGACATAGTGCATACACAGCTAAAATATAAATCCCACAAAAACAAGTACGCATACGGTATAACGTCATATTGTACTTTATACTCACTGTGTCAGCATCCTCTACAGGTCGTTTTGTGCCGGATTCTGTTTCCTCATCATCATCATTGTCGTCTGCGTCTTTTTTCTCTAATGTTTTACCTGCATGTTCCTGTAACCAATTATCGTCTGCCCATACTAGAAAAAGAAAAGAAGTACATGTATGAAAAAGAAAAGTCCCTCCTTCTGCATTAAAATTACTATTTCAGTATACTTTTCATTTTGTGTTAAGGAATCGCTTTCTTGCAAAGTATGGTGACTTTTTCAAAATATCTTTTACACTTTGTTTTTTACCACTACAGGTTATACCATTTTACTCTATTACAAAAATGTTACTATTACCGAGATGATGCAACTCGGCTAAATATAATTTTCAAGGCATTATAATTCATAAATTATTTTCACAGCATTATGATTTATAAACAACCATCTTCACAGCATTTTAATTCACAAATTGTTTTTTAATACTATAAAGTATATGGCTGCATTACCTGCCCTTGATGCTCCCTCTTTAATTTTCATGGGTTTGGCAACATTCACTCTAATGGTTCTACCAAACACTTCTGAATCATTCTGTAAGAAGGATAACAAAATCATTCATTGTTTAACTGCATATTGTAAACATGGTTATTTTCGCTGGGGGGGGGGGGGGGGGGGGGGGGGGGGGGGAGGGGGGGAATTTGTAATTATGACATCAACAAGTTATACTTGGGGGGTACATTTGTGATATAAATGTCTCTGTCTTTGTAAGAATACAGCAGGCTAATTTTTGTGTGGGGGAAATTTTCGCGTAGTCAATAGATCCGTGAAATACGCAAAAAATTATCCCCACGTAAGAAATTCCACATTTACTGTAACTTACCCTGTTAAACAAGAATGCCTAAGTGGCACAAAAAGCACCCATCAGAGACTATTTCAGAGCTGCAAGCTTAACCTTTGATCTTGCCAATTTGGGCGATTCCATTTTCCATAGTCATGCACTGTGGAAAGTTCTAAAATCCTTTTTACATGTATAAGCTAAAGGTTTAGTCTACACACTGCCAACATGGATTTACTAGTATGACTGTAACCTGAACTTTGAAAATAAAGATTCCTATTGCTATGGTGAAGTATGAATAACCAAGAGCTAAAGGTTTTTCATCCTGCCCACATAGCTTAACAAGTTAATAAGCTGTGACCTTTAACTTTGACCTTGAAAAAAAATGATGATTTTCCTTTTTGCATAATGATCCTTTGCATGAAATATGAATATATTCTAGGACTAAAGGTTGGTCCTTCTTCTTCAAATAAAGATACAAATATATGGACAGGCACCAAATGTAACAATATATTGATATACATGTATTGCAATATTAAATGATTTCGTATCGTATCACGATACAAAATGCATATGGAAATATATCACGCCCTTAAAGATTCTATGTATAAATCATTGCATCAAGTGATTTCAATCAGTTTAATTGAAAACAAGTGATCCATGGTCATCACTCACTGTAAACATAGTGTAATCAAAGATTACATAGCTCACCGTAGCAGGTTTTTGTCAAAAATAAAAAAAAAAACTTTTAAAATACAAAAAGCATTGTCATGAAGAGTCTATATATATAGCTACTAGTTATAGCCTTTCGAGCTTCAGTATAGTACAGGTTCTGACTAGCATGAGAGTGTGTGTATGTTTTTTTTTATGTACTTTGTGTCCGAACGGAATGAGGGACGAACTGTCCCTTGTTCCGTCTGGATACAAGTACATATTCGTGTATCCAGAGGGCTCAAGGGATGTTCTGTCCCTTCCGCTGGGTTTAAACACGTTTAGTGTCGTGGTCCCTTGTACCTTTTTTGTGCTTTTATATATATATATATGCATCTAACATTAGTCATATCCCATAGAGAGCAAAAGATAGAGCCAAAGTTTAAGTAATTTTAATTAAACAAGAGCCCCAAGGGGCACAACGCTCACCTGATACCCATGCATGCTCTAATTGACATACTGCTATTGAATACTGATAGTGCCAGTACCGGGATTTTAGCCCACAACCTTTCTAAAAACATTTTTGCCGGATGCAGAGAAGTTTTTTTTTTTCAGACAACCTTTAAAAGTACAAACAAGAAAAAATAGTCACATTTCAAAACAATAACTTTTTTTTAAGTCATATGCCCAACTAGTATAGTTCAATTATGCAACATCAAAAATAAAATCATATTGTAAAATCCCACTTTAATGCGCAGCAGAAAAAGAATAAAACAATGAAATGATTTCATAAATTAAGTTTATTTAAAACTGAACGACCATACCTTTCATTATTGATAGCTAGCATGCCAGAAATTATAAAGCCTGACAGGCTGTGTTTGTGAAACGAGAATGCCCCCGGCGGCATCTTTGTTAGTATAAACGCCATTTTCTGTTAAGTATGTGAGAGGTCAGGGTCAGCGTAATATTGGTATCTATGGAAATATCTTGTCACAAGGAATACACATGTAAAATATGAAAGCCCTATCACTAACCAATCAAAAGTTATGCGCAATGTTTAAGTTTTTGAAAAGTACGTCAAAGGTCAAGGTTATGGTCACGAGGTCAAAATTTTGGTATCAATGGAAAGGTATTGTCACAAGGAATACACAAAACCAAGTAAGTATAAAATAATAAGTGACATTAGAAATGTAAATTTTAGTTCAGATCTCTCTGTTCTTATAGAGACAATAAATCTATATTCAATAATAAAATTTGAACTATTTCACCAAATAACTTTGATTTATATCCAAGGATAGCCCATTTAAGCTTTTACAAAGCTTATTTCCAAAGACACTCACTAGGACTTTTACAATATTTTTTTTTTTGAAGATGAATTAAAATGGAATATTTTCATACACTTGAATCTTTAAGACTTGACTTACCACTGCAAGAACTTTTTCCCTTGCAACCCCCTCCAAATCAAATTTTCTGACTATTAATGCAAACAACTCATACCCCCCCCCCCCCCCCCCCCCCCCCCCCCCCCCGCATTTGCAGAGATATCTTTGTGTAGTGGTTCCGGTAGTAGCAGCTACCAATAGTTCAGTACAAGTTCTAAGACTGGGTTCGATTCCCCGAGTCCGTCTCCTGCGAACTACTTCATTGGCGACGAGGTGAACGGGCCAGCTCAATCTGCAGGAGAGGTCGCAGAACCCTGCCAGGGGTTGGAGAGTGGCCACACAGCGGGGTACATCCACGGCCCTCAACGGAAAAGGGGGGAAGGATGTAGTGGTTCCGGTAGCTCGATCTGCAGGAGAGGTCGCAGAACCCTGCCAGGGGTTGGAGAGTGGCCACACAGCGGGGTACATCCACGGCCCTCAACGGAAAAGGGGGAAGGATGTAGTGGTTCCGGTAGTAGCAGGTACCAATAGTTCAGTACAAGTTCTAAGACTGAGCTATTGGGATGTCCCTTTAGCTCACTCGTCAACGAGTCTATCAACCGGACGGCCGGGGTTCGATTCCCCTAGTCCGTCTCCTGCGAACTACTTCATTTGTATGCAATAGTCGCTCAGAGCGAAATATTACTTATAGTCCTAATATTGAATTTCTATGGGATATTTAACCAAATCAGCATGCAGCAAGTAACATGTCACACTACGTATATGAATACATAGCCATAGGCCTAGATCCAACTCGAAAACATGTTTATACATCAAAATAATTTAAACCTAGGAATTGATTACTTCAAGAACTATACCATCATGTATTTGTTTTAACATAACCGGTGTTACTAATCTAATTTATGTGTAAAATCGCTGACTTACCTTCACAGCGCTTCGTTGTTTCGGTACGTATATTGAAAGTGAAAGTACTTTCTATGCCTCCCGGTGGGGGCGCTGCGGACACGAAAACATATTGTGCTATTTTTAGAGTCGGCGATCCCTCTTGATATACGTCGAAGGTGTAACTACAGTTAATCATTTTAGCAGGGAATCCCTTCCCTTTTGACTGGTGAACCGGGCTGAATAGAAGGTGTCACCTCATTGGACATAACTATTGAAAATTTAAAAATAGCACATAAAATCAATGTATGATTCCCTGCTGTCTGTAGAAATTGAGTTTTGAACATGATTTTGCCTTATATGTAATCAATAGATCGATTTGAAAATATATAAAAATTAGCAAATTTTCAATTCGGAAGGAGGGGTCATTAAACAAGTGAATTTTGCAGAAAAGGTATGCATGACCCCCTTTTTTCTTTCGTTTTTATACATGCCAAAGATGACCTAGGCCAAAAATATTCCTTAAAAATCTAAAAGTGGATATCTTGACAAAATTCTTTCACTTGTAGGGTACCATGCATGAGTACCTCATATCTACAAAATGTCATGACAATCTGAAGAGTGGTTATAGAAAAGAAGCAGAAAATGTATGAAAATCACCCCCCCCCCCCTTCCTTTTTACATAAGAAAAAAATTCATAAAAAATCAAAAAAATAAATTTTAAGCATAAAATGCATATCAAAGCATTAAGTAAGTTAAATATGATAAATATGTAGTAAATGAGTGTGTAAAATCATACACTTATTGAGTTATTTAAAGAAATAGTGCAAAAATGTGCATTTCTGACTAAGTCCGAAAAGACGTCAAAAACGCGTCAAAAATTTGACTTCGAAGTGGAACCAAAAATAACAACACTTCATAAGACATCTCTCTAGATCATCCTGATGCTTTCGGTTTGTCGATACATGCTTCGGTTCTGAAGAAGAAGTTTGTCAAAGGAGGGTACCCCCCGTGACCTACTTTTTGCTGTGGTGGCGCCACCTGTTGACAGATCCGGACGAAAAACAACAACACTTGTAGGGGACCATGAGTACTTCATACCTACCAAGTTTCATCAAAATCCCTTCAGCCGTTCTGGAGAAGAAGTTTAAAATGTGAAAAGTTTACGACGACGGACGACGACGGACGACGACGACGACGACGACGACGCCGACGCCGGACGCCGGACGACGGACGCAACACTATGACAATAGCTCACTTGAGCCTATGGCTCAGGTGAGCTAAAAAAAGTAGGTTAATGGTTAAGGTCAAGATCACTACATTGTACATTAATGGTCATTGTCTCAAATGAAAGGTCTTGGTATAAGTAAATATATGCATGAAAAATAAAATACAATTTTTTCAAAAGTAGGTCAAAGTCCAAGATCAAGGTCATTAGGTCAACGGAAATGGTCTCAAATGAAAGGTCCCATCACATAGTACCTATATGTGAAATATAAAAGCCCTATCCCTTATAGTTCAAGAGATATAGCCCAGGTTAAAGTTTTTGAAAAGTAGGTCAAAGTCCAAGGTCAAGAGGTCAAAGGTCATGGTCTCAAATGAAAGGTCTCGTCACAAGGTATCTACATGTGAAATATCAAAGCCCTAGCCCTTATAGTTCAAGAGATATAGCCCAGATTAAAGTTTTTGAAAAGTAGGTCGAAGTCCAAGGTCTAGGTCAAAGGTCATGGTCTCAAATGAAAGGTCTCGTCACAAGGTATCTACATGTGAAGTAGCCGAAGAAACGGCCAACGACACTTGGATATTTGGTTCAAACACGTGACACCTCGACCCATATGTATGGACGTTGTTATGGAAACAAGCTCGTGGTGTCACATGTTTGACCTGACGCATGAGTGTAAACTATAAACATGGCGCTTGAATTCGAAGAGACGAAGCGGAGGCAAGTAGAATCCCGGCCTAACATTGATATTAAAGCTTAACAAGGTAAAATATGATTGCCAATCGTTTAGTTTTATTTTATTCGAGTGAGACACAGTCAATAATCCCCTGGAAAATATGCCGATTCGTGCCAGCCGTACCCTGAATTTGGGTTCCGGATTTGTTCAATGTAGATTCCTGCGGCCAACACACCCCTACCAACCAAATATCCAAGTGCCGTTGGCCGTTTCTGCGGCTACATGTGAAGTATAAAAGCCCTATCCCTAAGGCTTATAGTTCAAGAAATATAGCCCAGGTTAAAGTTTTTGAAAAGTAGGTCGAAGTCCAAGGTCTAGGTCAAAGGTCATGGTCTCAAATGAAAGGTCTCATCACAAGGTATCTACATGTGAAATATCAAAGCCCTATTCCATATAGTTCAAGAAATATAGCCCAGGTTAAAGTTTTGTCTACGGACATCGACGACGACAATGATGCCGAGGGTATGGCATTAGCTCTCTGGACTTTTTCGTCCCGGCGAGCTAAAAATGAATGTGGGTATTTCTTTCAAGATAAAGCCTACGCAAGACGCAGCAAGATACGCCCGTTGGGATTTTTTCACAACACCAAAATATCTAAGTCCCATAACTTCCTCTTTAAAGTCTGATCACAATGTACAAATATCATGAAAATCTGTTGACGCATATTCAAGTTATTGCGTTCCATGCACCTATATTTTGCCCTTAGCTTAACATGTATGTGCATATAACCCCCCCCCCCCCCCCCCATTACACATAATTTCTGAATTATGTGACAAAAAATTCAAGAACCCGTTATATATGTGAAAGAACATCCTTTCTACTTGAAGTATACAAAATTTCAAAACATTTTGACCAGAAATAGATTTTTAAAGAATTTCTAACTATTTTAGTATATTTTCATTGTATTTAAAATATCTAAGTCCCATAACTCCGTAACGACAAATCGGATGAACCTGAAAATCGAAAGGCGGCTTCTTCTTTAAAGTCTGATCACAATGTAGAAATATCCTGTAAATCCATTGACGCATATTCAGGTTATTGCGTTCCATGCGCCTATATTTTGCCCTAAGCTTAACATGTATGTGCATATAACCCAACCCCCCCCCCCCCCCATTACACATAATATCTCGGTTATGCGTCCAAAAAATTAAAAACCCGTTACATATGTCAAAGAGCATCCTTTCTACCTTAAGTATACAAAATTTCAAACCATTTCAACCAGAAATAGATTTTTAAATAATTTTTAACTATTTTAGTATATTTTCACTGTATTTTAAAAAATCTAAGTCCCATAACTCTGTAACGACATATCGAATGAACCTGAAAATCGAAATGCGGCTTCCTCTCCACAGTCCAATCAAAATGTATGAATATCATGAAAATCCGTTGACGCATATTCAAGTTATTGCATTCCATGCGCCTATATTTTGCCCTTAGCTTAACATGTATGTGCATATAACCCCCCCCCCCCTTCCTATTACACACAATATCTCGGTTATGCGACAAAAAAATTAAAAACCTGTTACATATGTCAAAGAACATCCTTCCTACTTGAAGTATACGAAATTTCAAGACATTTCGACCAGAAATAGATTTTTAAATAATTTTTAATTATTTTCACTGTATTTTAAAAATCTAAGTCCCATAACTCTGTAACGACATATCGAATGAACCTGAAAATCGAAAGGCGGCTTCCTCTCTACAGTCCAATCATAATGTATGAATATCATGAAAATCCGTTGACGCATATTCAAGTTATTGCATTCCATGCACCTATATTTTGCCCTTAGCTTAACATGTATGTGCATATAACCCACCCCCCCCCCCCTTCCTATTACACACAATATCTCGGTTATGCGACAGAAAAATTAAAAAACCCGTTACATATGTCAAAGAACATCCTTTCTACTTGAAGGATACAAAATTTCAAAACATTTCGACCAGAAATAGATTTTTAAATAATTTTTAAATATTTTAGTATATTTTCACTGTATTTTAAAAATCTAAGTCCCATAACTCTGTAACGACAAATCGAATGAACCTGAAAATCGAAAGGCGGCTTCCTCTCCACAGTCCAATCATTATGTATGAATTTCGTGAAAATCCGTTGACATATATTCAAGTTAATGCGTTCCATAGGCGGACGGACAGACGGACAGACGGACGGACAGACTTACTTCGCCATACCATAATACGACCCGTCAAATGACGGGCGTATAAAAATGTGATTTCAATAAGAAAATACTAACAATATGGACAAACATATAAAGATGAATCTGATTTTACATCAAAATGATAAAAATGTTAAAAAATATATATATACATGTATATACATGTATATCGCAATACAGATAATGAAATATCGTAATATAATGTGATTCACTTTTGGCGTATAGTTTCACTCCTACTAGATAGATTGAAATCTCACCATGTTATCCACAGCTGCTGCTGCATCCTGAATTAAAGATACAAAATTTTCAATTAGTCAATGTTATTTTGTATTTAAAACATAACATTTAACTTTTTAAGTACATTGTATTATATACACTGCTCAAAAAAATTAAAGGAGCAATTTTTCCATTGTAATATTATGGTACATAGCTTGTGAAATCTTTTGGGATAAGCAAGGCTACATCATCAAGTTTTATCACGGTATAAGGTTTATCTGTTCAAAACAGACATTGGTAATAAAGAAATGACAATGAAATATGTCTTAATACATCTATGTTCATCATATAGAACAAGCAGCTGCAAACATGTGTGATATGAAAGTAGAAACCTTGCTCCCTTAATTTTTTTTTAGCAGTGTACATGCATTGAAACATGTATAATGTATTTATTCAAAAAGCAATACTTCACACTGTAGTTGTTCAAAGTAACAAAAGAACCCATGATGTGATTGTCTTCATATTCTGTTATGATCTATGGATACCAGCAAAACATTACGAGGAACGATGCCACAAATAAGACAAGTCCACATGATATTTATGATGTCATCAGTGTAATGTTGGATGCATACACCATCACAAATAGACCATTTTCCGATCTTGTTAGAAATCAAAAAATGTCCGAGTCAACATCTTTTGGCGTTGTTTTTCATTATGACGTCACTGTTAAAAGACGCAATTCCATAGTGATGTAACAATGAAAAAGTGCGCTTAAATTGCCTACCTCGGACATTTTTTGTCATTTTGTCAGCCATTATGAATTTCGGCAAGTGGCCTATCGGAAATATGTCTGAGGTATACATATACTACACATGGATGGTGAGAATTAAGTAAACTGTTATTCTCAGTCTAAACCATGATCAAACCTTTTGAAAAGTCACATACCTCTTGTAATTCAAACTCGATAAAAGCAAACCCTCTGTGTTTTTCTGAAAGGAAAAAGATTCATGGTTTACACAAAACTTATTTGAAGTACATGTAATCTTTTTTCTATAAGAGATTACAGAGATTTTTTTCAGTAATTTGGGAATGGGGTCGGGGCCCGTGCAATTGGGAAAATTGACGACGTTTGGGAATATTTTGGGACGTACTTATATAAAAGTTAAATGACAGTTTATACAATCAAATGTTCAGAATTGAATGTTTAATCAGATATTTCTACAACTTGGCAAATAATTAGTAAATTTGCTCATTTTGAACCAGTATATTTAACTAATTTCAGTTATTATTCCATTTCTTTGTGATTGGGAATTTTAGAGCCACAATCGGGAAAATAAACAAATTCAAGGAATTGTGGTCCCCCGCTTTTGGGTGTTTGTCTTTAAAGAAATCCTTACAGACATCCCCCCATTCTTAAGTTTTAATAATATATCTCATATATTATCAACATTCTAAATATGAAAGATTAACTCCAAGAAAAGGTCAAAAGGTACAAACTTTTGTTTTGTTTCCAAGGGACAGGGCTTATGAAAAGGTATGCACATGTGAAATATTTAAGACCTATGATTTAAATTAAAATCAAAAACTTATGGTCGAGGTTGAAGTTTTTAAATGTGGGTCAACCTCCATGGACAAGGTCACAAGGTCAGAATGTTGTTACCAACAGAAAGGTCTCATCACAAGGAATACACATGTGAAATGTGAAAGCCCTATCATTTTCCATTAAAAAGTTATGGACAAGGTTATAGTTTTTTGAAAAGTAGGTCGAACTCAAAAGGTCAAGGTCACAAGGTCAAAATATTTGGTATCCATGGAAAGGTCTTGTCACAAGGAATACACATGTGAAATATCAAAGCCCTATCACTTTCCATTCAAAAGTTATGGTCAAGGTTTAAGTTTTTAATAAGAAGGTCAAAGTCCAAGGTCAAAAGGTCAAAAATTTTGGTATCAATGGAAAGGTCTTGTCACAAGGAATACACATGTGAAATATCAAAGCCCTACCACTTTCCATTCAAGAGTTATGGTCAAGGTTAAAGTTTTTAATAAGTAGGTCAAAGTCCAAGGTCAAGGTCACAAGGTCAAAAATTTTGGTATCCATGGAAAGGTCTTGTCACAAGGAATACACATGTGAGATATCAAAGCCCTATCACTTTCCATTCAAAAGTTATGGTCAAGGTTTAAGTTTTTAATAAGTAGGTCAAAGTCCAAGGTCAAGGTCACAAGGTCAAAAATTTTGGTATCCATGGAAAGGTCTTGTCACAAGGAATACACATGTGAAATATCAAAGCCCTATCACTTTCCATTCAAAAGTTCTGCACAAGGTTAAAGTTTTTAATAAGTAGGTCAAAGTCCAAGGTCACAAGGTCAAAAATTTTGGTATCCATGGAAAGGTCTTGTCACAAGGAATACACATGTGAAATATCAAAGCCCTACCACTTTCCATTCAAAAGTTATGGTCAAGGTTAAAGTTTTTAATAAGTAGGTCAAAGTTCAAGGTCAAGGTCACAAGGTCAAAAATATTGGTATCCATGGAAAGGTCTTGTCACAAGGAATACACATGTGAAATATCAAAGCCCTATCACTTTCCATTCAAAAGTTATGGTCAAGGTTAAAGTTTTTAATAAGTAGGTCAAAGTCCAAGGTCAAGGTCACAAGGTCAAAAATTTTGGTATCCATGGAAAGGTCTTGTCACAAGGAATACACATGTGAAATATCAAAGCCCTATCACTTTCCATTCAAAAGTTATGGTCAAGGTTTAAGTTTTTAATAAGTAGGTCAAAGTTCAAGGTCAAGGTCACAAGGTCAAAAATATTGGTATCCATGGAAAGGTCTTGTCACAAGGAATACACATGTGAAATATCAAAGCCCTATCACTTTCCATTCAAAAGTTATGGTCAAGGTTAAAGTTTTTAATAAGTAGGTCAAAGTCCAAGGTCAAGGTCACAAGGTCAAAAATTTTGGTATCCATGGAAAGGTCTTGTCACAAGGAATACACATGTGAAATATCAAAGCCCTATCACTTTCCATTCAAAAGTTATGGTCAAGGTTAAAGTTTTTAATAAGTAGGTCAAAGTTCAAGGTCAAGGTCACAAGGTCAAAAATATTGGTATCCATGGAAAGGTCTTGTCACAAGGAATACACATGTGAAATATCAAAGCCCTATCACTTTCCATTCAAAAGTTATGGTCAAGGTTAAAGTTTTTAATAAGTAGGTCAAAGTCCAAGGTCAAGGTCACAAGGTCAAAAATTTTGGTATCCATGGAAAGGTCTTGTCACAAGGAATACACATGTGAAATATCAAAGCCCTATCACTTTCCATTCAAAAGTTATGGTCAAGGTTAAAGTTTTTAATAAGTAGGTCAAAGTTCAAGGTCAAGGTCACAAGGTCAAAAATATTGGTATCCATGGAAAGGTCTTGTCACAAGGAATACACATGTGAAATATCAAAGCCCTATCACTTTCCATTCAAAAGTTATGGTCAAGGTTAAAGTTTTTAATAAGTAGGTCAAAGTCCAAGGTCAAGGTCACAAGGTCAAAAATTTTGGTATCCATGGAAAGGTCTTGTCACAAGGAATACACATGTGAAATATCAAAGCCCTATCACTTTCCATTCAAAAGTTATGCACAAGGTTAAAGTTTTTGTGACTGACGGACAGACAGACGGACGGACAGACGGACAGACGGACGAACCGGTTTTAATGTCCCCGCGCTTTCGCGAAAGCGGGGGACAAAAAGATACTATTTCTCATTGGGAATGGGGCCCAATAACGGCCCCAAAAAGGGGCAAAAAAAATCCCTGGATTATCATACTGTAAACGTTGTTTTTTTTTTCGCTGAGTGAAAATTTTGCGATTATTACATCAAGATGTTACACTTGGGGAAATATTTGTGATATAAATGGCTCTGTCTTTGTAAGAATGCAGAAGGGTTATTTTCAGAAAATCCCCTTGATTCCTGAAATAAGCGAAAATTGACACCATACAAAAATTACCACATTACAGTACTGTAAATTGCTTTATTTTTGTCAGTACCAATTTTCGTCAATTCGTTCAAAATGACCATTTCGTCAGTACGTAAATTCGTCACCCAAGAGTCCCTTAAATATAAATTTGTCTGTTCAAATGCCAACTGAACATTCAGGTATAGGCCGTATGTGTTAGTTTTCAATTAACAATTATTGGTAAACAAATAATTAGAGACATGTATACCACCTAGCTTGTTGTAAAAACATAATTATCATTTGGTAATTAGAAGTATATTATATGCGACTCTGTGTGCGTACTCAGTTTTCAATGAGTAATCATTTGCCTGTCGTATTAACTCTTTAAGATTCAAATTTTCCTTTCTACACTATATTTTGACAGGAGTATTTATATTCGTCGGTACGTAATTTCGTCAAGGGAGGCACTGACGAAAATGACGAAAATTGGTACCTGACGAATAAAAACCAATTTACAGTATTCATTTTTAAAACTACGAAGCTTTACTTGTCAATAATCAATCTTTTTTAATTTTAACCTTTTTACTTCTCAGCTTTTTCATTTTGATCATTTTTCAGAATTGGAATCAAAGGGCTCAGGATAAACTGTATGAATAAACAAGATGTTTGTAACTATGTTAATACACATGTATCAGCACATCAAAGACTTAAAAATTGTCGTCAAATGCATGCACCTGTGATACTATATCACTGGCCTTCATCATTATATGCTGGCACAGTCCCTCATTTTGAGCAGGAGAATTTTATACTAGCAAGTCTATGTTATCAATTAACAATTAAAACATAAGAAATGTACCAGTTTCATAGTCTAATGGTATGTTAATGTCTGTAATATCACCGAATGGAATAAATGCTGCATGTAAAATTTTCTCATCTACTTCCTCTGCTAGCCCACCTGAAATGATGCATTGTGTAACATAATTATTATATGTACATGTTACAATGTTAGCCTAATGAAACTAAAATCTAAAACATGAGTAAGAAGTCTCACATTAATGATATTATATTTTTGATAAGCATTCCAGCCAAAATTAAGACATTATGACCAACCTGAAATAAACACAGTGCAATTGAGTGTGGGTCTCTGAAGATGATCACATAAAAGTTTGAACTTTGTTTGAAAATAAGTAATGAAGATTTTGAAATCACTTTGGGAATAAACTTAGGATCTACAATAGAGTGCATTATAATATCATTGTGTCTCATTAATCCATCTTTGAATAAAAGTGTCTCATTAGCCTGGGGATAACATTTACGGTTATTGAAAAATTTTGGGGCCAAGTGGGCCCTAGATTTAAAAAAAAAAAATACAAGCAACGCATAGCGCTGCATCCCCTCGTGTGACAAAGAAAATTTCTAATATTCATTTTATCCAATAAGTTTAATACATGTATCATCCATTGTGACATTGACCTTTGACCTTGAAAATCAATACTAGTTGATGTCATCCTCTCACCACTGATGAATTTACATGCAAAGTTTGATGAAGATCGAAAGTAAATTGTGGCCTCTAGAGTGTCCACTTGTAAGGTTTTTTCTATAATCATCCATTGTGACCTTGACCTTGAAAATTAATAGGTGTTGTCTTCTCAAAACTACTAATTAAATGCAAAGTTTGATGAAAATGTGACCTCTAGAGTGTCCACAAGGTTATTCTATTATGGCTCATTGTTATCTTGACCTTGAAAATTATTAGGTGTTGTCTTCTCAACATGGACAACTTACATAAAAAGTTTGATGAAGATTTGAAGTAAACTGTGACCTCTAGAGTGTCCACATGGTTTTTCTATTATGGCCCATTGTGACCTTGAACTTTGACCTTGAAAATCAATAGATGTCATCTCCTCACTATGAACAATGTCCATGCAAAGTCTGATGAAGATAAGGAGTAAACTGTGACTCTGGAATGTTCACTAGCTTTTGAGGACACACACACTAACATGTTGCTATATCGCTTCGGCAATGAAGTTGTGCGAGGGCATAATAACAGAAGCTGACTTCTGTTTTCAAGAGCCCTTATCATTTATGAACTTCGACAGAATAAGATGAAAATTGATGTTTACATTATTTCCTTGAGGCGCGCTGGTGTATAATTATCATCTCCCTTAATAACAGTTGGATCAATTCTTCACCTTGTCGCCAATAAAGCACTTCTAGGTGCCAGAAACACCACACTCATTTGCAGCACCCATAGTGAAAACACATAGCAGACAATCACATAATGAAACACAGAAGGGAAAAGGAAAACCAAACCGGCAAACACTGTATTACATCAAAACACAAACGACCACATACCGTACAAACAGAAGAGACCAAAATGGGCAAACCGCATGGAAATTAAAGGAGGAGACTGCATGCACACAATAGATAAACAAAATACATGTACATGTATGAACATACATGTAGGCAAAGCCTAACATTAGAAGAGCAAAGTATGCTTACTTTTGTTCAATTGAAATAAAAAAATAATTCCAAGGAATGCCTCAAAAGATTTCAACATCTCTGAATTAACATTTTAGGGCAGGTTTGTGATTGAAAGAACTGTCCAGATTTGAAATAATAATTTGAGCTAACCTGTCTTTTTGTGTTGACTGCGAAGCATAGCGACACTCAGGAATCACTTTTATAGGGTGAGACCAACCGACCGACCAACTGACCAACCGACCGACCGACCGTCTGTCCGACCGACCGACCGTCTGTCCGACCGACCGACCGACCGACCGACAGACAGACAGACAGACAAAGTGATCCCTATGTGTCACTATGCTTTGCAGGCGACACAAAAATACAGGTTAGCTCAAATTATTATTTCAAATCTGGACTGTTCATTCAGACACAAAACTGCAGCCCTAAAATGTAAATTCAGAGATGTTGAAATCTTTTGAGGCATGACAGTCATTTGAAAATTATATACTCTGTATCATCATGTGCTGTGGGATTACGATCCTCTGATAGTTCAGGATGTTAAAAATGACTGAGCTATCGGATAGACCTTGCTTGCCTTTAGCTTACACAGTAATGCTCTGGCAATCTACGCCAATGACCGTAGTTCGAATACCGGTCACGGCGTTTGTGACAAGTTTTTACTTCAATGGCGACATGGTGAACAATGGTAGTGTGTTTAATCACACAATTGCGGGGAAGCACCACCACGTACTTTAAGGAGAAAAAAGTGTAACATTCCAGGGTACTCCACCGGAAAAAAGGAGGGATGAGTGTTGTGAGATTATGATCCTCTGATAGTTCAGGGTGCTAAATGACTGAGCTATCGGGTTGACCATTAGCTCACTCTGTAACACTAACAATTTGGCATTCCACACCAATGACCGCGACTCGACAAGTTTACTGAACACATAAGTTACAGTGCAACGAAGACACTTTTTTTCTTATTTCGGTTATTTTGCTGTCTTTGTTGCAGCCGATTCCTGCATATTTTCTGTCTGAGATTGACCGATTTTCAGTCAAGTTTAGGCATATATTCCTTGCAAGTTGCTAAAATTAGTATCTCCTAAACTAACTATAGATTGAAGGATTTCTAGAGCTTGGCTCTGATTGGTCCCTGATGTCACGACACACTTGCACATTTGAGAATTTTGACACAAGCAAGGTGGTGAAACAATGTTACAGAAGTCGATTTAAAATAGCAATAATGTCAGTTCTCGTCGGCTGTCACAAGAAAAGGAAAGAAGTTGTCTGTCAATGACTCAATAAAATGTCCAATTTAAGGCAGGCATATTGATTCCAACGATTCCCGAGGAATTTATTCCTAAACACCTGAGGTAAGCTTGACTGAAAATCGGTCAATCTCAGACAGAAAATATGCAGGAATGGGCTGCAACAAATACGGGAAAATAACGAATAAGAAAATAGCGTCTTTGTTGCACTGTAACTAACTTCACATGTATCAAGCGAGTTTGCAAATACTAAATGATATAACGGCATATGCCAGTTTTAGATATCGAATTCCCCCAATCTGTTAAAATTGTCTTTTCACAAATCATTTTGGGGTCTTTTCATTTTTAGGTAAATACCCCAGACTTTTTAGTAAATTGCGGTCATTTACGTAATTCCTAGTAACCGACCAAGTAGATTTACATGCAAATTAACAATTACATGATGAAAATGCAAAGAAAAGTAGGAATCAAGGTAAAAATTAAATTTACACACCAACATAGACGATACGTTTGTTATTTGCCGCCATCTTTGAATCTTATCCACTAGAACGTTTTCTTCAAATGCAAATTTTCTTTGGTAAAAATGACCAGGATTATTCGGCCAAGTCGCAGGTTTTCTACTTCTAACTGTACTTCTTCCTCTGCGTTGGGTCAAGGACTTATAAACAGATTGCGCACCCTTCTGTTTAGTCCGACTTGCAGACCTACGACGGTGTTACTTGTTTTTTCGTCTTCGAAGACGAAAAACAGATATCACCGTCGCAGGTCTGCAAGTCGGACTACCTTCTCACTGGCGTAGGACAAGGGGGGGGGGGGGGGGGTGGGGGCATAAGTATGTTTGTGCCCCCCCCCCCCCCCACTTTTTGACGTAATTTTTGGTCATACAGATATAAAAAAAAAACTGCAAAATACTTTTAACTCAAACTATATAGAATATCATTACATGTATATGTTAATGATAGAGGACACAGACAGTATTTTCTGATTTGCTTAAAAAAATTCCTGGCTCGCTACCGCTCGCCAGCCATTTATTCATGCACTTAAAATTTAGAATTGCACCAGAAATGTTAAAATTTGTGCATAAAGAACATGAAAACCCAATATTTATTTTTTTAATCTCTTCCTCTTCCTCCCCCCCCCCCCCCCCCCCCCCCCCCCCCCCCCTTTTTTTTTTTTTTTTTTTTTTTTTTTTTTTTGCTTGTTTGCTTGTTAGAAATTTTGGGATGTTGTGCCCCTCCACTTTTTCAAGCAGAGCTACGCCATTGCTTCTGTTCACAGAGTACTCGTTAACGAGGGCGTGAAGTACAGAGAGATAGATAGATAGATCAAGGACTTTTAAACAATCTGTTTAGAAGTCCTTGGATGGATGGATGGATATGGATGGATGGATGGATGGATGGATAGTCCTTGGTTTGGTGCATCCCTCGGTTCCGGACCGAGTATAATCGCACTTGTTAACATTCATCACCATCGCCGCCGTCGTCGTCGCCGTCGTCGTCGTCGTCGTCGTCATCATCATCATCATCATCATCATCATCATCATCATCATCATCATCATCATCATCTTCTTCTTCTTCTTCTTCTTCTTCTTCTTCTTCTTCTTCTTCTTCTTCTTCTTTTTTTCTTCTTCTTCTTCTTCTTCTTCTTCTTCTTCTTCTTCTTCTTCTTTTTCTTCTTTTTCTTCTTCTTCTTCTTCTTCTTCTTCTTCCAATAATCCGAAAACCACCACCTGGTGTATTGTTGCATCCGTCTGTAATTTCAAGGATCTAAGAACAAGATTGTTTATAACTCCTTAGTCATACTTCACTAAAAATTTAGATTTTCAGATTAATAGTTTTTGAACAAAATCAGGGTCATTTCTGAAAGGTGAGGGCATTGATTAACTAGCGTACGACTTAGGATATCATACTTCTACCTGCTACACTTTTCAGTAGAATTTGATAACATTTCACCAAGGACGTGCCTGCATGATTTCACCGAATGATTAATCTATACAGATTGTGGGCTTTTGACAAAGGTCGCACACTAGACTACAGGGTAATTGTATAGAAGTATTATCTTTTTCATCTTCTTGTTTTTATTTATTTCGTCTTTTTTTCTCTTCCTTTTTCAAATTGATACAATTTTTTTTTTCATCTGATAATATATTTTGATTTAAAGAATGTCATATTCAAAAAGCTCTTTTTTTCAAATCTCAAGGAATCAAAGAAGGTTTCTTAAATGAATGAAAGAAGAAGACATACAAAGAACGAGTCAATATGGAAGTAAGGTTGAAACATCTGTGAAAAAAATAGTGAAGTAAGAATTCCTTTTAAATTCGTAAGAGCCCCCCCCCCCCCCCCCCAACACACACACACCAATTAAAAAGACTAAGAGTCCCCTTTGGTGTTGCCGATAGGGGACTAACAATGGAGAATCTAACACCGTTTTTTCTAAAAATACGGAGTGATGATCATGGTATATAAATGAATATTTTAAGATTCCTTGTTTAAATTATAGTTCGAAAAATAAATAGATTTGGGGAAAAAATGCTGGACATCTTCAAATTTGATAAGAATGATTATAGATGAAAATTGAATTCTGTTGAGGAGAGAGGGGAAAGTAGGATTGCGTATAAAACTCAATGCCCCGTGTACACTGAATATTAATAATAATAAAAAAAAGTCGAAAGGTACGTATTTCTCGTGGTTTTTGTCGAAAAAAAGAATATAAATTTTATATAAACAAACAAACGCTCTAAAATAAATATAGTGTCCTTTTCTAACTTTCAATTCTGAATCATTAAAAGTGAGCACATGACTACTTGAAAGTTAGAAAAGGACAATAGTAACATATTTTTATACATGTACTAGTATTTTTTTCTGACCATTCCAGACATTGTGTCAGCATGCCTGAACGCAGGCTGACTCCACACAGCTGCACAGGTAGGCGCCTATATCTAACTGAATGACACCTGCTATAATTGACTGTTTGTCATTCAAAATCAGTTAAGTTGCGCCAATTTCAACTTCAAAACGGCCGCAAACTTTAAGATCAGGAATATTTCAAAACCATGTCGATTTTGAAGCTTGGTATATATGTGTTTTGGAAAAGGCTATAGAAAAAATTTTTCACCAGCATTTTAGACAGAAATTTGATTAGATGTAGAGTGATGTGTTATTGTATGTGAATTATGTTAATAATAAAATTTTCTGACAATGAAAGTCGTCGTAAGTGTTAAATAGTTTGCTTTATTGGTAACTGTAGTCATTATGGTGGTCAACGAATGCATTTAGTATAGATTTTCATATATTCGTGAAGGAGAGCAGCTAATTTTTAGTACCTCAAACCTGTTCGTGCAAATTAATCACGAAATTAAAGTTATTGATGTTTTTCAATTATGATAGTTTGATTTTAAGGGAGAACAGAGTAAAATAGATTCCCCAGATTTACTCATTTAGCTTTTAGTTGATAGTGAAAACGTATAAACTGCAAAATCTACAATAACTCGGAGGAAATGGCTACAAGATAAAGACATACATTGAAAGTACCTCGTAACGTAATTCACAAATCGAGAAATTCCGTCACCTTTTTAGCAAGATTTAACTTGTTTTATAATCTCTGATAACATTTTAAGAGGACACGATCATAGAACAGTAAATCGTACTTGAAGAAATAAAGAATATAAATATTACAGCCAAATGTCATCAAATATTGTCATGCAATGTTTTATGATAAAGAGTATTCACACGTATTTAGCTTTTCAAATTCGTTTTTACAAAGACATATTTTGACAACCACCGTCCCAATTCATTTTAAATTATGATTTGAATTGATATAATACAAACTTTAACAGAAGACCCCAAAATTATCATGTTTAGTTTCCAAATTTCAGAGTTTTCATACCGCAAAGTGCCGTAACGTAATTCACAAAAATTCTTTGAAAGTTTTATTGTCCATGAAATGATAATGTTTAACTTAATAATTTCTTGCCGAACCATTGCTCTGTAGACCTTCAAACAGGATCTGAATCTATTCTAGATCAAAATACACAGTGTATATCACAAACTTGAATCATCTTGTATGTTTTAACATACTTGAAATAGAACATCTTACAGACAAGAAAAGAAAAGTATTTTTGCACATATAAATTCTTTATATTAGTGTATTTCTTTCTTATTTTTAAGCTGATCCTATCTTCCATATCATCTTTTGTATACATCTGTGTGATTCAGTATTACTCTGTGCAATCATTGTCCTGTGTAATCAATAAAGATACACAAAAGTGAATTACGTTACACAACGTGAATTACGTTATGGCAGGAATTCTCGCCTGTTTTGGAAACATCAGCATAATCTGATGACTATTTTTCTCAATACACATACGTATGAGATACATTCAAATGTTTCAAATACAAACTTTATCAAATAACCTGAAAAATTAAGAATATTGTGATTAAAAAGAATGCCTACTAGCTAAAAAATGGTAAATTGTATATGTTTGACGTTTTAAATAGTGTTTCTGCCCACAAACTAGGTATTATCACTAGCTAGCATGTCTGAAAGAAAAATAATTACGAAAAATTCCATCTAGACACATCAGGAATGGATATTTCTCTGAATTTAGTATCTACTACGTAACGTAATTCACCGTCACGTAATTCACGGTCATGTTTTTTTCTGTATTTATTATCTGCCTCTCCATACGCAAGGGAGCTTTAATCAAATTGTGATTGTCTCTATATAAAGGCATAAACACCCGATTACAACATAACCAAAGTCATGCACTCTGCGATTCTTTTCACAGTAAAAGCTGCGTAACGTAATTCACAAAATAAGTGAATATTTCAGAAAATAAGAAATGAAAGGATTTTTTTCCTAAAATGAAACGAATGTAAAACATACAATGAAAACCTATTAAAGTTTGGTCTATTACAAGTTAGAAAAGTATTGTTATGATATTATAAAGTTCTAATTTTAACTCATCCTAGATCTCCAAAGATGGTAACGTAATTCACCGTAAATCTTGTGACAATCGAGTTTAGTATAATTCAGAGTAAAATACTATAAAGCGTATGAGCTGAACTCGATTTTTTAAAATACTGATATTACTTTTATTAAAACATGTGCTAAATATTTTGAATTTAATACATTTTCGTGTCACTTACAACCCATTTTATCATACACCTCAGTTTGTGACATGCATTTTTCGACAAATACGACCCTTATATGATAGAAAAATCCACACATATCGAGTTCTAAGGTAACTATAAGGCATATGGAGGAATAGCAACTAATGCAAGTAAAAAGTAAAAGCAAATAAATCTTTCCATGATTCAATGTTTCTTTCAAAAATGTATTGTGACACAGTTTTTGCGTATTGGCGCAACTTAACTGATTTTGAATGTTGTGTTTATATACGGGGTGCACGTGTATAATATATAGGAGTCGGTAATAAGAACTGACATTTATATTAATCAAATGAATGATTTCTTGTCTCATATTTTGAAATAATCGACAGAAAATAACTTCCATAACATATCGAAACTGCCCCGTTTTACATGATAAATTTTTGCTACTAATGATTAAAATTTGTCAAAAGCATAACATTTATATGTCATGAATTCAAGACATATTAAAACGATTATCTTAGTATATATAAGATAGAAGAGAACTGTCTGCCCGAAATTAACACATAAAAAAACGAAGCGGCAGATGCCTGTGCCCGTCTCGACGGCCATGACACCCTGTTTTCAGCACTTCGCCGCTATGTGGCGTGGAACTGGAAAGTGGTCAATTTAAGTAATACTTTGTCTCATCTATAGATACGCTCCAGAGGTCAGCAGTTTGCTTCTTTTTTTCAAAAATTTCTCGTGGGAGTCCACGAACCCCTTTCAACGGGAGCGGTAACATATTTCCATACTGTCCACACTTGATAAATACCTTTCGGGTCTCGCAAGTCATCCCCCATAATAAAACCCTAAAACATCTGTGCCACCGGACAGTTGAAGTTCTGGGTCCAAACTTCTTTAGACTTCCACATCGAAAACATCCTGAGCTATTTAAGGACATATAATTCCATTAACCAGGGGGGGGGGGGGGGGGGCACGGGGGCACTCCCCCCCCCCCCCCCCGGCAGTGCCCAACGAAGGGGCACTTATGATATGCTTTTGGAAGCATTAAATTGTTGTTTCCTAACAAAAATGTATGAAAATAGTCAGAAATAGCCCAAAAACACCCCAGAAACCACCGATTTGAATAAAAATTTCCAAAATTTTCTCGGGGATAGATTATGAAGTCGAGAAGGATGCATTACTGCAATGTCAACAAGCTACATTGAATCACGTTCATATAGGACTTTCTTCATCTGAGGGTTTGAATCGGGAATAGCAGTCCTATGCAAGTGATAAAACACATATTTCTTTATTAAATCTTTGATATAACCTTCTATAAACATGATAAAATTGACAATTTTTTTTTTTTTTCTTTTTTTATAAGATCGGTTTTTTGTTTTGTTTAGTTTTTGTTTAGTTTTGTTTTGATTGTTTTTGTTTTTTGTTTTTGTTTTTCTTTTTTGTTGAGGTCATTGAACAATCAAAATTGTTTGACCAGATATGGACCGGCACCTCCAAGAATTTTGCAAACAGTCAAAAATGCATGTTTTATTTTTATTTTTAGAATCGAATTGCCAATGAATAATTAAACATGTACCTTTCTATCTGGACGATGCAGAGCATGATCTCTTGTTTTTCAAGGAAATTTATCATTTACTGATTTTCATCACCTTACAAAATTTTAAAACAAACAAGCGTGGATCTAGAGTGATGGTTAGGGGGGTTTAGATTTCGCCTGGAATTTGCAAAAAAATTGCTTTTTTTTTCTAGCTTTTGCGTAAATTAACGACTTGACCCCCCCCCCCCCCCCCCCCCTCTGACCTCTCTGCCCTCTTAAAACTTTTCTTGATCCGCCCTTTCCGTAGAAAATCCTGAACATTTTGACTTCTGCATGTCGTGCAAAACAATACAGCATCAGAATACGTCGACAATTTTTTTAAATATACTTATTATCGTTATATATTGACACTGACTGAATCCCTTCTAAATTCAGTTCAAATACGCTTCAGATGCCACCAAATTGCTTAATTTTTTCAAATTTTTCTCGAGGGAGGCCCCCCGAACCCCCACCAATGGGAGGGGAAACCCCCTCCCGTACCCTCCCCCACTCGGCCCTTCGGGCCTCGCAAGTGAGTCCCATAAAAAATGGTATGTGCCCCACGGCAATTGGGGTTCTGGATCCGCCCCTGTCACCCTACATTTGGAAAGGGGATCGACCCTTTGTTTGTCACATAAATTAAGTGAAAAATTTGTCTGGACATTCGAGAAAATCAGGAGAAAATATGCTCTAGATTTCACCATATTATTCCATTTTTTCCCCAAAATTTTCCGGGGGATCCCCGCCTACAGGAAAGGGCAACCCCTCCCGTACCCTCTTCCCGCTCGGCACTTCGTGCCTCAAATCGACCCATTGGGTCGATACAACCCCTCCCCCACTTTCCACTCTAGATCCGCCACTTCAATTCTGCACCCCTGGTAACTTTTCTGGATCTGACATTGACAATGCCTTGGTTGACTTCTTATAATATTGCATCAATCAAGGACTTATAAACTGTTTATAAGTCCTTGCATCAATCAATAAGTATATCTTTATTGACTTCCCTATTGTAACCAAGGACTTATAAACAGTTTATAAGTCCTTGCTGTAACGAAGGAGATTTCCGAGAACTTGTACCATACCAGGAAACGAAATATTTGTATATTCGAGTTGACCTGGTATAGTCAGTCGCGGGAAGGAAGACGGAAACTCGGTGGAAAACATTGGCACTGACTGAGTGTTAAATTGATCTTGAGCCGTAAGCCAGTTATGTTGTACTGTAACATTTCCATGACAATGCATCACTGAATACTCAGTGCATAATATTTACCTTACCTTGGTTTACCTTGGCGTTGAGATCTAGTATTTAGGCTATGCCTCTTCGGATCCACACTGTTCCTTGTCGCTTCCGGTCCATAACAACTCTGAACAAATTTTTGATAAAAGGCTGTGGCTCTGGATACGAACGTTCGTATCTTTAGGACTATGTCTCGGCGTACGAACACAAATCGTAGTGAGCTACTGCATATATATTTCAATTTGGTTCTTTTTTTTTCAATGCATCTTGTGTTCAAATTGTATCCTTTTTGTGACATATTCTGAAAAGTTAATTAAGGGTTCGCTAAAGGGAAAAAATGTTAAAAATACGTTGCCCAAATGAAATATTGAATATCTTTTACATTTGAAAATACTTGGGTCTCATATTTAGAGAAACTTTAGTTATGATTTTGAACTTCAAAATGGCATGCTAAAAATTGGGATGCAACAGTTATAACTGATAAATCTCATGATTTTTTTTGTTCAAACTGCATTGAAAACGTACTTCATTTTCAAAAAAATCTGTACTGTTTACAATACAATATCTTATAAAGAAAAATATACAGTATGATAAGGTTCATCAAAAAGAAGGGCAAGCTAGCAGTAAAATCAACTGACAATGAGCTGTTACTTGGTACGCTCGAATGTTTACGTGACTTTTCATGCTCCATGGAGGCCGCCATGTTGGATTCAACCAACACTCGTTATTTGTATTTTTTTATCATGATCTGATGGTTTGATGACCTATTGTATACAAAAGAATAAAATTTGAATCATCGAGAAATCATAAAATTTCAATGAAACACTCCAAATGTACCATTTAAAAAGTCGAATCAAGCAGAAAAACAGTGCTCTGACATTTTCTTGAAGACATGTATCACTCCGCCGTTTCGTATGACTCATATTAGAAACTCTAGAGATTATGACGTGTTTTGCATGGTGTTATTTCAATATTCTAACATTTTGAATGTTTCGCTGATAATTTTTGCTGAAATAAAAGCTCATTATAACATTTTATTTGACGTACGAAGCTACTGTTCATTTCAGGTAACTATTTCCGGTTAGGTGTGAAGCAGTCGCTGCTGTAAACATCGTATTGAAAGTGCTGCATTGTATGAGATCGTCACCTAATTTTGGGTAAGTACAATTGTGTATCAATTTTAAGAGCTTGTCCCTAAGTAAGGAACACAAGGTAACCCACGATCGGAGTGTATTACAGGTATAGATCGGTAAAATATCAGTTGATGTATGCTCAATGAATCGGATCCATGACGTGTGTTCTGGTAAGAATAAACTTCTTTATTTTTAATTAAAAATTGTTGCCTCGGGTTTTGAAGCTAATATACATGGATAAAATGACAAATTCTACAAGGGTGAGTATAAAATTGTACTTAAAAAGGTTTATTTTGTAAACAGCATATGTATGGAGTGCAGAAAGTGACAGCACATGTGTTACTGACCAATATTGAAAATATGGGTAGAAAAAAGAAAACTAGTAGATTTTTCGGTAGGGGTCTTGGTAGATATAGGAAAGAGAAAAGAGAAAAACATAGAGGAAGGCCAAGATTTGAAATTAAAAGGTCCAAGAATGTGAAAAACTTGAAGTTGACTATCCGAAAAGTGCGTAAAGTTATTTCAAGAGTGCAGTCAAGTAAAAGAATTGTACCACTTTATGCAGTATTCCCATCTTCTGAGTATGACTTAAAGTTGAAAATCCGTCGAGTGAAAAACCATGGTCCAAAAGGTTATCGTTTTGTAAATCTAGATTGTTTACAGACCCACGTGTCAGAAATAACTATGCATGTTTGTTTGTGTCCAGATGCGATCGCTATTGCAGCTGAAGGTAAACCTCCTATAAAATTAGAGACTGAATTACGGCAACATGGTTTGGCTAGCGTTATGTTGGCTCAGTGTCAAGGATGTCAGAAAAAGTTTACAGTTGAGACAAGTCCTAAGTTACCAGGTACAAAGCGCTACGATGTAAATGTACGAGCAGTGTGGGGAAGTATGGTTACAGGGAATGGGCCATCTCATCTCAATGAGTTTTTAGCAACTGTTAACTCACCTGGAATATCTCAGCCTACATTTACAGCTATTGAAACTGAGATAGGAAAATGGTGGCATGCTGCTTTAGAGAAGGAAATGTTGGCTGCTGGTGTAGAGGAGCGTGAGCTTGCAATAGAGCGAAAGGATTTTCACCAAGAAATTCCAGCAATAAGTGTAATCGCAGATGGTGGTTGGTCCAAACGTACTCACAAGCATTCGTACAATGCTGCAGGGGGTGTAGCAATAATCATTGGGAAGGAAACCAAGAGGCTCCTACACATAGGCGTTAGAAACAAATATTGCTATATTTGCAGTGTGGATAAAAACAATCCACATACCTGTTTCAAAAATTGGAATCAGGACAGTCAGTCTATGGAGGGAGACATAATCCTCGAGGGATTTCTAGAGGCTGAAACCAAACATGGAATAAGATATATGCGCCTGATAGGTGATGGTGATTCGTCTGTCTATGCCCGTATTAGAGAGGAGGTACCAGTGTGGGGACGATATGTCATTAAAGAAGAATGTGCCAATCATGTTTGTAAGTGTTATCGCTCAAATCTTGAAAAACTTGTAAGTGATAATCCACTTTATAAAGGTAAGCATCATTTATCAAAAGCAACCAGAGTAAGGCTTGTAAGTGCTCTGAGATGTGCAATTCGTGTTCGATCTAAGGAGTACCAAGACAAAAAGTATGACAGATCAACAGCTGTAAAGAAACTAACACATGACATCAAGAATTCTGTTCACCACATTTTTGGCCTTCATTCCAACTGTTCTGACTTCTGCCGCGCAAAATCTCAGTGCATACAAACTTCCACTTTAACTGAAAATCCCTGTGACACATCTACCATATCAGATCAAGAGTTTGCAGCAAGTGTCGTTGATGAGCAAATAGATTATTGGATGGAGGGGTCATCTATAACATCACAGGAGCAGGCCCGTTATGGTACGACAGTAGATTACAGTAATGTTGAACAGCACATTATCAAGGATGTTAAAGCTCTTCTTTGCCGCATTGCAGATAAAGCAGACAGACTAATTAACAACAGCACTACCAATCTCGCTGAGTCATGGATGCGTATCCGAACTAAGTTTGATGGGGGCAAAGTACACAATCTGTGTAATCGTGGGTCGTGGCACGCACGTTGCTATGGTGGGGCACTAAGGATGAACATGGGTTCAGACTGGTCATGCAAAGTGTGGGAGTCTTGCACCGCAACAGAGCCAGGACACCACTTCAGGAAACTTTACTCCAGGCGAGAAAAGACACTAAGGAATGCAAATAAGTACAGAGGTAAACCAGAAACACAGAAACGGCGTTGGAAGAAGAAAATGGATACCTTGAAAACAAGTACGACAAAAAAGGCCCGTAGAGCCTATGGTCCTGATGCTCTAGATGTTACAAAGGATGTATCAGCTTCTGATCTCAGCAGTCTTCAAGAACAATTTTTGGACAATCATATCAACATCTCAACTCAGCAGTGTCAAGCCATCACAAAATCAACCATACAGCAGTCACAATCTGGTCTTTGGCATTCTGAAAGGAAGAAAAGAATAACAGCATCCAATTTTGGCTCCATTGTTAAAAGAAACCCATCTCTTCCAGTTCAAAAGTTTGTTCGCAACTTACTGTATACCTCTTTCCGTGGAAATCATCACACCAGGAATGGCATTCTACAAGAAGACACTACAATAGAAGAATACAAACTTAAAAAAGCAGAGGAAAGTCAAAATGTTTGCGTGGAAAAAAGTGGCCTAGTTATCCATCCTACACACAAGTTCTTGGCAGGCAGTCCAGATGGTATAGTGACAACATCTACTGGAGAATGTGGCCTTATTGAAATAAAGAACCTCTTGCACTCAAAACCATTAAATCTGTGGCAAGCATCAGAAACACCATCATTCTGTTTAGAAACTGTCCAAGGAAAACTTCATCTAAAAAAAAATCATAATTACTTTTACCAGTGTCATGGCCTTTTAAACATTTGTGACAAACAGTGGATAGATTTCATCGTTCGTACTCTAAATCCTCATCAAATATTCATTCAACGAATACACAGAGACACTTTATTGTGGGAAAATGAGATGCTGCCTAAACTCCAAGCATTTTACCATAAGGCTCTCCTTCCAGAACTTGCGTCACCACGAGAGGGGAAATGTCCAGGAATTCGGGAACCAGGAATATGGGTAAGTTTTTTCATTACATGTCATGTACAGAGGAACCTGTCAGAAATGTTCATCATTTGGATTATTCTCTTTTATACTCATGCAAGAAAATGCTTTGAACACATTAAACAAGAAATGGTAAGTTCATTACATGTATTTCATCATCATCATAGTAAGTATAACCATGATAACAGTCCATGTAACTTCAAGTATTAGTATTACTATCATATATATTTCCACTTATTACATTGTATGGCTCGTAATCAAAGATTCCAGGTTTATGTATTTTTTTTCCTGTCTGTCCTTTGTCTGTTTTCCTACCAAAAAATTCACAATTAATGTTTGAAAGTGATAAGGTTGCCATATTTTGCTTGTATGTTCTTAGTGACAATAAACATGACCTTAACCTTCATGCCTTAACATCTGACCTAAATTGAACGTACATTTTGTAGTCTCTTTTTTTTGCATTTCTCTTTGTAACAATTTATCACATGGGGGCAATCATTCTGTTTCACAATCACATATTGTTCAATTATATGTATTCCTTCTGATACAACAATTGATCCTAACCTTCTTTAAATTTATGCTTTACAGTTTGTGCCACCTGTGAAAGAAAAGCAAGGCAGATGTAAGAAGCGGAAAAGTCAGACTGCAGGAAATCCAAGACGTAGGAAGAGAGCTTCAAAGCGCTGTGAAACATCAGACTCTGATTCAGCTGATACTAATACGCCAGGACCTGCTCTAAGCCATCACAGGTTATTTTTAAATCAAATTTCCTGAAGAATATCTGGAATGCTTAGCATCGAAAACGCATAATATAACATTGTTTATTTGTTGATCATTTTCAAATCAATAAATACAAAAATAAAGTCTCTACCGGTAGGTCAAATGTATGATTGAAAGGATAATCATTTTTCTATCCATGATTGTACATTTCGGTGTGTGAAAAAAATGCACAATCCATTTCATTGGATTTTCTTAGTGTATTTTTTCTGACTAATTACATCCTAGGATAGAACAATTACGGTTATCATTTCTTAGGGGACATCTAACTTATGGACTCTGTGTGTCTGTCAACACATATTGTTACAACGTTTTCATTTTGCAATGCATATAAATGCAAAAATTGCTATCCATGGAGTGCTTGTGTTGCCTGCGATGGGGATTATTTTCAAATAGCGGATCAAATATGTAGGTCAAGGTCACTTGGGTCAAAATTATTTGTATCGGTAGGAAAGTCTTGTCAATTGAAGTTCACTTATGAAATATTATACCTCTTACTTACCAATTAAAAGATATAGTAAATCTAAAATTTTCGGAAATGAAGGTCAATCATCTAGGTCAAGGTCACTACTTACAATGTTTTGGTAACAAAAGAAAGGACTCATCATAAAAGATACATGTGTGAAATATTAAGTTGTATCACTTGCCAAAGCCAATCTTTATATTTTTTTTTAAAGAAGGTCAAATATCTAGGTCAGGGTCACTGAATCAAAAATTATGGTATGTGTAGAAAGGTCTTTTTACAAGGAATACACATATGAAATATCAAAAGCCCTATCACTTACAATTCAAAAGATAAAGCCAATCTTCAGTTTTTTTAAATATAGGTCAAATATCTAGGTCGAGGTAAAAAATTATGGTATAAATCTGTCATCGGTGTCATTAATTGTTTCAATTTACTGATTTCAGAAGTACAAGACAGAGGCCGACAAAGTTTTTAGGCAGAAGTATCAACCATGAATGGGTAGTTGACGAAGATTCTCAAAAGAAAGAGTGGTATAAAGGGACAGTTATATCTTTACTTTCTGGTATTGACGGTGCTGCAAATGCTTTGTATGAAGTTCTTTATGAAGGAGAAGATGGTGCATATGAAATCGACCATTTGGTTCAGGATTACCAAGCTGGATCTGTTCAATTTTGTGACATATAAATAGATGTACAGGTATGGGGTTGAAATAGATCAGTAATTCACATACATGTAGGAAATCTTTGTAAATCGTTTGTTTAACATCGAGGTGGTAAAAATACATGGCATCTGTTTATAAAAACTGCAAAATAACAGGGATCAATCAAAGCGTAAAATCTCATCTTAACACCTGTGTAATTATTCACTGTGTTTTGTGAAAATTAATTCTTGAATGAGAGAAAGTCTGCTTTTCAAATTGAATATGTTGAAACAATCATACTTACAACCATAGTACACTGGAATCTTCCTTAAAATCAAAATAAGTGTTTGTCAAAATTATTTAGGTATATTGAGGAACCCCACCATTTCTGAGGAACCACAATTGATGTACCGCTATTTTAGTATTTATGAACAATTCCTGGTGAACCAGCATTTGTGAACCATAGCTGATGAACAACCATTTATGAACAATTCCTGGTGACCAAACATTTGTGAACCATTCCTGACGAACAACCATTTACGAAGCATTTCTGAGTAACCACCATTTTTGACTGACTCCCTGGCAGAAGCAGAAGGTAAAGGTCTACTTTTCAAATATTTTTAAACAATCAACATTTCAATCATTGTAAAATGGAATCTCACTTTATCACAATTTTACACTGTATGTCAAATTATTTTAGGTACATAGAGGAACCCATATTGATTTGTGAACCATTCCTGACAAACAACCATTTATGAACAGTTGCTGGTGAACCAACATTTGTGAACCATTCCCGAGGAACAACCATTTACGAAGCATTTCTGAGTAACCACCATTTTGACTTACTCCCTGGCAGAAGCAAAAGGTAAAGGTCTACTTTTCAAATATTTTCAAACAATCAACATTTCAATCATTGTAAAATGGAATCTCACTTTATCACAATTTTACACTGTATGTCAAATTATTTTAGGTACATAGAGGAACCCATATTGATTTGTGAACCATTCCTGACAAACAACCATTTATGAACAGTTGCTGGTGAACCAACATTTGTGAACCATTCCTGATGAACAACCATTTACGAAGCATTTCTGAGTAACCACCATTTTTGACTTACTCCCTGGTAGAAGCAGAAGGTAAAGGTCTACTTTTCAAACAATTTTAAACAATAAACATTTCAATCATTGTAAAATGGAATCTCACTTTATCACAATTTTACACTGTATGTCAAATTATCTTAGGTACATAGAAGAACCCATATTGATTAGCCTGAAATTATGAAGAATCACCATTGATGTCCCTTTCCTGATGGATACACTGATGAGACACCACTGATGAGTCACTGATTTACAGAAGAAGTAGGTACATATACATGTATAATGTCAGTTTGCTCAAGTGAAGATGAAGTAAACTTGAAGGAAAATGTTCCTTGTCACTTTGACCCCCCCCCCCTTCTTTTTCCCTTGTCTGAAGTTTTGCATAAATGGTTAATATCTTTCATTGATATACATTATATAATTTTCCATATTAATTTAATTATATTTTTGGTAAAATAAGGAGATGTTAAACTTATATCCCTGAACATAACCAGTATCATATTATAAAATATCACACATGGGCTTCCATACTTTCTGCAAAATGAAAGTAGTCCCTTGTCAAATATGGTCACAATTTATCTAACCCCAGTACTTTAATGAAGCTTATATAGCTTATATCTTATGAATTACTGTAATTTACTGCTAGCTTGCCCTAGATACACCCTTAAGCTATATTTTTCTTATGATTTTCCAGTTGTTGAACTTTGCCTGTAGAAGCTGGATTTCCTCGAGACTAAGACACCTTGAACTGGCTGAATGGACCATATGAAGATATATGAACATTTTTAAACATAATCTGTGAATTGTTCACCTCAATACGAACATTTTGATATATATAAAGGTATGCATTTCTATGGAAATTACTTAGTTATTGAATATACAAAATGGGTTAATTTTTCCCTTTAGCGAACCCTTAAGTAAAAAGCACGGAGTTGCATCTACATGTACGTATTTGTTATTGTCTCAAAACTCTCAAAAACTTCAACTGCCGCTGGAGCGACGGAACGTCAGTACGTGCACACAACAGCCGACAAACTTGTGCGCGTCTATTACTGATCAGTGATCACTATAATGGTTGAGAGCATAGAAAATAGCCTCTTGTCCCGGTTGCGAAATTACAGATTATGCAGAATAAACTCGTATACCTTGATATGGTTACAAAAATCAACTTTTTGATTTTGTTATGAACACATGACCCCAGTCACGTGACAGTTACAGACCAATTAGAAACATGTTCGTACGCCAAGACATAGGTCTAAAGATACGAACGTTCGTATCCGGAGCCACTGCCTTGATAAAAACCCTTCCAATGGGCGTTTAATTTGTTTTTAAAAATATTTACAGATTTTGCTTCCACGACATTCGCAGGCAGGGAGTTCCAGGTTTCGACAACCCTTTGTGTGAAGCTAAACTTACGGATATTGGTTCGGCTGTACTTTTTATATATTCTTTTATTGTGGCCTCGCGTGATGTTTGTATTTAGGGGGAAGATCTTTTCTTTGTTTACGTGGTCCAGATTATTCATAATTTTGTAAGTTTCAACCATATCAGCCCTAAGCTTTCTATATTCAAGGGTTGGGAGGCCCAAATGTTTTAAACGATCACAATATGATAGATCTTTCAAGTTGGTTAGTAGTTTTGTTGCCCTTCTTTGAACATTTTCAATTGAGATAGCTTCTTTCTTATATATTACAGACCAGATGTTACTACCATATTCGAGATGCGGTCTGACTAGGCTCTTATACAGAGTCAAAACATTTCTTCATCTAAGTAACTGAAAGATCTTTTAATGAGGCCAAGAATTTGATTAGCCTTTTTGACTTGTGTGCATATGTGCGTTTGGAACTTTAATTCGTTGTCTATGATAATACCTAGGTCTTTTTCATTGTTTGTTTTTGTAATTTCTTTTCCAGCCATTGTGTATGTGTAGTTTGTTTGTCGTCCTAGATGGAGATGTTTGCATTTATCTATGTTGAATTTGAGGAACCATTCATTTGACCAATCTGTGAGCTTGTTTATGTCCTCTTGTAATGTGAATTGCTGGTTTGAGTTATTAACTACCGAGTAGAGTTTGGTGTCATCTGCGAAGAGCTTAGCTATATTGTGAACGACGTCTGGGAGGTCATTAATGTATATCAAGAATAGAATGGGACCTAACACACTCCCTTGTGGTATCCCACTTGTGACATCCCCCCAGTCTGAATGTGTATCGTTTAAAACCACCCTTTGTTTCCTGTTGTTTAAAAAATCTTCCAACCAGTTGTAAAGTGAACCGCATATTCCGTAACTTTTAAGTTTGTGTAGAAGTCGTCTGTGGGGCACTTTGTCAAAAGCCTTTTGGAAATCAAGGTATATTGTGTCAACTGAGTTATGTTTATCTAGTTCTTCTGTCCAATTATCGATTACTTCAATTAGTTGTGTGACACAAGAATGACCTGATCTAAAACCGTGTTGATGTTCAGTGAATAGGTTGTTGGATTCCATATATGACATGATTTGGTCTCTGATTATTTTTTCTAATGATTTGCACATGATGGAAGTTAAACTTATTGGCCTATAGTTTGATACGTTATGTTTTGCTCCTTTTTTGTGGATAGGTGTTATATTAGCTATTTTCCAATCTTGTGGTAACTTGCCTTCTTCTATTGATTTGCGAAAAATGTGTACTGCTGCCTTTGTTGATTCTTGTGCTGTTTCTTTTATATATTTTGGATGTAAATTGTCAGGGCCTTGTGATTTAGTTTCTTTGATTTGACTAAATATTTTGTACACATCTGTTTCTTGAATTTCTATATTTGAAAGTGTTTTGTCAGTTCTTACAGCAAAATGTGGCATGTTGTCTGTGTGATTTTCTTGTGTAAAAACGCTAATGAAGAAGTTATTAAGGAGTTCTGCTTTTGTTTGATTGTCTGAATGGATGTTTCCTGAGTCGTCTGATAGGCATAGTATGTTCCCTTTTACTTTAGTTTTAGATTGTACGTATTTCCAAAAGACCTTCGAGTCTGTTTTTGCTTTCATGGCTATATTTTTTTCGTATCCTTTCCGTGCCTCCCTTACTTTAGTGTTTGCAGATTCTCTAGCTTCTAGATATGCTTCTTTATTTTGTGGGCTTCTACACTATTTGAATTTTTTCCATCTTTTCTTTTTCCTGCGAACTGCCTGGAGGGCTTCATCATTCATCCAGGGTGTGTCGTAGTGTCTACGCTTAGATTTGTACACCGGTATGTTTTCTTTAATAGTAATTTGTATTTTATCGACAAATCTACGCCATGACTGTTCTACGTTTTCCCCGTTGAATTCCTGATCCCAGCAAATTGACTGCAGTCTGTCATTAATTTCTTGGTAATTCCCTTTGAAGTATCTTGGTCTTTCTTCGTTGTTATGTTTTTTGGAGCTTCCATATAGGAGATTAAATGTAAGACATTCGTGGTCGCTCTTCCCTAATGGTGCTTTGTGACTAAGTTGATCCACCATACCTATTTCGTCGGTAAATATGAGATCCAGGATGTTTGACGTTTCAGAGTCTCGGTGTCTAGTAGGCTGACGGACGTGTTGATATAGAAACGAATCTCGAACTGCTTCTAGAAATTTTGCTGATAAATGATTTTCGTTTGTGTGTACTGTTTCGTTCTCCCAATTTATTTCTTTTAAGTTAAAGTCTCCTACTATTACTCTGTGGTCGTACTATATTAATTTGATAATGAATCAAATCACAAATGATCATGTGCATTCCCTTGGCATTCTTATGTATCAGTCTGTCACACTTCTGAATGTCTGATGTGTGACTATCATGCAGGTACAGGATTACTCCAGAAATGGCTATAATAGCTAAATATGGCTATAATAGCTATAAATGGCTATATTGGAGAAATAATTTTAAGTACTAAAAAATAAAATTTTTGAATTTTTCTTTCAAACTCAAAATCGCAAATCTTTATGACCATCTGATCAAAGTTTACAAAAGAAGTTGGTATGCAAAACTTACAATTTTCAAGTTTTGACCAGGATAAGTTATCAAAATTTGACTCATTCAGTCTCAAAGATGGTACATTTTACATGTCAACTTCTTTAGTAAACATTGTTCAGATGGTCATAAACATTTGCGATTTTGAGTATTAGCTCAAAATTCAAAAATTTACTTTTTTAGTACTTAAAATTATTTATCCAATATAGCCATTTATAGCAATTATAGCCATATTTTATTATTTAGCTATTATAGCCATTTCTGGAGTAATCCCAGACCTGTCATGTGCATATGTGTCTACTGTCTAAGGGTGAAACGTTTACCAAATTTCCTAAACGTGTACACGGAAGGCTGTAAACGTTTAAACGCTTCTTTGAATTTCTAATGTGAAAAGTGATATCCACTAGTGTTCATTTGCAGACATGGTCATATTGACATATATACGAGTTAGTTATGCTTGACTAGATCAAATTCGCAACTTTAATACGACATGCTGATGTTTCGTACAGCAATAAAACTTTCAAAGATTCAAAAATCAAACTGTTATTTTCAAATGTGTTTGAACAATTCCCACAATTCAAAAGTGCAAGTAAGTTTCAAAAACAGTACTTAACTCATGGAAGGTTGGACACCGGACCATCAAGAAGGCATGGGCGGAGAAAGAGACGAAGAAATAGACGGCAATGACGGAGAAAGAGACGGTTGCAGCGGTGTCAGTTTTATAGGAGATATCAGCTCTTTCTATAACAGGATTAGATTGATTCTCACACCGATTTCCTTCCTGTTTTAAGCGTTTGTTTAAAGTTTGTCCAGTGTGTTTGAATCAAGGATGCATACATAACTCCGACAGCACATACATGTACATTTTGTATACGTTAAGTGAAGAATCAATTGCCTGACTTCGCGACTTCAGGAAATCAATACTAGTATTGAGGTTTTAGAGTAATATTAACGATATTAAAGAATATCTTTTTATTGTATGTACAGTAGTCCGTGTACACGTTTAGAAATTATGTAAACGTTTACAGCCAATAAACGAAACGGCTCCGTGTACACGTGTAAACGTTTCACCCTTACTACTGTCCTGTTCACAAAATCCAGAGCACCCTGTTTGGGTGATTTATTCTGTCGTCTGAAGAATTTTGCTACAAATTATAGTTTCCTAAAATTGACCTCCTTTAGTAGTAACTGGAAATTAACCTCAACTTACCCTATCAGCTGCCTTCAAACCGCAATATGAAAAAATAGAATGTCTACAAGAAATTCCCATTTTAATATCAAGCAGCTGCCATATTGCTCTCCATGTCAACAATAGTAAACAGTGATGTCAAAGTCTCCGACGTCACACATTCAGGTCAGGGAAACGCCAAATCTAGCTATTAAAGCTAAATCTACTGTCCTGTTCACTAAATCCAGAGCACCCTGTTTTCCTGATTTTCTCTGAAATATGATATTGTCAACTTCAAAATGATATCAATTTTATAGTACTCCTTTAGTCGTAACAGAAAATACCATTGTTTTGGCTGTACGTCAATTAAGTTAGAAATAGGACGGAAAATAAAAAGTCTACGGGGATTTTCTATAGTAAAATCGCTGAAAATGTGTGACGTCGGGAGCTTTGACGTCACTGTTTACTATTGTTGACACGAAGAACAATATGGCGGCGGCTTGAAATTAACATGGAAATTTCCTGTAGAAATTTTATTTTTTCATATTGCAGTTTGCAGGCAGCTGTTAGGGTGAGTTGAAGTTAATATCCAGTTACGACTAAAGGAGATCAATTCTCGGAAACTATAATTTATAGGAAAATTCCGCAGATGACAGAATAAATCGCCAAAACAGGGTGCTCTGGATTTAGTGAACAGGACAGTAGCTTTAAAAGCTTGTTATAGCTTTAAAATGGACCAAATTAAGCAGTATCATTTAGAATGTGTGAAAATAAAGACGTTGCGCACTTGCGCCTGTACGGATATCGTAATGTTTACGAACGAAAACGAACATTGGATCTTAAAATGGGAAACTCAGCGTTGCATTTACGAGTGCAGCTGCACATGTGCATTCAAGGAAAAGGTAAATATTCACCTGTTTACACATTAAATGACTTACCTTTGTAGATTTGATGTCCTATTTATTTAGAAGAATACATTTGACTTGCAAATCCGCCATTTTTAATCTACCGATCTCGGTTGATTCACTGTTTGCAAGAGAAAAGATCAACTAGCAGACGGATGTGCAGTATTCCGGTATAAAAGTAGGATGCCGTTCCCGTTTTTGCATTTTAATTAAATCTTTTAAAAAATGATTTTTATTCCACCGGAATCACAGATTCGGGGGCATATAGTTTTTGGCCTGTCCGTCTGTTTGTCTGTCTGTCTGTTTGTCTGTTTGTCCGAACTAAAAACTTTAACATTGGGCATAACTTTTGAATGGTAAGTGATAGGGCTTTCATATTTCACATGTGTATTCCTTGTGACAAGACCTTTCCACTGATACCAAAATTTTTGACCTCTTGACCTTGACCTTTGACCTACTTTTCAAAAACTTTAACATTGGGCATAACTTTTGAATGGTAAGTGATAGGGCTTTCATATTTCACATGTGTATTCCTTGTGACAAGAACTTTCCACTGATACCAAAATTTTTGACCTCGTGACCTTGACCTTGACCTTTGACCTACTTTTCAAAAACTTTAACATTGGGCATAACTTTTGAATGATAAGTGATAAGGCTTTCATATTTCACATGTGTATTCCTTGTGACAAGACCTTTCCATTGATACCAACATTTTTGACCTCGTGACCTTGACCTTTGACCTACTTTTCAAAAACTTCAACATTGGGCATAACTTTTGAATAGTAAGTGATAGGGCTTTCATATTTCACATGTGTATTCCTTGTGAGAAGACCATTTCATTGATAGCAAAAAGTTTTGACTTCATCACCTTGACTTTGACCTTTCACGTACTCAACAGAAAATGGCGTTTATAGTAACAAAGATGCCACTGGGGGCATTCGTGTTTCACAAACACAAGCTTTATTTTCATTTTATTTTCATGTTTTGAACAATTACATTAAAGTTATGTATAATGAAAACAAAATGAGGATTAAAAATTGAAATTATCAAATTTTTTTAAAGAATTTGTATCAGGTGAAATATGTCTTCCTCCATCCTACTTTTATACTGGAATAATGCATATCTGTCTGCTAGGTTATCTTTTCTCTTGCAAACAGTGAATCTACTGAGATCGGTAAATTAAAAATGGCGGATTTGCAAGTCAAATGTATTCTTCTAAATAAATAGGACACTAAATCTACAAAGGTAAGTCATTTAATGTGTAAACAAGTGAATATTTACCTTTTCCATGAATGCACATGTGCAGCTGCGCTCGTAAATGCAACGCTGAGTTTCCGATTTTAAGATCCAATGTTTGTTTTCGTACGTAAATATTACGATATCCGTAGAGGCGCAAGTGCGCAACGTCTTTATTTTCACACATTCTAAATGATACTGCTTAATTTGGTCCATTTTAAAGCTAGAACAAGCTTTTAAAGCTAGATTTAGCTTTAATAGCTAGATTTGCCGTTTCCCCGACCTGCATTTTCAGTGATTTTACTATAGAAAATCCCAGTAGACTTTTTATTTTCCGTCCTATTTCTTACTTAGCTGACACACAGACAAAACAATGGTATTTTCTGTTACGACTAAAGGAGTACTATGAAATTGATATCTTTTTGGAAGTTCACATTATCATATTTTAGAGAAAACAGGGAAAACAGGGTGCACTGGAATTAGTTAACAGGATAGTAACAGTCTTCGTGAAAACTCACTAGCCCGACCGCCCTGGCTACCAAATATTTCCTCGGGCTACCAAAATTTGATGCTGAACTAGCCCGACTGGCTAGTGACTTTTAATGAAATGCAGTGTTCTGATTAAGGGTTGACGGCTGACGATTTCTCGTCTTATACATTGGGTAAAATCGCCGCCTTCTTTCCGTAAAAAGTAGACGTTGAGTCTCAACTTTTATCGCTGGTTAAGTATGAAATGTTTATGTTATTGAACATGTTTCAAATGAAATATTATAACGTTTTCCTGTAAAATCTGTTTATTAAAATATTGTCTTAAGATACAAGATAAATATTTCCGTAACAACAGTGCATTGTTTTAAGCGCGGCGTGACGGGTTATTTTACGGTACTGACTAATATGCGAGTATAACATGTTCAATTAATTCAAAAATCTCGACTGAACACTGAAATGAAGAAATTCTTACGAAAATTTTATAACTATTGGCCAAGCGCCGCAAGCAACAGCCGGCCTTTTAGCGAGTATGATTCAAATAAGTCCTTTTTTTCTGCAGGCAAAAAGCGTATGTGAAATTATATTTATACAAACAATATCATGCATTCATTGTAAAATTAAGTCTAATGATAATGACGTAGCTGACAACCGCCAGAGAAATGATCGGGTGGTGGTTTAACTTCGTTCGATTTTTATGTATACTCTATATATGTGTGAATTTTTGCCTACTCAACGGACCTAGCTGAGGAAATGATGGGTCTTTATAGCGTTTTGATTTTTCTTCAATGGCTAGTGAAAATTTTGGGCGGCTAGTAGATTTTGGCACTCAACTAGCCCGGCTGGCTAGTGGTCTAAAAAAGTTTTCATGAAGACTGCAGTAATACACATACATATGCACATGATGCATCATTAGTGCAGCTATTGTTTACCGCTACCAGTACACAGACACCTGTGAATTTGGCCAGCACGAATCAGCAAATTTTACCAGGTTCGGGAAACTACAAAATATAGCTTAGTTAATCATAGCTATAATAGCTATTTGTAGCTATACATTTTGACTATTTTAATCAAGTGTTTGGGAAAGCTTCTAAAATAATCATTTCCGCATAAGAATATGTATGGATAGACATGATAGACTAACACAAAATAACATGATTTATGTGGGAAAAAAATGTTTTCCGACTGCAATTTTTGCCATTTTTTACATCATTAGATATGATTTTCATGAATGAAAGTCATGTTTATTTATGCTTTACTTTTCATAAAAATTGATAACTATGATAGGAAATGATTACTTGTAAAAATATTGAGAATTTTCAGTAAAAATGGCTATATATAGCTATAATAGCTATATTTGGTAGTTTTCCGAACCTGTTTACAGGAGATATAAATGACTGTCCGACTCAAAGCAAAACTAAAAAATCGACAATTATATTTTACCTTGTTAAGCTTTACTATCAACTGCCGGATTTCTACTTGCCTCCGTTTTGTCTCTTCGAATTCAGGCACCATTATCTTACTTACTAGATCTTACTGGACTCGAGATCTATTATATGCTGTGCATCTCTGATCCTTCTCTATGCTTAAACTTTTATGCTCCGCTTCCGGACCATAACAGTCGGGTATAGATTTTAAATTAAAAGATTTCCAATGAATATTCAATTGATTTTTAAAACTAATTACAGATTTACAAGTGACCACTGAAATATGGAGCCTATTCCATCTATCAACAATTCTTTGGGAGAAACTGAATTTTCTGACATTTGTCCGACAATATTAGTTATTAGGTTTGTTACTGACCTTACACGGAAATCTGTCGGGTTGATAAAGCCCATAGAAGGCGAGGCGCTTGCGCCGAGCCTTCTATGGGCTTTATCAACCCGACAGATTTTCGTGTAAGGTCAGTAACAAACCTAATAACTGATTTGTTTTGTCGAGGACCATTTTAGGTATGACAGACAGACAGACATGGTGATTCCTACTGTCCTCCTGCTTTACCAAGCAATAGTGCTGTAAAGTTTTACCCAGTTTTGCTAATTGTCGGCCATTGCCTTACAAATTTTTGAAACTGACTTTCCACAAGAAGTTGTCGGGCAGTCACATGACCAAATTCAAGCATTCCCATTGGGTCAAACTAGTCCGAGGCAAAACATAGTTCTTTGTTAGTTTAAAGGAGCTGTAAGAATAAGGGCTTGATTAAGCCCTGAAATCATTCGATTATTTCTCATGCGCTGTCCTTCCTCTTGATGGAAAAGGTTGTTCAGGATAAAAATATGATGTATTAGAAGATTTCTCATAAGTATTTTATACTAAAAAATTGATGCAAGATTTGATAATTACGGCTTTAATAGGTAGGGGGTAACAATGTCTGAAAACATCAAATAGCGAACGAAAATATACTAAAAATGCATTTCTTCCCTAAATTTTAAGTATTTTATGTTTTGATCCCCTCTTATTTTAAAATGAAAAAAAGAAAAAGTAACTTCGAAAGCAGTATGTCAATGTAATCGGTAAAATACGCAATCTGGAAACTGAAAACCGTTTTATTTTGTACTAGACAGCCACATTGGAAGCTTTCATGCGCGAAATACACACTGTGTAGAAAGAGCCATCTTTAATATCGTTTATTTCATTCGTGTATGTTGTAAATTTCATCGGAATCCATTCTGAATAGATTGTTCCATTGTATAATAAGAAGAAATGGGCAACTTGTATCTATCTAACCGCTTTTAAGTCCGATTATTAAAAAATAGCTCACCCCCCCTTTTTTCGTTTTTCGTATGTGGGACATTGTTCCACCCCGAGTTGCAGAACCCCACTTGGTCAGAAAATTGGTATAACTAATATACACCTTCGGTAAAAGTGACATTCTGTAACTAGGGGTGGAACAATGTTGTAGAAAACTTTTCCGTTTTCCATTGATTTCTATGGAAATTATGCACATTTTAAACCAAATATCGCTATTACTATTGATAATTTCATCAATCAGACATTAGATTCAGATATGCATCAAGTTAGTTGATATTTCTACTGAAAAATGTCTTCAAATTTCCCATTTTGAAATTTCGACTTTTTCAGGGCTGATTTTACGTCTTATTCTTACAGCTCCTTTGTGCCCTCTTGTTTGTGTTTTAGAAAATGGGAATATATTTTCCCTGTTATTTATATTGTCAATGTCATGAATAATTCTAAAGGTTTCAACCATGTCAGCTCTGAGATGCCGGTACTGGAGGGTTGGTAGTCCTAACCATTTCATCCTTTCTGTGTAGCTCAAAAGGGAAATGGAAATTGGAATGTAACATTCTTGTGGCTCTATGTTGTACATTTTCTAAAGCTTCTTTTTTATATACAAGTATAACAGACCATACATTACTTCCATATTCTAAATGTGGGCGGACAAGGCTCTTATATACATGTAGTTTCAAAAAGATGTCTTTATCTAGGTATGTGAATGTTCTTTTAATGAGTCCTAGTTTGATGTTTGCTTTTTTCCTTTCTGTGTAGCTCAAATGGGAAATGGAAATTGGAATGTAACATTCTTGTGGCTCTATGTTGTACATTTTCTAAAGCTTCTCTTTTATATACAAGTATAACAGACCATACATTACTTCCATATTCTAAATGTGGGCGGACAAGGCTCTTATATACATGTAGTTTCAAAAAGATGTCTTTATCTAGGTATGTGAATGTTCTTTTAATGAGTCCTAGTTTGATGTTTGCTTTTTTTATTTGCGTGTTAATATGTACTTGAAATTTTAGTTTATCATCTATAGTAATTCCTAGGTCTTTCTCACTATCGCATTTAGTAATTTCTACGTCATTCATTGTGTAAGTTGTTTGATTGGGTTTACCTAGATGGAGATGTTTGCATTTTGAAACATTGAATTTCAATAACCATTTGTTAGACCAGGACACAAGACTATTAATATCCTCTTGTAATCTCTCTTGTTCATGATTATTAACCACTGAGTACAATTTTGTATCATCCGCAAAAAGTTTGACAATATTATCATTGATTATGTACATTATGTAAATTTACACTCACGCATTGGGTCAAACATGTGACGCTGCAAGGTTGTTTCCATAACAATGTCCATACATGTGGATCGAGGTGTCAATTGTTTGCCACGTAATTGAATAAATCATATTTAAAGGTGCTCTATTTAAAAGTAACCTACTGACCGTAGGACAAATTAAAATACTTCTTTCCATGAAGTCTGCATCATCCAAAAAGTAACTTTGTTCCTTTAGACTTGACATTCAAAAGCTTGAAGTTAGTATAATTGAATACTATTTTGTTTTAATTTCTAGCTACATCTGGATCCAGAATGAAACTTTTCTACTCTTTGTCTTTATTCATAAATACCTATATCTTGAAAACATTTCTAGAACACTATATGAGTTTTAAAAGCATACTTGCCATTGTCCCTCCAGGGACAAAAATTGTCCTCATTATTCGACTGAAAAAATCTGTCCTGGGCGGGACACGGAAAATCCTGACTTTTTAGCTCACCTCGACGAAGTTGAGTGAGCTTATGCTATACCCCCGTGCGTCCGCGTCCGGTTAAGTAGTTTGGGGTAGCTCAGTATTTGGCAAAGTACTGATGCTACAGTAACTAAACTTGCACAAGTGATTCATCTTTGGATGCTGAGGTGAACCCATGCATCAGATGCTGCATCTGACCTACATTTTCCGCTTGAGTGACTTGGTTAAGAAGTTTAGGGTAGCTCAGAGTGGCTTGGTTAAGAAGTTTAGGGTAGCTCAGTATCTGACAGAGCACTGATGCTACAGTAACCAAACTTGCACAAGTGATTCATCTTTGAATGCCGAGATGGACCCATGCATCGGATGCTGCAACTGACCTTCATATTCCGCTTGAGTGACTTGGTTAAGAAGTTTTGGGTAGCTCAGAGTGGCTTGGTTAAGAAGTTTGGGGTAGCTCAGTATCTGACAAAGTACTGATGCTACAGTAACCAAACTTGCACAAGTGATTTATCTTTGGATGCCAAGATGGACCCATGCAGCATCTGACCTAGTTTTTCCACTTGAGTGATTTTGCTTTTAAAACTAATAAAAGCCAATATTGAGCAAAATATAAGTGCTACATGTACCAAACTTGTACATTGGATGTATCTTTGATCAAATTTTCATAAAATGACCTTGACCTACTTTTTCCACTTGAGTGATTTTGCTTTTAAAAGCCAATATTGAGCAAAATATAAGTGCTACATTTACCAAACTTGTACATTGGATGTATCTTTGATCAAATTTTCATAAAATGACCTTGACCTACTTTTTCCACTTGAGTGATTTTGCTTTTAAAAGCCAATATTGAGCAAAATATAAGTGCTACATGTACCAAACTTGTACATTGGATGTATCTTTGATCAAATTTTCATAAAATGACCTTGACCTACTTTTTCCACTTGAGTGATTTTGCTTTTAAAAGCCAATATTGAGCAAAATATAAGTGCTACATTTACCAAACTTGTATATTGGATGTATCTTTGATCACCTTGACCTACTTTTTCTGCTTGAGTGATTTTGCCTTGAAAAGCCAATATTGAGCAAAGTATAATTGCTACATGTACCAAACTTGCATATTGGATGTATCTTTGATCAGAATTTCATAAAATGACCTTGACCTACTTTTTCTACTTGAATAATTTTGCCTTTAAAAGCCAACATACATGTACTAAGAAAACTGTTTGAATTGAATTTTGCTGCCACGAGGTGAGCTTCGTAATCTAGTGTGATTACCTATGTTTGACATACATAATAACGTAATATTGATTGTTCTGTGTCAATTTCAAGTTACTTCTTTAACTGTTGATTTAAACATAACCAATTATCTACACTACACACCCACGTACAGTAATCAGCCAGCGATTGATCCAGGGAGGTATAGCAATAAGTCCATAAAACAATGGAACCCTCTAAAGTTTATTATTATCATGTTAAAAATCCTCTACTTTTCAAAGTGCATTAGCTTAGTGTAATTGTAAATACAAGAGTTGCCAATTTATCTGATTTTAAGTCCCTTGCTAATGTTCGCCAACGTCAACTTAGGTACCCGGTAACGGCGCATGTTAAAACTTACATTCAGAAAGTTGTGAATATAAAACGTGAACAATGGAGTAAAAAAGACTTAAACCTTTACAGAGAAAAATTCAAAACGTGTTCGCGGAAATGCCACTTTTAGAAATGCTGCAACTTTCACTCATCCGACCTGGAGCTGTCAACGTATACGCGCGTTAATAAGATTTAATTCCTTGCGCATTTCATAATTATGAAAGTTATCTTTGGATGTGTTGTGTACGGCATACTCAAATGCTAATACTGATTGAGATAAATTTAAGTATTCTCTGAAAAAAAATCAGACAAATTGAAGAGGAAAAATGAGAAAGAAATACTACATGGTTCTTGGTTTTGCAAATTTAACACTTCTTAACGTTTCCAGTGTTTTGCTCCTTCTACAGTCAAGGAAAATGCTTAAAAAGATTGTAATTATAAAGAAAAGGCCTTATTATAGTGATGAAAAGTGTCCCTCTTTATGTCCCTCTTTGGCGAAACATTTGTCCTTCTTTTTGTCCCTCTTTGCAATGACAAAACGGAGAAAAATTATGGCAAGTATGTAAAAGTATATATAGAAAGTTAAGAGAAAACTAGATCTCTCAAATGGTGTACTTCTTTTTGAAATGATTTATTAAGTTGACAAAATTGCTATTTCTTATTTCTGTTGTGAGTTGTGCTGACAGTAGTCTTGCATCACACTTAAATACCAAAGAAGGTGGGATTTTACATGTATAGTTACATGTACATGTAAAGGGAAAATGGGTTTATACACAATACTGTAACTCTGCATTGTAAAGATTCAATTTTAATTTTGACAGGCATATGAAAAGTTCCAATATCTGTCAAAATGGAAATAAGTAAAGCCTTAATTTGCTATTTAAAGCAAGTTGGAACTTTGGCTTAAAAATCAAGAACTGCAGATGATGCCCTAGGTCCTCAAGTACTCTTTTTAAAGTTAAATACACATGATATACATGTGTATGTTAAAGATAGTTTTGACAGTCTGTGATATGTTTTGTAGAGATGTCTAAACGAAAGCATCCAGAAGATGAAGATGTGGATGATGATTCCATGGATTTGTCCCAAGCAGAACTTGGCAATGAAAAGGTATTATTACCATTACCATGATTATTAGTCCCCTACCAGCAACATCAAAGGGGACTCTTATTAATGTTGATCTGTTTAATAAAGAGATGGTTAAATCTGTTTCATTTTCACAAAAATCCACCAAGCGTTTTCTCAGTCATGTCAGTCTAAATGAATTTTTGTCAGACATTTCCTTCGGACTTACACTTTTCAACATCTCTACAAATGCAGCAATCGATCATTAGAAGATAACTGTAAAATAAATCTAGATATGTTTATTGCAGAGCATTCACATGTAATAAATTTGAAAGATTAACTTTGCAGAAGTCTTTTAAACTTTTACAGGTTTTCTGTATTCTGTATTCTGTACAAACATTTTAAAGTAGAGAATATGTTTTTAACGTAACAAATGTGGTATAAGTATAAAGATCTGCACTACAAAAATGATCATGATTCATTAGGGTAGGCGTAGTTACTACAGGTTAGTCAAATAAAAAGAATTTTCGAAGAAAAATACAGGAATGCCATGTTGATTGTTTTCTAATTCAGTACCTTGCCTCACAAAAATACTTACAAACTTTTTCAGGATTTTTCATAACTTTTGATATCTTCCTTCTTCTGATCAACTTAAATTTGCACACTCTTATTTCTTAATTTCCATTTCATATATATAGATATTATATTAGAAAACACAAGTTAATCTATATTGAAATGTTGTAAAACGGTGACAAAAGTTGCAAAATTTCCTGAAATATTTGGTAAGAACCTTTGTGAAATTGGGCCCTGTTCCTAAATTTCTGTATCATTTGTCTTTCAGAAAGAGGCAGAGATTGGAATAGTGGAGAAAGTAAGTCTTAAAAATTTCATGTGCCACAGTCGACTAGATGTCAAGCTTGGAGGACACGTGAATTTCATAATCGGAAGAAATGGAAGTAAGTTGCTTCGAATTCAGATCTTTTTAGATTATAAAATCAATGCTAGACTTGGAGTACATACAGTTGAATTGATGAAAGAATTTTGATCGGTTTATAAATGTTCATTAACATTTCAAATGTCTGAAAAAATATGTTAAAAAGATATTTGTCAAGGAAAGTGCTTCACTTAGAAAATTTGAGTGTTATGTAGGAATAATTAATAGACAAACTAATAGAAAAGGCAGTACCAATAAGTGAATATTCCATATGTGATATTCTGCTAATTTTCAGGTGGGAAAAGTGCAATAGTGACGGCATTAGTGGTTGGACTTGGTGGAAAAGCCTCGGCTTGTGGCAGAGGGAATGCAGTAAAGAGTTTGATAAAAACTGGGAAGCAGACGGCAGAAGTGGAAATAGTACTAAGGAATCGAGGACCAGATGCTTTCAAACATAGCGAATATGGGGACGCTATCATCGTGAACAGAAAATTCACCGCAGATGGTGGCTCGCATTATAAGATAAAGTCTAAAACAGGTAGAGTATTGCACAGGATATCAGTGTTAGAGGGTTTGATTTTTCTCAGTTTTGCATGTATAATGATTCAATCTAAATTTTCACAAAGCACATGGATTCAGGAATTTAAGAAATGAATCTTATATTTTTTCTGTTGATGCAGGTATCACCCGAAAAATTGGACAGAAAACTGCATCAATGCGCGTAGCGCGTTGATGCAAAAGTTTTCTGTCCAATTTTTCGGGTGATACCTGCATCAACAGAAAAAATATAAGATTCATTTCTTATCATTTAATTATGGAAAACATACTGTTTTCTTGGATCTAAAAATAATCAATCACCGCACTACATTTCGTAAGTCAGAGGGATTCGCAGTGATACGTCTGCCAAAATAAGTTATGGCAGCCGCAATGATTCAAACAGCGAACGATCCTCTCTCTCTGTATATTTGGAATAGGGACCAGTTTGAGCAAATTCTACATGCACTGTTAATTTTTGAGTTAGTAGAAAAGAAATGCTACCATTGAAATGATAAGCAAACATCAACAAATTGTATTTTCAGCAACGAGTTCATTCGTGTTTGAGGGAACCCCCAGTTCTAAAAATAGTGCTATAAATAGACTTCCGTGAAAAATTGTGTTGACCGATGTATCAACAAAATTTCTCAGCCAATCAGAATCTTCGTTTCTTGAAAATGACAATGGAAATTAAATGATAGAATTATGTTAGAAAAATTGATAATGCACACACACCTTCATGATTACAATTTTAATGTCACTTGTAAAACAGCAGATGACATACATTGTACATTAACATGTATTAGGATAATTTTGGTCTGTATCCACTAAAATTTAGATTAATCAAAATACAGCATACATGTACATGTATGAAAATAATGAAAGATTTTATCATGCTATTTTCCATCTTTTTGACATTTTTCCTCCAATATATTGTTGATCGAAAATACAGGTAAGTACCCATGTTGTAAATCATCTCTAACTGCTTGCAGGAAGAGTCGTCACCACTAAGAGAGAGGAGCTCACAAATATTACGGACCAATTTAACATTCAGGTGGACAATCCCGTCTCTATTCTAAATCAGGATACTAGCAGAAACTTCCTCAACTCTAAAAGTTCCAATGATAAATACAAGGTTTGTTATGTTTCCTGCTATTCAAAGGCAAAATATAGTGATAACTTTGTCTAGCATCAGTCTGTTTTGTCTGACTTTCATACAACATACATCTAAACTTGCAGGAATTGTCAAGCATGATGAGACTCAACACCCACTTAGGGTCACGGTCACATTCCAGGTCAAGGTCAGATGTACCTATTCTTCGGCAGTCTTATTTTGATATGCTTGTATATTCACATCAACTACATGTATGACATAAGAAGATAGATGCATTTCAGGTATAAGCATACCGTACTTGAGCAAATTTAAACATGGAATAATGGTAAACATGTTTTCCGTCCATGCAGCATTCTTGTGCTATGATTTTGTCAACTTCTTCTCTGACTGTGTACTGTCGTCAACTCCCCCCCCCCCCCCCCCTCCCACCCCACCCTTAGGCAAATGGATTGACTCGGTATTTTTACACATTATATGAGAAGTAGTGTTAGGACCTAGATTATATTTTTTTGTTGACTGCAGTGCAAGAATGACATATAGGAATCACTTTGTCTGTCTGGTAGACATACTTTCACATACATGTACCTCTGAAATGCAATCCATCAAACTTGCAGGGATGGTCCTGCATGATGATATACACAACACAATACCAAATGAGAGGTCAAGGTTACCTGCAAGGATAGGGTCAAATACATGTATGTAACAGGCGACATACCTTTTCTTGAACAGTGCTATTTTCCAAGTAACATGTCATAAGAATTCCTCTTTTACTTCCAAGTATGTAGGAAAACACTGAGTAAAAGATAGCAGTATGTATAAGGCCAAAAAAAATTAAGATTTCCTTTGACGGGCACCGCCGCATTGCCTAAAAACCCGCCGCATTTCCGATTTTTATCGCGTGTTTTACCATATTTTAAAGTAGTCAATTTAACATCGTCGTGCTAATACAAATTGTTTGTTTACATATTCTTTACTTCACTAAATAATGTATATAAATTGTAAAGCTGTAACTCAATACTTGTTTACATAAAATAGTATTATTTACCCGAGCTGCCGTATTCAATTGTTGTTTGTACAGTAATCGCGACCACGCTTATATTCCATATCACGGACAAGGTAACGTAACGTAAAATGATACTTGACTCTGTTGTGATTATCTGCAAGAGCATTATTCTTTATTAAATTATCTAATTTATTAGAAATTTGAAAACGTTTTTGTTTAGAACTCACGGTGTACGTCAGATTGATCAGCCGGGATCGAGGGGAGGGGCAGAAATACTAAACGATCCTAATTTCGATTCGGATAAACTAGTCAACTAAACCCTAAGCACATCGCAGATACTTCAAAATTTCCGAGGGATAGAAATTCAAATTTGCAAACAACTTGCTCAAGTCCGACAGTGAAAAGGGATGACGAATCGATCAGGATACCGTTGTGTAATCGTTGTTAAAATTCAAACTAAATTGTCAGACATGCTGTGATCGGGAAGGCAAACTTGCTCAATGGGACAACGGTCCCTTCCACTTGGATTTTAATGGGCCATTCTCAAAAACAATGGACCATCTTTCCTCACGAAAGGGCCATTCCAAATATGATCAATTTTCGAAAAGCTATGCATATGCATGCATTATGCATCAGACGTTAGCACATATTTTTTTGTCGCGAGATTCCCAATTTGACCATTTCCAATGAATAATTTACAGTACATTTTTTGCATGGATCACAGAACAGCCAAGACCAACTTTCAGCCACCTTTCCTGAATTTTTTGTGTCCACGGATGGGCAGCTTCATTTTCAGCTTTGTTGATATTAGGGAAGACATTTTGTACAAATTTTGTTACATCAATTTGTACCCATTGACTGACCACTTTTAAAAAATGACATGATAATTTTACGGACGAACGCATACACAAGTACCTTAACGTAGATAAGATTCGTAAGAGGTAGTTGGAGATTTAAATCTCAGGCGCACATGTCGGAGAAAAATCAATATTGTATCAAAATAGCAAAGGACCTTTCAATTGTCAGTGAACAGAAGAATTTTGTGCCTTAGAGTTCTGACTGGCCATGTACAGAAAGCTGTGATCTCTGTATTACTGCTCCTAGTGTAGATCTACGTTACAACGTAGATACGAGAACAGAACTTTTAATAGATTTAAAAAACAAAAAATGGACGCCGTAGAATAATGGCACCAGGACACAGCGAGTTGCCGATTTTATGGGCCATTTTCTATCAGAATGGGCCATCCCAATCCCTGGACATGTTTTTTGTGTCGCCTGCGAAGCACAGCGACACTTAGGGATCACTTTGTCCGTTGTCCGTCTGTCTGTCTGTCTGTCTGTCCGTCTGTCTGTCACACTTGGGTGTCACACCCCATAACTTTTGATTGGTAAGTGATAGGGCTTTGATATTTCACATGTGTAATCCTTGTCACAAGACCTTTCTACACATATCATAATTTTTGACCTTGTGACCTTGACCTAGATATTTGACCTACTTTTCTAAAAATCTAATATTGGCTATTTCTTTTGATTGGTTAGTGATAGGGCTTTGATATTTCACATGTGTAATCCTTGTCACAAGACCTTTCTACACGTATCATAATTTTTGACCTTGTGACCTTGACCTAGATATTTGACCTACTTTTCTAAAAATCTAATATTGGCTATATCTCTTGATTGGCAAGTGATAGGGCTTTGATATTTCACATGTGTAATCTTTGTGACATGACCTTTCTACACAAACCATAATTTTTGACCTCGTGACCTTGACCTAGATATTTGACCTACTTTTCAAAACAAATCTAAGATTGGCTATATCTTTTGATTGGTAAGTGATAGGGCTCTGATATTTCACATGTTTATTTCTTGTGACAAGCCCTTTCTTCACATACCATAATTTTGACCTCGTGACCTTGACCTAGATATTTGACCTACTTTTCAAAAAAATTAAGATTTGCTATATCTTTTGATTGGTAAGTGATAGGGCTTTGATATTTCATATGTGTATTCTTTCTTGTGACAAGGCTTTTCTACACATATCATAAGTTTTGACCTCATGACCTTGACCTAGATATTTGACCTACTTTTCAAAAAATCTTAGATTGGCTATTTCTTTTGATTGCTGAGTGATAGGCTTTGATATTTCACATGAGCTTTCCATGTGACAAGACCTTTCTTCACATACCACCATTTTTTACCTCGTGCATTTGCCCTATATATTTGACCTACTTTTCAACAAATCTACGATTGGCTATATCTTTTGAGTGGTAAGTGATAGGGCTTTGATATTTCACATTTGTATTCCTTATGAAACATTCCATAATTTTTGACCTAGTGACCTTGCCCTTGATATTTGACCTATTTTCAATAAGAAAAAAATCTGCTTCGCAGGCGACACAAGCATTCCTTGGATTGCTATTTTTTTGTATTTTCCCTACTCTTTTGCCGACGACAAGGGTCAAATTTTCGGTCTAAGCACTGAGCAACAATTACGAGTTTCACTCACTTAGTTGCACCTGAAAGTATTTCACAAAATGTTAACGTCATTTGAAGTTTTAACCTTACACAGGGCAACGGTTAGAGATTGGTGATCCTTTTTAGCTCGCCGGGACGAATGTCCGGAGAGCTATTGTCATACCCCCGGTGTCGGCGTTGGCGTCTGCGTGCGCGTGCACAAAAACTTTAACCTTGCTTATAACTTTTAAACCAATACAGATTGGGCTTTCATATTTCACATGTGCATTCCTTGTGAGAAGACCTTTCCATGGATACCAAAATTTTTGACCTTGTGACCTTGACCTTGGAGATTGACCTACTTTTGAAAAACTTTAACCTTGGCCATATTTTTTGAATGGTAAGTGATAGGGCTTTGATATTTCACATGTGTATTCATTGTGACAAGACGTTTCCATGGATACCAAAATTTTTGACCTTGTGACCTTGACCTTGGAGATTGACCTACTTTTGAAAAACTTTAACCTTGGCCATATTTTTTGAATGGTAAGTGATAGGGCTTTGATATTTCACATGTGTATTCCTTGTGACAAGACATTTCCATGGATACCAAAATTTTTGACCTTGTGACCTTGACCTTGGAGATGATTGACCTACTTTTGAAAAACTTTAACCTTGGCCATATTTTTTGATTGGTAAGTGATAGGGCTTTGATATTTCACATGTGTATTCCTTGTGACAAGACGTTTCCATGGATACCAAAATTTTTGACCTTGTGACCTTGACCTTGGAGATTGACCTACTTTTGAAAAACTTTAACCTTGGCCATATTTTTTGAATGGTAAGTGATAGGGCTTTGATATTTCTCATGTGTATTCCTTGTGACAAGACGTTTCCATGGATACCAAAATTTTTGACCTAGTGACCTTGACCTTGAAATTTTACCTACTTTTCAAAAACTTTAACTTGGGCCATATTTTTTGAATGGTAAGTGATAGGGCTTTGATATTTCACATGTGCATTCCTTGTGATAAGACCTTTCATGCCGTACCATAAATTTTGACCTAGTGACCTTGACCTTGAAATTTTACCTACTTTTTGTTGTTGCAATTTACATATGGTTGCCACCGGCGAGCTATGTTGTCATTCTGACAAGTCTGGTTAACATAAATAAGATGTACACCATACATGTATTTAGTCTACATCTTCATACTGGTCTGCCATAGGACATCGTCTGTCATATGATACATATAATAAGTGTGACCAAATCACAGAATATCTAGCAAACTTCAGGTTTGGAAATGCAATAAGTATATTACAGGAAGATGTTGGATTATCTTGTTATGGGTCATCTTGTTAATCAATGTACTAAACATTACCACTTCATACTATACTTAAGTTTTAATGTATTTTCAGCATCAAAACACTTGAATTAGAAATTTGGTTAAAGATAAATTACAAAAAATGTACATTCATCATATTTCACGTTTGCAAAAAAAAAAAAAAAAAAAAAAAAAAAAACCTGCCTCCCTCACTTTTTTTTCTAATAAAGTGCCCGTCAAACTAAACATTAATTTTGTATGGCCTAAGGTAAGTATTTGATATTTTGTATAATTTCAGTTTTTCCTCAAAGCTACGCAGTTGGAACAGATGAAATTGGATTACAGCAGGGCAAATGAACAGAAAGAAGTTACTAAAGTGATGATAGAAAAGAAAAAAGAGGTATCATATTTGTTCCATAATTATGCTGTGGATTTTTGGCCAGGTTTGGAAGTGATTCAGATTTATGGCAGGGTTCTCAATAACCAAGTAGGGGGCGATTCTTAATGAAGTAGAGGGTGAAAATTATGATTATGTGTAATTTTTGTATATTTTCATTTTCTACATGCAGTAGAATACAGTTTATTTCAATATCTATACTTACCTGCATCTATTAACTAATAGCATTTTGTCCCGGGCTCGCCCGATATCTTGCCTGAATACATAAAAACTTTTGAGATCACCCCCATTACGAGTACTACGATGTCCCATAATGCATCTAACTTCCTCTTCAGTTTGTTCGGCACATGGCGGAAGATTGTGTAACTTTCGTCGGCTTCTAAATTATTTTTGACGCCTGATATCTTTAAACATGCCTGAGACTTTTAAAACGTGTATAAAATGTCCGAACCAGATGAACACTCTCGATGATCATGCGGAATGCTATCGACATCGCGTGTGTAACGCAGCTTTTCCGTGTGATGCGTGTAAAGACTGGTCAGAGGACAAACAGGCTACGGTCCAAAAAATGATCGAAAAAAGGAAAGTTTCCATCGCTCGTAAGAGTGCTACATCAACGGGACAATCAACGGAGGCTTCCTTAGGGAATGCCAGTCCCCGGCACAAGTTCCCTCTGTGGGGAATACGCCGATTATGGATAATATAGCTCCCTCTGTGGGGATGCAAAATCCATCATTCCAAGGAAATATGCACTTTCCAGCGCCACATATGGCATCATTCCCTCCGTATATCATGGATGTTCAGTGGCAAAAACATCAGGAGGAAATTATGAACAAGTTTCTTGAGAATAAACTAAGTGAACTTGTATCAAAACAAATTCGTGATTCAAACAACAATCAAAATCCTCCGAACAGCAGTGAACCTAAGAGGAGGTTTGATAGATTTAGACCATCTGCGGATCAGGTTTCTCGCGTGTCATCAGATGATGATGAGGACGGGGATGATCGTAACACTGTAAGATCAAAATCTCCCCTTTCTCGAGATATACTTGACTTAACTGACAATCAGTTTGTACAAAGTTCAAGACATACAAATGATTCGGTGGAGGATATCTCTCAGGATTCACATAACTCTGCTGGGTTGCAAAACTTTATGAAAAAAGTTGCAACAGAACTTAATATTGAGGTTGAAAAGTCTGATAAGGAGAAATCTGACTACAAATCCTATGTTTCTAACAGACTCGTAACCGAGAATTCTAGAACATCGCACACAGCATTACCGCTTGATGGTTATATTCTGGATATTTTGACGGATGTCGATGATGAGTTTCAAAGAAAGGGTTTCGTTCGCACTTACATGTACAAATCAACTGATGATGACAAGTTTCGTGTTTCATCTACTCATTTTGAAAAATTCTGTACGACACCGAAGCTAGATGAAAACATAGAGGAAGGTGTAGCTGGAGTTGGTCGTAAGGGACGCAAGTCATCATACAGGTTCCGTAATTCACAGTTACATACTCGCAATAATGAGCTGTGGAAAATTGATCAAGGGTCTCGATTACTATTAAGAGAACTTTCATACGGCTCGATGATCGCTTCTTATTTGGATGTTGTAGTCTCTGATGAGGATAAGACAGAATCACTACAAGCATTGATGCAAGTTTTTAAGTCTATGGCGGATGTGACATCACGCATTTTAGTTGGAGCTGTGTCTGCTTGTCGAGCTATTCACATTGATGATTTTGCATTCAAAAATAAGGCTACGGAAAATAAGCTTTTGATGCAGTCTACGCTTGGCCCAAAACTTTTCTGCGGAAATTATTTTGACATCCTTCATTCTAGTGCGGAAAACTTAAGGGATGCCAAAGAAACACAGCACTTGAGGGCAAATGTTTCAACTAAAGATAACAGTTCTGACTCTAGAAAAAGGAAACGAGAGGAGTCTGGGTCAGGTAGACAATCCCAAAATACTCAGCCTAAGAAAGGAAAGTATGATAAAGGCCATGAAAGTGACTGGCAACGCCCAAAGTTTTCAAAAAACAAGGGACCAAAACCAGTAGAACACTCCTCACAAAAGAATGTGGGAAAGGATCGCTTGGGGTTTCGTCCCCCCAAGTAAATATACCTCAAACTCTTCAGACTATATTAGAGACTCATGTTCATACCCAGGTAGGGTGCAGATTAATTCATTTTTCCAAGGAATGGAAACAAATTACAGACGACCAATGGATTTTAAACGTTGTCCAGGAAGGACTGCGCCTAATGTTCAAATCATTCCCTCCAAAAACAGGAGTAAGGAAAACAAATGTACAAAATGTTATGTTAAAACAATGTATTTTCGAAGAAATCGAAGATTTATTAAAAAAGTCTGCCATAGAGATTGTTCCCAAGCAGCCGGAACGCCAGTCGGCACTTGTCTTTGAAGTTTAAAAACGAAGTCACGTGACAAAAGTTTTGAATATGACAACATTGTACCACGTCATCAAAAACGCGTCATACTGACTGTGCTGCATTTGTAAACAAGAATGACACAGGTGATTTTGATGGCAATAGAGATACCGTTTCAAGTCATAACATTTAATCAGGTAAATTTTGTGGCATTTTGAAATAAATCGGGCGTTGTCAAGGGCAGTTTTTCGCCAGCGATCTGTTTACCTGCATTTTATTGCTTATTTTCTTTTAAAATCCCGGCTTGGAATGATTGGGAACAGTCTGAATGTAAACTTTATATATCACCGAAGTCACCAAAACCAAAAATAGTATGCTGATCTTTGCCTTAAGGGGTTTGTGTCACCTTTCAAACTTCGATATGCTGTTCGGACGTCCATCCTCCATGTCAACGTATGGAAACTCGTTTGTAAACAGCGAGTACACGAGTACATATGTACCCAAGTCGGTGCTGCGAAGTGGTTAGATTTGCCAAAATGAAACATGGGATTGGCACAAAATCATCTACAAGGTATCAAACCATAAAACAAATGTTAAAAATTCCATTGCAACTTGAATTTGGTATATTCTGAGTCCGTAATGATGAATTTAATTCAAATCTGGTCCTCGTTATAGCGTTTTCATTCCTATTTATAGAGTACGTACTGACTAAAATTCTATATAGGTATTTAATTGGGATTCTGTTGAAAAGATTATCATTGAATTTTGACCAGAAGTGCAAAGGGGAGCATTTGTGTCAGCTTTTAAAACCAACGGTGTATGCACAATTTTCGTTGGATCTTTAGCAGGGCTGAAAAATGTCAAAATCCCTTCAGAGGAATTTCAGTTATATGTAGTGAATTATATCCGAGTATCATTTGTTGTATAACAATATTTAAAATTTGAGATAAACAATTAAGGTCGTTTAGCCAAATGTATTCTTATTCTGCTACTTTTTGTGTCAAGAGTTATCCGCCCCTTTTAGAAACAATGCTTCCAACCGTCAAAATAGGGATTGACGTTCCGGCTGAAGCACCAGATAGGTCAGGGATTTTACAGCACATTTTTTGTCGTCCCAAAGAAAGATGGAGGTCTTCGTCCAATACTAAATTTGCGACCACTGAACAGACACCTACATGTTCCACATTTCAAGATGGAGACGTTAAGAACTATCATAAGCGCTCTAGAAATAGGAGATTGGGTAGCATCAATAGACTTAAAAGATGCTTACCTTAACATCCCAATTTATCCTCAGGACAGGAAGTATCTACGGTTTTGCGTAGGCAATCAACATTACCAATTCAGGTCGATGCCTTTCGGATTGGCGACAGCTCCACGTGTGTTCACCAAATTGATGACTGCAATAGGTGCTTTTCTACGAACACGACAGATTCACATCTTCATGTATCTGGACGACTGGCTTCTAAAGGGCATAAATCAAATGTCATTGATTCACAATCTGACTCAAACTCTAACCTTACTGATAGATTTAGGTCTAGTAGTCAACATGTCGAAGTCCAGTCTGATTACAACTCAGCATATAACATATCTAGGAGCATGTTTCAGCCTTATTCATGGAACAGTTACCCCAACCACGGATCGGTTCCTCAACCTTTCCTCTACACTTTCATTTATGATCCAAGAACATTATGTGCCAGCCCGTTTATTTCTCAGGGCCCTTGGCTTAATGGCAGCATGTATAGATCTGGTTCCATGGGCATGACTTCATATGCGCCCAATCCAGCTTTACTTGTTGGGTCAGTGGCGCCCCCATATAGACAACATAGACAAAATGATTCAAATCAAAACAGTAGTAACCCCCCATCTACAATGGTGGATGAATCAAGAGAATATATTTCAAGGATCTCCTCTCCAGAATTTCAAGGGGGAGGTAACTCTGTGGACAGATGCATCAGCTTGGGGCTGGGGGGCACATCTGAACAACAATCATGTGTCGGGGAAGTGGGAGAATTCCACCCAATTACAACACATCAATATTCTGGAGTTGACAGCTGTGGAGAATGCACTCCACCATTTCAAGAGCAGTGTACAAGGGAAACAGGTTCTGCTTCGAACAGACAATTCAACAGTGGTGTCATACATCAACCGTCAGGGAGGCACGAAGTCGCCTTTTCTATGCATGCTGACATGGAGAATACTCCAATGGTGTCGGAAATGGCAAGTTCTGATGCATGCAGCTCACATTCCAGGGAAAAAGAATGTTCTAGCGGACCAATTGTCGAGGGGTCAGTCTCGCATCAAACTGACAGAATGGAGCTTGAATCTCGAGGTGACAGAGAAAATATTCAACATTTTCTCACCTCCGAACATAGATCTTTTTGCGACGAGGGAGAATCGCAAACTGCAAGTATTTTGTTCCCCTCAACCAGATCCTCAAGCCTGGAGTTGCGACGCCCTAGCAACCAATTGGACAGGGATGTACGCATATGCATTCCCCCCTCCAGTTCTAGTTCCGAAGGTTCTAAAAAAGGCTGCTCAGGAGACCTGTGTTCTGTTATTGATAGCTCCAATGTCTCCAAAACAATCATGGTACCCAGATCTCCTAGAACTACTCATAGACTTTCCAAGAAAACTTCCAATAATGGAAAATCTGCTGACTCAAAAAAGGGGTCAAATTATGCATCCAGATCCAGGAAGTCTCAATCTAGCGGCCTGGAAAATATCCAGGGACAAAATTCTCAGGGAAAGTTTTCTGAAAAAGTTAAATCATTCATCACAAATTCAAGACGGTCATCAACAAGAAAAGTTTATGATGCTAGACTCCAAGTCTATAAAAGCTGGTGCAATTCAAGGAAATTGGATCCACATAAGACCTCTGTAGGAGAACTTGCAGAATTTTTTGTTTATCTCCACGAAAAGAGGAATTGTAAGGCTATTACTATAGCAGGATATAGATCTGCCATTGCATCAGTACATTCAGGATGGAGCAACTGCTCAGTGAGTAATAACTCTAATCTTTCAAAGGTCATAAAGGGCATTTTCAACAGTTCTCCACTAGTGCGACCTTTACTTCCAAACTGGGACCTTCTGTCAGTCTTGTGGACATTATGTGACCATCCTTTTGAACCTATTAACTCATGTGATTTAAAATTCTTAACTTGGAAGACTGTGTTCCTTTTAGCGCTCTCATCTGCATCTAGGGTGAGTGAACTTCAAGCACTATCTATAGGTGATGGTCACATGCGTATAGAACACAATGGAATTAGGCTTTTGCCAAATCTCCAATTTTTAGCAAAAACACAACGTATGCTAAAACCTTGGAATCCAATTTTTATCCCGGAATTCAATTCTTTTGCGACAGACAGCAGGGATCTGCTCTTATGTCCATGTAGAGCACTTAAAATGTATGTGCAAAGAACTAAAGATATTCGTCATCAGGAAATGTGCTTATTCCTAACATACCAGAGTGGACTTCATAGAAAGGCATCCAAAAACTCAATTTCAAGGTGGATTGTTTCTTTAATAAAACATGCATATGAGATACGAGGAGAAAAATTGACAAATGTACGTGCGCATGACACAAGACGTCTTTCAACTTCATGGGCCTTATTTAATGGTGCCTCAGTATCCGATATTCTTCAAGCGGCTCATTGGTCGACAGAATCCACTTTCACATCATTTTATATGAGAGATGTGCCTCAAGGAGAAGCAAGATTCGCAAGGACATCAGTATTAGATACAGTGCGATGGGCCAAGGAAAACAAGAACTAGTGATTCCAGTGTCTGGTATCTTCTCCTCAAGAGTGACAGATTGGGTGAGCATTACTTATATTTACTTTAAATACATTAGATCCCACCCTTTCTATGCTACAAATTCTGCTATTAGTTAATAGATGCAGGTAAGTATAGATATTGAAATAAACTGAGGGTTTTTAAAGTAAAACCCCAGTTTACGAGATATCTATACTTACCTGCATAACCCACCCTTAATTACTTTTGATAAAGCCCTCACAAACTGAAGAGGAAGTTAGATGCATTATGGGACA